>OX578133.1:189112383-189310185 GCA_951213105.1 Amaurobius ferox
ATATATATATATATATATATATATTTATATATATATATATATATATATTTATATATATATATATATATATATATTTATATATATATATATATATATATTTATATATATATATATATATATATATTATATATATATATATATATATATATTTATATATATATATATATATATATTATTTATATATATATATATATATATATTTATATATATATATATATATAGTATATTTATATATATATATATATATATATATTTATATATATATATATATATATATATATTTATATATATATATATATATATATATTTATATATATATATATATATATATTTATATATATATATATATATATATTTATATATATATATATATATATATTTATATATATATATATATATATTTATATATATATATATATATATATTTATATATATATATATATATTTATATATATATATATATATTTATATATATATATATATATATTTATATATATATATATATATTTATATATATATATATATTTATATATATATATATTTATATATATATATATATATATATATATATATATATATATACATATATATATATATTTATATATATATATATATATTTATATATATATATATTTATATATATATATATATATATTTATATATATATATATATTTATATATATATATATATTTATATATATATATATATATATATATATATATATATATATATATATATTTATATATATATATATATATATATATATATATATATATATATATATATATATATATATATATATATATATATATATATATATATACAAGGACTTATGAGGGAACCCTTTATACTAAAAGCTAATCTCTGCTCTATTGCAACGCGTTCCGGGGTCGTTGTATTTGAGACCCAGACCTTCCGACCTACCAGAAAGGTATAAGGTAACTGGTTGAACGACCGGGAAGTGCCACCCAATTTAGACCGGAACCCATTGGGGTAGGCATCCACAGCGACCGTACCCTCCTTCTCCTATCACCAACCTCTCCTTAAGGACTTACGGACCCACATGTTTAACGTGATCGTACTCCGCGTGAACACGGCGGCAGTTTTGGCAGCGGCGGGAATCGAATCCGGGCCTACCAAGTGCAACTCCAGCGCGCTAACCACTGGGCTACCTTGCCCTACGTTCTGGGGTCGTATAATAATTGTACTTGATCCGGAAGGAGAGGATTCATTATGTTTTCGAGATAGAAATTCTAACTTTTTAATTCGCCGCTATAGGCACTATAAACGTTCACAATCGATGGCGCATAGTCACTTTCTTATTGATAGACCCTGCTTTTGAAACCCTTCAAAGTTAAAATAATATTATATATATATATATATATATATATATATATACAAGGACTTATGAGGGAATCCTGTATACTAAAAGCTAATCTCTGCTCTATTGCAACGTGTTCCGTGGTCGTATATTAATTGTGATTGATCGGGAAGGAGAGGATTAATTATGCCTGAATGTCTCTTTTGTTAGGTGTTCGCACAGCAATTACAATTTGTTAGGGGTTGTATCGTGATTAATAAATTTTCAAGAAATTTATTAATTACGATCGAATTCTGATTTGTTAGCTGGTCGTATAGAAAATACGTTTTGTTTATGGTTGTATAGTAATTTCTTTTGTTACGGGGTAGTATAGTAATTAATAATACTTTTCAGGAAGTGTGATGCGTGTAACCGGGGATTTTATAAGTACCAGTTTTGCGAATTAATTTGAGATTTTTGAAAATACGAATGAATTAACGCTAGTAATATGAAAAGTGAGCGTATGTATGCTACTGCAAATTAAAAATAATTTAAATAAAATTAAAAATAATTTTAATTTTATGCCTGTGTGTTAAATAAAAAAAATATGCTTTTATGCTAGGGTGGGAAAGTACAGAACGAAAATAGTACAATTTATACACAATATTTTTGTACAATTACACAAAATGAGCAGACAATTTAAATACATGCGATGCGAAAGTAATATGCAAAATTACGTTCATTACTCGAGTTATTATAATTGCTGTAGTCCAAATAAATATTTCAAATGCTTTCTTCTGAATGTTTATGAGTTTTGAATTAATTTATTAATTTAACTATTCTTACAAATTCTTATTACTTCTTTAAAGAAAAAAAGCATAAAAAAATCATAAAGCAGACATAAGAAAATTTTCTTATGACTGCTTTCTTCGATGAAGTAATATAAAGTTTTACATTTATTGTAATAACAGTTCATATCTTCAAAATTCGGACTGATCTCCTTGTTAAAATTTAATACCAACAACCATATAAATAACGTTAAAAACATATTCATGCGTTTGAGCAATGTTAAGTTGATCTTAAAAAAGGAGTCACATACCTGTAACCACATATTTATAATTCCCAATTTGATATATTACTTTAAGATAGTCTATAACTTACCTAAAAAGAGAGTAAGAAGGATTAGAATAAGGAATGTATATAAATTAATAATTTATATTAATACATTGTATTAATAAAGTTTACACACATAGGTATTTACTACCACAAAACTATAATGTATTCTGAAAATTAAAATACTTAGTAATAGCATAAGACAAATATTTAATGTGTAGCACGGTTCTGGTGGCGAAAAAGAAAAAAAAATCTGATGTGGGTAGTACATGAGATTTAAAAGTAGTATTTTCTTTTATTTTTTCGTAATTCATTAAATTAAGTTTAATTGCACAAAATAAGTCAGATATTTATTTGAAATTAGATTGAATTTTCAGTCTTATTTTCAATTTTCCTTTGGCAACTAGATGTATTTCCGAAGACGATGTTGCAGCAGCAAATGTGGAAAAACTTAAATATCTTAAGATATGTTAGCTCTAGAGTAATGGTGTTAGTATTATTCTTTTCGTCATCAAAAATTACGTATGAAACAAACAAGCATTTAATTGATACATTTGTGTATATATAGTATTTAATTTTTAGATTTTAACGATTTTTGCGGCCCATTTCACAAAAAATATATGTTCTGTTGTTCCGAATCATACAAAACTCTAATCAAGACGAGGGTCACCCATGGTTGACTAGGGTGATTTATCTATTGACTTTTTAAAAAGTTTATCAATTAATTTTTCTGCTAGAGTGAATATATATAATATTTGCAGGTTATTTCGCAAAACAAGGCAGGTTCTCATTTTTCGAATCGTACGAAAATCTAATTAACACCAGGGCCACTCAGAAGTAACTTATCTACCATCTTTAGCTAGAGTGGATATATACATTAGACACATAGACACACACACATGCCAAAATAGATTTTCGGATTCTAAAGTGTTGGAAACGTATAGATTAGTCGAAAACTCGAGTGCGATTTTCGACACGATTCCAATACTTTCCCTATAAACTACATGTATTGTAGGGAAAGTAAAGAAACATATGAATCATATGCCACTCAGAACGAAAAGTGTTTGTCTGTGACACAATATATACATTCCCTGCAGTACATTGATAATTTGCTTGCTGCGCTTTGGTATATTTCCAGTACCCACCCACTACGTAAGCAAATATTTGCTAACGATATATACGAAGAGTTTTGGGGTTTCGATTACTATTTTATGCAAAACTTCGAAAATTCAGTTCGGAAGAAAGTGCACTCTCGTGATTGGCCAGGTTTGTTATTTAGTGGTAAGGGTTTTTTCGAAGCAAGAAGAAGATCGCTGTCAACGTTGTCCTTTCTGCTACACTCATCTTGGAGCTCGGTTCGACTGTAGGTGAAAGTGCGCAAGTTGCTTTAATGGGGTACGGATTAGGACGCGTAATTATTAAATTAGAAAAAATTAGATTATTTGGGGAAGTATTGTGATAAAATATTGTATGTACGCGTCTGTAGATGGGATAGCAAGAAGTGGTATTTGAAGTTTCTATATGTCTGTTATGTGGAGTTCTTTAAGTTACCCAGTAGGAGAAATGGCTCAATATATGATTTTAAACGGAGACTGTTGTGATACTTTCTGTAATCTTGGAAGTTGTTTGAAAGGAAATGTAACTTTTAGCGGAGATTTGTTTCAGATTGAAAGCATTCAAGTTATCAAGAACTGTATAATGACACCCGGAAAGGTTAGAACTTCACAGATTGCTGAAATCGAATCGATATAACTGAAAATAGAGACATATATCTCAGGTTAACCGTCCTGATCACCTCAGCAGATTCTTCTAGAATTGGGGAAGAACCAAATTCCACTAAATATCTGCTTTTGACCAGGCATTGTCAATATTTTCTAATAATGGATAACTTCGAATATATTAAAAATTTTGCTTTAATATTTTACAACAATGAATTTGCAACAATGAAATTTATTAGTTTTTGAAAATTGTTCACAATAGTAGTTTTAGGCCCGATCCTTAGTAGGATATTTTTCTTCTGAAAATAACTATAAATCTAATATTAACTTTTTAGTTTTTGACTGGTAAGGGTCTATAAAAAAAATGATGTCATTTGCTTTCAAATAATATTGACATATAGCTATTTTCATAAGAGTTCTATGTTTAATCAAAGTTAGTTTCCGAACTTTTTGGTTTCCGAAAAAAAATGTTTTTAAAATTGATGGCCTTCCTCTACTTAATTTACCAACTGGATCATTGACGTTAACTGATTGTTATCATTCATAAAGACCGGCGGAAATACAGACAAATACAAAACCATTATTGAAAATTGTTTTTGTATTCAGGAATACTCAAAATGTGCAGATCCATCCAATTCAGATATTCGCAGTTTTAATAATGACACAATAGTTTTTCTTTGTATATATTATCTATTGTAGGGAATGCAATAGGAATTCTTATTGACGTAATTATAAAAATGACTTTTTCTAACAATAGTAACAGGAATTAAAGTGTACATAGTTTTAAACTCATCATACACTTTACATATACTTTGTATGGTAGTGAGGACCCAACTTACAGGTGTGGGGCCTGCTGATTATTTAGTGCCCCTGTTTGCGATCCTTATGACAGTACATATGACCCCGATAAATATTATCAACAAATTATTAATTCATTTGGTGTTCCTATAATGTTGGTGTCCAGGGCCTAGGCTCTGTAGGTTCATGCATTTATTAGGCCTTCATAGCAGGGAATGCCATAGAAATCTCGTTTTCTTAATTATGATGAATACCTTGTTCTTGCAATAGTAACAAAAATCAAAAGTGTATGTAGTTTTAATATAGTATATATTTTCTTTGCATATACTATGTATGTATTGTAGGGAATGCACTGGAAATACTCGTTGACGTAATTATAAAGAATAACCTTTTCTGACAATAGTAATAAAAATCAGAAGTGTACGTAGTTTTATATCCATCACAATATTTTTCCTTTTCATATACTATGTATTGTAGTCAGGGCACGACTTACAGAGGATTATGCTCAGGGCCTGGTGGTTATAGAATGCCACCATTATGACAGTGCATATATGGCCTCGTATAAACATTATTATCAAATTTATAGTTCATTTGGCGAAACGAAAATGTTGGTGTCCAAGGCCTAGTCCTCGTAAGTCTGTGCATATATCAGATCATGATTGTAGGGTATGCAATAGAAATATCTCTGATGTAATTATAAAGAAAAGCTTATTCTGACAGTTGCAACAAAATTCAAAATTTTGCGTAATTTTAAATCCATCATATGTTTTCTTTACAAATACTATGCATTGTAGGAAATGCAATAGAAATTCTTGTTGACGTAATTTTAAAGAATAATTTTTTCTCCAACAATAGTAATAAAAATCAAAATGGCTACGTAGTTTAAAATCCGTTACAGTATTTTTCTATGCATATACTATGTATTGTAGACATGACCGGACTTGATTGTGATTGTGCAAAGGGATTGGTGGTGGTTACATGATGAAAATGTCAGAGATCACTATGGTAGTATAAATGGCCACTCACAGACATTATCAACAAATTTCTAGTTCATTTGATATCCCTAAAATTTTGATGCACAGGGACTAGGCTCTATAGCCCAGTGCATAAATCAGGCCCTGATTGTAGCCAATGCCATAGAAATATCTTTGACTTAATTATAAGGAATAACTTGTTCAGTCAAAAGTAATAAAAATCGAAAATGTACGTCGTTGTAATTCTATTACAAAATTTTTACATGCATATATTATATTTTACAGGGGATGCAATAGAAATTTCCTTTTGGTGTAAGTATAAAGAATACATTTTTCTGACAATCATAACAAAAATAAGAAGTGTCTGCAGTTTTAACTCCATCACAATATTTTTCTTCTGCATATACTATGTATTGTATTGAATGAAATTGAAATTCTTGTTGACGTAAATATAAACAATGACTTTTTCTGACAATAGTTACAAAAATCCAATGCATGCGACACAGGAAAAGATATTCCTTTAAACAACGAAAAATGCAATTTAGACAACTCAGTGTACCTTTGAATCTTGAAATAAAGTATATTTCGACAGAAAAAATAATCAGAAAACTCATTTCCATAAAAATACCATTTGCTATCATTAAGAATTTCAGAGAATTCCTTTTTTAGGTCATGAATTTATTTATTACGTTGAAACCGACTGTTATCTACGTAAAGTTGCTAATATACACATTTATGAGTGATAAAAACCCTACAGGATTCAGTTTGTGATTCTAGGCATGAATGAATATTTTAGATTTCGGGAGCTGAAAAATAAATTAAATTCTGAATAGAATGTGATAGTGTTAGAATTTAAAAGAAATGTTTCAATTTTGCAATTTATATATTAAACAGGATGATAATTGCTTTCTTTATCTACACAGTATAATGCAGAAGAAAAGTATTCTGACGAGGTCGAAATTTGAATTCGAGTTTTCGACGGGAGGCCACGTGTCAAGCATCCCTGACAAGAATTCAACGTTTTTGAGGTGATATCTGTATGTGTTTTTGTGTGTGTGTATGTGTGTTGTGTGTGTGCGTTGTGTGTGTGTGCATTGTGTGTGTGTGTGTTTGTAAGTATGTTTGTATGTAAGTATGTATGTGCGTGTGAGTAAGTATTTGTGTGTATGTGTGTAAGTAGGTGTGAGTGTGTGCGTGTCAGTGAGTTTCTGGTGACAATATCTCACGAACAGATGGAGCGATTCAAGCGAAATTTTGTACAAATGTTATAATTAGTTAATAATGGCAGCCAGATTTTCGAAAGAAATTTTTAAAAAAATCGTCAAAAAATTCAAACCTTCCATATAATTACGTAATTAAACAGTTCTTATGAAATTTTGAATTTAAAATGATTGACACAAACTTTAGAACGTTAGCATAAACCGTTCTCGAGATATTGAACATTTTTCAAACAAATGTATAAAAAAATCACATAAAATTAAAAAAAGTATTAATTATTGTAAAATATGTTCATTTTTATATGTAATATGCAATATATTAACCTTTTTCCTACGGCGGTACAACAGTTGTACCACTGAAAATCTCTTCTACTAGAACGGCGCTGGTTCAACTGCTGTACCAGTCTCTTTCACCCCCATTTTTCTGGGAAAAAAGGAGAGGGCCTATTGTGCCCAGTTGAGTGCCTTGAAGAATGCCTGCAGCCCTTCCTTCAAGTCTCTCCTGACTGAAGGGGGAACGAGTTACGCACAAAAGACAAAGTCATTGAAGGTGTTTATTTAGAGGGGTGGAATTTTCAGTTATTTTGCCGTTCTTGAGTTGAAAAAACGGATTCTTGGAGCCGTAACGTAAAGGTTAATATTACTCTTGTGGATCGAGTGCGTTCTCTTCAAGAGGGAATATGCTTTTGGTAATAGCTTTGTATCATGACGTCTAACAATTCTTCAATAGTAATTTATCTACCTATTTCTCCTTCCGTAATGCTTGGCAAAATTTTGAGGACGTACTTGGCGGAATATCGCCAACTTGGCGAGTTTTTTAAATGTTGCGAAATTGATGAAAATATCGCCAAATGGATAACAATGACGCTACATCAAGAAAATTCAATATTTTGGAAAGAGCATAGAAATCTATTTCTCCATCCGTCCGTAACGCTTGGCGAAAAATTTAGGGACGAATTTAGTGGGATGTAAGTAAGCTGGCGACTTCTTAAAATATTGCCAAAATGGCAAAAGTGATAGAAATGTCGCCAAATTGCTCAAAATTGAAGTTAATGAGAGTTAATGTTTTGCAAATTTTGAATTCCACTATTCAACGGGCATACCTTTTAGTATATAAAAAATGATCTTCTCTCCAATTGTCTGTAACCATTGGCGATACATCTGGCAAACTTGGGAGTAGTCTAGCGAAATATTGCCAACCAGGCAATATGTCGTTCCAGATTGACGAAAATTCCTTCACTAAATTGAAAAAATCCGACCGATAACTTTGATGATCTAGGCCTTTCAGTGAGCTTCCCGGTCTGGTTCGCAGAAAATTGCAAAAATAACGCCAAATTAACGAAAATGGTCCCAAATTCAAGAATTAGTTAATAAAATATTTTACTATATGGACGATATTACTTGTTGGGGGTGCTATAAATATTGAAAATGTTTAATTTAGAGTTGCTTGAAATATAATTTAATAGAGTACATCGAAATCGCTTTACATGTTGTCATCCAGAAAAGTGCCAATGCCAAATGTACAATTCAACGTTAAAAACACTGTGCAGTGGATTTTATACATCATTTTTTCACTGTGTAGGAAGTAAATTTGTTGCAGTATATAAGAAAAGTCATGTGATGCCCACATCAGACTTTTTTCAGCCAATCATTTGGAGAATTAGCACTTACCAAGATTTTATGAAAAGAAATTGATTTACAAAGTTTGGTGTCAATTGAAGTATATGTTGAACAGCTAGAGCCTGTACCAGTGAACTAAATGGTTGAGCTAAATAGTGATACGAACATGCAAAGCATGTTTTTGTAATGAAATTTGATCACAGGGAAGTATTCAATTTAATCACAGAGAATACTTCTGTATCATATACAGGGTGATTAAAAAAGATGGTCCAAGATTCACGAGGTGGTAGTATACACCAAACCAAGCATTTTTCGTCCTAGTTTACTGGATCGGAAATGAAACTTAAAGACGCCAGTGGGCGCTTAATGGTGAAACCGATGAGGCGAGGCGAAAGTACAAGCATAACTCTGAAGTTATAAAATGACATTTAATATGCAAAGATTACTGTAATGGTTCAAAAGAGCGACCGTCAACCTGAATGCACGTCTCGCAGCGGCGATGAAGGGGTTGGCGGACTCTCTCGAACAGACAAAACATATCGCGCACTTCGGCAGCAGCGGCTGAAATTCTGGCAACGAGATCCTCTTCAGAATCAAGGGGAGTGCCATAGACGAAACTCTTGAAATAGCCCCACAAAAAGAAGTTAGACACTACAGATCGGGCGATCGGCCTCTTAAAAGTTGGAGCTGTGAATAATCGCTGCAAACTGATAAGGCCGTACATTCTGTATTAAGCCAATTTGAATAAGGTTTCTTCTTCTTTCCCAGATGAAATTACATACATCATTTTTTTCTTCATTCAGAAAATAAGAACCAGAATGACGCTTTTCAGTTTGCAGAGCGGCCGCTTCCCAACGAGTAAACGCAATGTAACGTCTTTACGTTTCATTTTCGACCCAGTAAACTATGTCGAAAAATGCTTTGGTGTGTACTATCACCTCCTAAAGTTAGGCAAATATTTTTTGAATCACCCTGTATACCTTCAATAATAAACTGCATTCTTTAGAAAATACCTTCTAGATAGTAAGTACTTGATAATATTTCCCTTCGATAGCTGGATGTGTTGTTATCTGAGAAGGTCGCAAGCTCTGTGAAAACATTATTTCTGAACAATATTTTGATATTTCTGTGTGCTCAGATAAATTGCTATGAGATAATAGCTGCATTTTCCGTGTAGCATTTATTTTGAAGCAGTCGTCAATGTCAATTCAGATATTGTATTAATAAATCGATTGCTGTCAGATTGATTTTTTGTTCGACTGCGTACTCACGATTCAACAGCTTGTACAGAAGATTAGTATTTGCATGCTTTTCGTAATAATATAATTTTAGTAATAATATAATTTAAAATATTAATTTCGCAATAATATAATTTAAAAACCAACCGCATCCGATTCCACAAAGCTACAATAATTTGACTGATTATTTCAAAATTCAATAATCTATAACTATTCTTAAGAATTGTACAATTTTCTAATACATTTAATAACGCATTTAAAGTTTTGCAATGTTTCCGAAATTTGGATCAAATAATTTTTCTCAAAAATTTCAGATTTATATGCATTTTTAATTAATTTTTATTTAGTATAGTAAATTCCTGACAGTAAAATAAATTCCTAACCAAATGTATGGAATTAAATGCAACTTCCCGTGACCATTCATAAATCCAGGTTTTGTATTGATTCAGAAATTTTCAATATTTACTTATGACTAAATTGCCGATAACAGATTTTTAAAAATTTCTTTAAATGGAAAAGAAATCAAAGAGTTTAATAATAAATTTGAAATAAATTTTTGAAGAAACAAAAAATATATTTCGTCACTAAACTACTTTTGAGAGCAGCTGGAGTTCGTATTTGCATTTTAAATCTTTAAATTAAAAATGCTCAAAATGATATTTCCAAAAGTATTTGAATGATTAAAATTCCCCAATAAGAAGAATCCCGATTATATTATTTATTCATTACATATATTCATAAACAAATAGTTTACTTGAAATAAAATTTTCCTTAAACTTATCATTTTGTGCTCCAGTGTATGAGAAATCTGACGCCTGATAAATTATTATCATTTTGTATCCGACACCTGATAATTAATATAACAAGAAAGATCAATCATGCATAAGCATTGATTATGAAACACTTTCCAACTGAAATGTAATTTCATTTAAAAATTTCTAAAATGTGATTCATTCAGTGGTAATATCTTTTACATTATCACAGTACTACAGTAATTTATTATACTTAAATATTTAAAACTGTATCGAAATATAAATCATCTGATTCTTTATGCAAAATCAATGAATATTTCATTCATATAACTTGTATTCCAGACTCCAGAGCTAAATAATTTTGCGTGAAAAAAATTCAGCAATTCTTATGTATTTCATCTTACAATCGCTTGAGATATTTGCATTCTGCATATGTTAAAATTAGGCTTCCTTGAAGAAATAATAAAAGTTTAGGGATCATTTAAAATCACAACTATTGTAATTGCATAGGCACGGAATTTAGATACACAGATAATATATATGTGTATGTGTATGTACTCAAAGTATTGGAATCGTGCCGAAGATCGGAACTCGAATTTTCAAAGGATCTACACGTTTTGGGACTTCTAGAACACGAAAAAACTACTTTTAGGAAGACGTCTGTGTGTGTAAGGGTGTATCTGTGTATGTTTCTGTGTGTCTGTGTGGATATTACATCCACTCTAATTGAAAAACTAATGGACCGAATTTCATACAATTTGGTAGGTATGTTTTTTGTGGGAAATCCTGATGTTCATTAGATTATAGTACGATTCGTAATAAAAAAATCTGCCTTCTTTGCGAAATGGCCGCAGAAATTGCCTTTATCCACTCTAGCTAAAAACTAATGAACCAAATTTAACAAAATTTGGAGTATAATATTTCAATAACCTACAAGTGATTTATATACCAAATTTAACAAAATTTTGTATATAAATCATTTGTAGGTTATTCTACTACGATTCGGGAAAAAGGAACGGGCTATTTTTGCGAAATGGCCAGCAAAAATCGTTATATATAAAAATAAAAGACTACGTGTGCTCAATTATATCAATTAAATTCCTATGTTATATGTGATTTTTGACAACAAAAAGAATAAGACTAACCCCATTATTCTAGGACTAGCCGTTCTTGAGATATTCTAGTTTTTTCGCGTTTTCGCTACGCTACCTTTGACAATAAGTCCAGCTATCAAATGAGAACCAAATTTAAGTTTAACGTGTAAATTCAATGTCATATAAAATACTTATGTTGTGCAGATAAACTCAAATTATCATTGAATAAATAAAGAGAACGAATATGAGTCTGCAGAGAAAGACATGTGCTGTCCACATCAGAATTTTTAACAATATTACACCAAGATTTATAGAAGTGAACGGGGATTATTTTCAGGCCATTTCGAAAAAAATGTATGATCTATATTTAAAGATCCATCAAATTTTTGTCGAATAAAATGTTCAACAAATTTAAGCTGTGTACCAAATTTTAACTCTCTAGGACGTAGGAAAGTGCATTTAAAATGCCATCAATTAAATTTATCAAGAAGAGTTATATAAAATTTTAAAAAAATGAAAAATTGTTATCTACCAAATTTATTTTAAAATATGAAGCCACTCCCATATGCAAAACGTTTAAACAAATGGGGAGATATTTATTATATAATATCTCTCTCTTTTCTTTCTGGAAGATATCCCAAAGTCAGAATTTAATTGAATTTGTTTTTTTCCCTATATTAAATAATTTTATTAATTAAAAAACTACTTAACATATTTTACTGAATTTTTTTTTATATATTCTATGGGATAATGTGAATATTTCCTAAAAATTTCGAAGCAATTCGTGAATTTTAAATTTACTTAAAAAATGTTTGAAAAATTAGGTCCCATAGGGTTCAATTTATTTCATTTTTTCAACCCGGGTTCAATAAAAAACTAATTGGGTGATATTATTTATTTATATTCCCATAGGTCCTACAGACCGTCTGAACAACATACTAAAATTTCATTTTGATAAACTCATTTTTACGGCAGTTATCGTGCTAACGGACAGACAGACAGACAGACAGACAGACAGACAGACAGACAGACAGACAGAATGAACAAAGTCATAAACACTTTTCAACTTTGTTGTAAAGTGTTAAAAATTAAAATAAATACTGTATGTACGAGTATTAGTGTATTTATTATGAACTTATGCTCGGATTTCAATCACTGTAAAACTTACCTAAGAGTAGTTCGATATATAAATTTTATTTTAAGGCTTTTCATGACTTTTAACATTATGTTTTCGTTTTCAGTAAAAAGAATCCTGTCATACTATAAAACCGAAACTAAATTAATAACATGCTTTGCTGTATATAAAATAGATGTAGAGATAATTTGAACGTTTTGTATGCATTCCAAATTCGAAATTAAAGTTTAAAATTGAAAAGGTTTGAATTTGAATGTCATGTTTTAGAAGATTATTTCATCGTCTAGCTATGTTAAAGAAAAAATGTTAAACTGAGAAATATATTCAATTCATATTTATTTTGTTAAATACATTTCTAGAATACAGAAATGTACAAAGTAAGATACCTTTCTGCTGGACATTCGTAAATTTATATTTCATATTTACTAATAATTACTTTCCTTATATACATAATGTATAAGGAATGTATTGTGACGGGGTCGAAAATTCGAATTCGAATTTTCGACGGGAAAGGCACGTTTCAAGCATCCCTGATTACAAATCAAACATTTTGGGGTGATATCTGTGTGTATGTGTGTGTGTGTGTCAGTGAGTCTGTGGAGACGATATCTCACGAACAAATAGAGCGATTCGAATGAAATTTGGTACAAAAATTACAATCCGTGACTACTGGAAGCCTATTGTTTTTAAACGTAATCGAATGTTCAGAACCCCCCTGAATTTTCGCGTGAAATTTTGAAAAATTCATTAAAAAATTAAAACCTTTAATAAAGTTACGCAAATAGCCATTTCTTCTGTAATTTTCCCTTAGAAAACGATTGACATAAACTTTAGAAGGCTAACATTTTCGAGATATTGCTCATTTTTTAAATAAATTTATCAAAAAATTCCATAAATTAAAAAATATATATTAACTGTTGAGAAACATGTTCGCTTTTCATATGTGTGTCACTTCTTATATCATGCGATAAATTTGGTGACATCATTTTCGTGGATCTAGCTCATTCCATTCATGAGAAAAAATACTTTGAGAAATAATTTTGTATTTGAACGCCAATAGTTACTTATCTGCTAAAAGAGTAACTTATTTTTAGGTACATAACGCTTGGCGAGATTATGGAGCCGAATTTGGCGGAATGTCGCCAACTTGGCGACTCTTTTAATGTTACCAAATCACCGAAAATCTCGCCAAATGGATAAAAAATTACACTAAATCAATGAAAATGACGACTAATTAACGAAAATTCAATATCTTGGAAAGAATATAAATATCTACTATAAGAAAACCTATTTTTAACACTTTACAACATAGTTGAAAAGTGTTTATGACTTCGTTCATTCTGTCTGCCTGTCTGTCTATCTGTCCGTTAGCACGATAACTGCCGTAAAAATGACTTTATCAAAATGAAATTTTAGTATGTTTTTCAGACGGTCTGTGAGACCTATGGGAATATAAATAAATAATATCACCCAATTAGTTTTTTATTGAACCCGGGTTGAAAAAATGAAATACATTGAACCCTATGGGAACTAATGTTTCAAACATTTTTTAGGCAAATTTAAAATTCACAAATTGCTTCGAAATTTTTAGGAAATATTCGCATTATCCCATAAAATATATAAAAAAAATTCAGTAAAATATGTCAGGTAGTTTTTTAATTAAAAATTATTTAATATAGGGAGAAAAACAAATTCAATTAAATTCTGACTTTTGGGATATCCCCCAGAAAGAAGAAAGATATATATTATATAATAAATATCTTTATGCTTCACATTTTAAAATAAATTTGGCAGATAACAATTTCTCAATTTTTTTTTTTTAATTTTATATAACTCTTCATGATATACTTATTTGATGGGATTTTTAATGCACTTTCCTACATCCCAGAGAGTTAAAATTTGGTACACAGTTTAAATTTGTTGAACATTTTATTCTACGAAAATTTGGTGGATCTTGAAATATAGATCCTACATTTTTTTCGAAATGGCCTGCAAATAATCCCCGTTCACTTCTATAAATCATTGTTGTAATATTGTTAAAAATTCTGATGTGGGCAGCACATGTCTTCCCCTGCAGACTCATATTCACGTTCTCTTTATTTCTTCAATAATAATTTGAGTTTATCTGCACAAAATAACAGCCATAAGTATTTTAAATGACATTGAATTTGCACGTTAAACTTGAATTTGGTTCTCATTTGATAGCTGAACTTATTGTCAAAGGTGACATAGCGAAAACGCGAGAAAACTAGAATATCTCAAAAACGGCTAGTCCTAGAGTAATGGGGTTAGTCTTATTATTTTTGTTGTCAAAAATCACATATAAAATAGGAATTTAATTGATATAATTGAGCACACGTAGTCTTTCATTTTTATATTTAACGATTTTTGCGGGCCATTTCGACAAAATATCCCGTTCCTTTTTCCCGAATCGTACTAGGATAACCTACAAATGATTTATATACCAAATTTTGTTAAATTGGTATATATATCACTTGTAGGTTATTGAAATATTATACACCAAATTTTGTTAAATTTGTTCCATTAGTTTTTAGCTAGAGTGGATAAAGGCAATTTCTGCCGGCCATTTTTAAAAGAAGGCAGATTCTTTTATTACGAATCGTACTATAATCTAATGAACATCAGGGATTTACACAAAAAACATACCTACTAAATTTTATGAAATTCGGTCCATTAGTTTTTCAGTTAGATTGGATGCAATATTTTCACAGACACACAGAAACACACACAGATACAACCTTACACACACAGACGCCTTCCTAAAAATAGTTTTATCGTGTTCCAGAAGTCCCAAAACGTGTAGATCCCTCGAAAATTAGAGTTTCGATCTTCAGCACGATTCCAATACTTTGAATACATACGCACACATACACACACACACACACACACACACATATATATATATTATCTGTATATCTGTGTATTATCTGTGTATCTAAATTCCGTGCCTAAGCAATTACAATAGTTGTGATTTTAAATGATCCCTAAACTTTTATTATTTCTTCTACGAAGCCTAATTTTAACTTATGCAGAATGCAAATATCTGAAGCGACTGTAAGGTGAGCTACATAAGAATTGCTGAATTTTTTTCACACAAAATTATTTTGCTTTGGAGTCTGGAATACAAGTTATATGAATGAAATATTCATTGATTTTGCATATAGAATCAGATGATTTACATTTCGATACAGTTTTAATTCTTTAAGTATAATAAATTACTGTAGTACTGTGATAATGTAAAAGATATCACAACTGAATGTAGCACATTTTAGAAATTTTTAAATGAAATTGCATTTCAGTTGGAAAGTGTTTCATAATCAATGCTTATGCATGATTGATCTTTCTTGTTTTATTGTAAAAGTAGTAAATTCATTGCATTATATAAGGAAAGTCATGTGTTGACCACATCAGATTTTTTGAAATGTTATTTTCTTTTTAACACTTTACAACAAAGTTGAAAAGTGTTTATGACTTTGTTCATTCTGTCTGTCTGTCTGTCTGTCCGTTAGCACGGTAATTGCCGTAAAAATGACTTTATATCAAAATGAAATTTTAGTATCTTGTTCAGACGGTCTGTGGAACCTATGGGAATATAAATGAATAATATTACCTAATTAGTTTTGGATTGAACCCGGGTTGAAAAAATAAAATACATTGAACCCTATGGGACCTAATTTTTCGAACATTTTTAAGCGGATTGCTTCGACAGTTGCTTCGACAGTTTACAATTGCTTCGAAAGTTTTAGGAAATATTGAAATTATCCCTTAAAATATATAACAAAAATTCAGCAAAATATATTCAGTAGTTTTTTAAATAAAAATTAAAATAATAATTACACCTTTTATAGGAAGCGATCACGTGACCCACTTCAAAATAAAATATGGCATTCATCATGTGTCAAAATCGTGATTTTTAAAGTTCTTTTTAATTCGTATTTAATGTTGGATCCGTCCTAAAACCGCATTATTTTTGCTTAAATTCTGTACATCTACATACTGAAACAACGCAATTACAATATATTTGAATTTAAATAATCATCCAAATTTGATTATTTCTACAACGAAACCTAATTTTCACTTATACATATTTTGCTGTTTACATTTTCTATAAGAATTGCCGCATTTCTTTAACGCAAAATTATTTAGCTCATGGAGTTTGCAATATAGCTAATATGAATGAAATATCCATTGATTTTACAGACAGAAAGACTATATTTTCGATGAAGTTTTGACCATAGAGTTTAATTACTTGTACCTCCATGGTCTTAAGTTTTTAAATAAAATAAATTATTATAGTATTGTGATGAATGAAATGAATAGAAAAATGTTTATGAATGAAATGCTGCTTTTATAGAGAGAGCCAGGCGTGTTATATTTCGATGACGTCATCTGAATGAATTTCATTTATTTTCGCTCATAATGTTCATTTGTTTTTCATTTGAATAAATTTCATTTGTTTGTTTGCTTTATTTCATTTGTTTAAATTTCATTTGTTCATCACGTTTTCAAATATAATAAATTGGGGAATGAATGGGAAATTGTTTTTGAATGAAATGCTGCTTTTATAGAGAAAGCCAGGCGTGTTATTTTTTCTATAACGTCATTTGAATGAATTTCAGTTGTTTTGGATGAAGTTTTCAAATATAATAAATTATCGTAGTATTATGATAATTCTAAAATTTTTACCGAGGAATGTATCGCATTTTAGAGATGTTTAAACCAGGCAATTTATGCCGTCATTTGAATGAAGTTTATTTTTTTGATGAAATTTTAAGTTTTCAAATATAATAAATTAATGTAATATTGTGATAATTGTAAAAATATTACCGAGGAATGTATAGCATTTTAGAGATGTTTAAATAAAATTACATAGAATTTGGGAAGTGTTTCATAATCAATGCTTTATGCATGATTGATCTTTCTTGTTTTATTTATACACAGCTAAAAATAAACAAAATTCGGTCTTTTAGGAACATTTTGAAATAGGAAAGAAATAAGAAAGTTTAATGGTAAATTATAAAATTATTTATAAAATCTAACATTAAATATTTAAAAAACAAAGAAAAAACATTATTCATATATTTTTCATTTTTTTATTCTCTTGCCCCATATTCTCTTATTCAATTGAAGATTTGAAATTTAATCTTCAATTTAAAGTACTAAAACCGGTATCTTCACAAATATCTGCATGGATAAAAATTCCAAATACAAAAAAGTGCGAACTTAGTTTATTCAGTATATATTTTCGTGAATAAATTATTTACATAATAATCTTTTTCTAAAACTATGTTAGCTTATTTTAACTCTGAAGTACTATAACATCAAAAATTCTAATAAAAATGTTTTACTTTATTCGTCTTCAGTGTAACTTAGACCTGCATCGGCCATACAAAACGAGCTCTGGAGGAGCGTATCAAAGAACATTCTAGGATGGTCAACTTGCTCTCCTCGTCATGAACGGGGCCATTCAACGACCCGTGTTTATAAATGTGAAGTTTATAAATGTTTTTCTCAATTACTGGTACCACACGCTTGCGAATTTTTTAGTCTTCTGTGTTCTAGCTCTATTTGACCGGCTCACTGATTGTTTCGTCGCAGTTCGTTTTTCGAAGTGATTATGGAGGCATACTGTTTTGCCTGTTCATTTGGCCTGAAGAAGGTGTAACGTCCTCGAAAAAATTATAGTCACCTTATTGACATACGTCAAGGAAGATTTGTAAGCGTTTATTGAAATTTATGCTCGTATCTCAAATACAAAAACAAAAATATGACATTTTAGTAAGTGGTAAATTATTTCCTGGTGGCTGTATAAGCCGATATATGGTGCGGTTTAGATTCAACTAAGTTGTTAAGTTACTTAGAAGATTCTGCTACAAATGTTGCATCTGGTCAGTTAAATCAGTGGTATTCTGAGAAGGCTGCAATTGTTGTCCCAGCATGTCCCAGGCGTGTTCTATTTGTGATAAGTGTGTTGACCTGGATGACCATGGGAGGTTAATAAATCCTCGAAAACATTGTTGAAAAGTCTTGCAGTATGTGTCGAGCGTTGTCTTGTTACCAAATGGAATCTGTGGCGGCTTGACAGCATAGGCAGAACACTCGACTGCAAAATATCCTCCACGTACAACTGATCCGTTAGATAGGTTTGCATCTGAACTTGAGAAGATTCGCTGCTCCACGAGATGGATCCCATACTATCACATTACGTGTGGTCGCTCATTGGTCAGTTCTCGGAACGATGGTCAGTCCTCCACACACACGTATGCGGAGGTCATCAGCACTGAGAGAGAAGCGGGATTCATCGCTAAAGACAACATGCCTCCAATCTGACAATGTCCATGCTGACCGAGCTGGGCACTAATCTAGATGGCTTTTTCTATATTGAGGGGTCAGTGGTAGAAACTTTAATGACCGTCGAAATTTATTTTTTTTTGCAACGGAGTGTATATAAAGTGGGTTGGACTCCCCATTTTCGATACTTTTCTTGTACTAATTATAACGTTTGAAAAAATTATTCTAACTTCCATAAGCACGTGCCATGTATAAAAAATTCTAACTTGCCAATCTAGTGTCAGTCTAGTGCCAATCTAGTGACAATCTAGTGTTAATCTAGTGTCCAAAATGTTAAATCGGGAATCTGTGGAAGATGCACATCATTCATAATAACTTTAAAAATATTTGATATAGACTGTAACTTTATATTTAATAGTCTTTTTTGATATAAATTACGATACACTTGTTATACTAAAAATATTTGCATGTTAAAGTTTTGAAAAGCTTATTTAAATGTATACATCGAGCTTCCATTACGTGGATTTTTCAGTTATTCAACTACAAGCATAAAATTTAAATACATAAATTTATAATGAAACCACTAATACTGCTACATAATGCAGTATTTTATTTGAATTTCTTAGGTGTTATTACTCCAGAGCATAAAATAAACAAACATAGCCAGGCACAACTTTGGAGAAAAATGCGTTTCGGTAAACTATTTGTTCGCGAAAATATTTAATGAATAAATAAAACACACGCATCCCTATTCGCAATTTTTAATCATGCAGATATTTTTGGAGATACCATTTTGAGCATTTTTAAAATTAAAGATTCAGAATTCAAATACGGGCTCTGGCTGTTTTCGCAAACAATTTAGTGTCGGAATATTTTATTTCTTATCTCTTCAAAAATGTCTTTCAAATTTAATATTAAACTTTGCAGATATTTTCCTACTTCGGTTTTTTTAAAGAACGTTATTCAAAATTTTCCATTCCGTTTACTCGTAAGTAAATACATTCAAAATCCTCAGTTGATGCGGAATATGAATTTTTAATCAAAATTATGATATTTTTTAAATCTATTACACAAAATCAAAGTGAATTGAAATTGTTTTTATAAAATTGAAATACTTTTAATGCATACCACTGTACCCAATGTTTCAAGAACCTCATTCTATGTCTGCATCATTCAAACTCTAGCAATAATAGAAAAATTATGATTAAACTGTCATTTAAGTGCACCCCACAATCAAGTGCTACAAAACCAGGTAACGGAGCCTGTTAAAACTTCCTTTTATCAAGCCCTACAAGTCGTTTGATAAGAGGAAAATTTTATTCAAAATTACCATTTAAAGACTATAGAAGTTTCAAAACATAGGTTAAGGTTACATTTAATTTTAACACTTTACAACAAAGTTGAAAAGTGTTTAAGACTTTGTTCATTCTGTCTGTCTGTCTGTCTGTCCGTTAGCACGATAACTGCCGTAAAAATGACTTAATCAAAATGAAATTTTAGTATGTTGTTCAGCCGGTCTGTAGGACCTATGGGAATATAAATGAATAATATCACCCAATTAGTTTTGGATTGAACCCGGGTTGAAAAAATGAAATACATTGAGCCCTATGGGACCTAATTTTTCAAACATTTTTTAAGCGGATTTAAAATCCACAAATTGCTTCGAAAATTTTAGGTAATATTCAAACTGTTCCATGAAATATATAAAAAAAAATTCAGCGAAATATATTCAGTAGCTTTTTAAATAAAAATTAAAATAATAATAACACCTCTTATATGAAGCGATCACGTGACCATGATATGAAAAGATCGCGTGACACACTTCAAAATGATATATGGCATCCATCTTGTCTCAAAATCGTGATTTTTAAAGTTCTTTTTATTCATATTGAGTGTTGTATCCGTCCTAAAACCACTTTATTTTTGCCGAAATTCTGTGCATCTACATACTGAAACAACGCATTGACAATATATTTGAGTTTAAATGCTCATCCAAATTTGTTTATTTCTACAACGAAGCCTATTTTTCACCTATGAAAAATGTAAGCAGCAAAATATGTAGAATGAGTTGCATTAGAATTGCTGTATTTCGTTAACACAAAATAATTTAGCCCATGGAGTCTGCATGGCTGATATGAATGAAATATTAATTGATTTTATAAAGAGAAGGACGATTTTTTTCGATAAAGTTTTGCATAGAGTTTAATTACTTGTAGCTCCATGGTCTTAATTTTTAAATAAAATAAATTATTATAGTATTGTGATGAATGAAATGAATGGGAGAAAGTTATGATTGAAATGCTGTTTTCGTAGAGAGATCCAGGCGTGTTATTTTTTCTATGACGTCATTTGAATGAATTTCAGTTGTTTTCGATGAAGTTTTCAAATATAATAAATTATCGTAGTATTATGATAGTTTTAAAAATATTACCGTGGAATGTATCGCATTTTAGAGATATTTAAACCAGGCAGTTTATATTTCAAGGCCGTCATTTGAATGAAGTTCATTTTTTTCAATGAAAGTTTAAGTTTTCAAATATAATAAATTAATGTAGTATTGTGATAAGTTCTGAAATATTACCGAGGAATGCATTGCATTTTAGACTTTCTTAAAATAAAATTGCATTGAAGTTGGAAAGTGTTTCATAATCAATGCTTTAAGCATGATTGATCTCTCTTATTCTGTCTTAAAAAGAGCCAAATGGACTTTCCAGTGTAGCTGCTGTTATTGTAATCGGACTATTCCTCCAAAATTATGCTTAGAATAATTTGAACATAAGAAAATTAATGACGATATAAAAAGTGGGTATTTCCATTTGTTATTTTGGAATAATGTAAAATTAAATATGAACGTGACTCATAATTCAAAATAGGTAAACATTTACTTATAGAGAGAAACAATCGGAAATGAATCAAATTTTTCCTTCGGCAGATTCATCCAAGGAGAATGAATATCTAGCAGTGTTTTATTAAGATAATTGAATTCACAGCTTTTGAATTCTCGGCAATAGTAATCCATTTATAAAGCTTTGATTTTCTTCTTAAAACTCTTATTGAATTCCCTATAATTAACTTCACTTATTTTATAAAAAGAGAAATCTACGAGCTTATAGAGCCACACTTTTCACCGGATTAAATTTCTTATATCCTTAGTTATCTAATTATTATTTTCTATTTTTATTACATTGAACATTAATTTTATTAAGATTGTTATCCTTCTGGCAGAATCACAAAAAGGGTCATAACAAGTATTTACATCACAAAGTTCTAAGTCCGACAAACACAAGTTTTTAACATGTTATCTAAACAAATGATAATTATAGTAACATAAGCATTAACTGATTTATCGCCAGTTCAATCAAAGCATAAAATACGATAGGATATAAGAAGACACGATAATGATCAGTAATGTACTTAAATAGACAGAAGAAACATGCCAAATTTTAAACAGTTATTAAAACCATATATGCATATATATATCTCGCTAAATTTCTCGCCAAGCGTTACTGACGGACGGACGGATAAATGGGTTATTCTTATAGTCCATTCCTATATTCTTTCCAAAATATTGAATTTTCATCAATTAGTCGTCATTTCATTAATTAAGAGTCAGTTTCATCAATTTGACAAATTTTTATCAATTGGGTGACATTTTCGTCAATTTGGCAACATTTAGAAAGTCACCAATTTGAAGGTATTCCGACAATTTCGTCACCAAATTTTTTCTAAACGTTACGCACGAAAAAATAAGTTATTCTTATAATAGATTCTTATATGCTTTCCAAGATATTGAATTTTTGTCTATTACTCGTCATTTTCATTGATTTAGCTTCATTTTTATCAATTTGACGACATTTTCGCTAATTTGGCTAATAAATTTCGCTAATAAATAATCGCTAATTTCGCTAATTATTTAGAAAAGTCGAAATAGGTGATATTTCGTCGAATTCGTCGCCAAAATCTCGCCAAGCGTTATGAACGGAGAAATAAGCTATTCTTATAGCAGATAAATAACTATTGGCGTCCAACTACAAAAGTATCACCCAGAGTACCTTTTTCCATGAATGGAACGAACTAGTACCACGAGAATGATGTCATAACATTTATCTCGTGATATTCCATATAAAAAGTCAATATATTTCACAATAGTCAATAATTTTTCTTTTATTCTATTTGATGTTTTGATAACTTTATTTGAAAAATGTGCAATATCTCGAGATCGGTTCATGCTAGTGTTCTAAAGTGTATGTCAATCGTTTTCTAATGAAAAATTACATAAGAAATGCCTATTTGCGTAACGTATTAAAAGTTTAAATTTTTTGATGGTTTTCTCAAAATGTAGGAGCGGTTGCGTTTAAAACAATAGGCTTCCAGTATTCACGGATTATTCGATTCGCTCCATTCTTTCTTCAGATATCGTTACCATAGACCCATTGACACACACATAGAGATACTTACATATACACACGACCCCGTCACAATACTTTCCTTATACATTATAGTATATAAATAGGGAACGTAGCAAATCTGTCTTTTTGTAATAACCGCGTTCCCCCTTTCACTCCCTTTTCTTCACCTGGCCTTACGGTACAAAAATCTGTCACACAAGTTTGTCAGTTATTCAAAAACAACAAAAATTTAAACTGATAATGAAACTCTAATATTTTTAAACAAAGAAATATTTTATTTCAATATACTATGTGTTTTTAGACCGAAGTTTAAACAAATGGACACTGCAGTAAAGAAAAAAGAAGTTTGTTAAACTACTTACTCACGATAATTTTTATTAAATAAAGTAGACACATTCTCCGTATTCAGAATTTTTAATCATGCAAATATTTTTAAATATTTTTATGGATTGTATTTTCATTACTTTTCAAATTAATAATTAAAACTTCAAATTAGGTTTAGACTTTTTTAGAAACAAATATAATTCTAAATGTTTATCTTGTTGTATGATCAAAATGACTTTTAAATATAATATCAAACATAGCAGTTTTTTTCCGTTTCGTGATTTGGGTTCAAAATATGTTATTAGAAATTTTTATTCCTCTTACGAATAAATAGAAATTGAAAATTTCAAAATATTTCTCCTCGATTTGATTTATAAATGGCTCCACCGTAATTGCTTTTTATTCCATAAACATGTTTTCCGTTTTGTTACAGATTTATTAAAGATAACACAGTGTAATCAGAAGTTTTTTCAAGGTTTGAACGTTAATTAAAATTAGGTTAAAATGCTACAAACTTTTTTGAAACATTAAAATTATGTTTAATAATTATAATAAGGAACAAAAATGCAATGTGAAAATCCGATTTTCTTTTTAATTGACTACGAATAAAAAGAGCTCTGCGTGATTTGAAGGAGAGTTAGGATCCTTTGGCAGGGTACCTTAGCTCTGATCCTACGGGAACTTGACGTAAAACATTTTGAGATTTCATAACATTTTTAGATGGAAATTTTTGTTTTAATAAGTATTATTGTTTTTCTGAGATTTTGAATGTTTTCTGCATGCTTCAGAGTTTGTGCGCTAAATATATAAGAAAGGAATGGAGAGATCCAACTGGGATTTTGTGTGATTACTTGTTACGGCATTATTATTGTGTGATTACTTGTTACGGCATTATTATTGTGTGATTACTTGTTACGGTATTATTATTGTGTGATTACTTGTTACGGTATTATTAATGTGTGAATACATGTTACGGTATTATTATTGTGTGGTTGAACATACTGATATTTTTAAAGATCGTCCAGGGGAAACCAAGTAATTAATCGAACACTGTTTTCTAAAATTTGAAAAGGGAAATAAAAAATATAATCATGATAAAATAGTTTTGTTTTAAAATATTAAAGAAACATCCATTTTATTACTATTTAAAAGTGAATGATATGAATGATATCCAAAATAGGATACAAGCACGCACCGTTCTTGAGATGATACATTTTTTTTATCTAGATCTAAAAGGAGAAAATTGATAGAAATGAAATATGTTCGCAATTATCAGGGTAGTGAATTGCTTTTTAAATACATTTAACCAATACGTAGGAATCAATGGAAATCATTTTTTAAGAGACCAACCGTCCTCACGATATTAGAAATTTCTCCGTAGTTTGTGTGAATCGCGTGGAAGGATAAAAGGAAATTTCGCATGCTTAGTTTAATCAGAGAAACTAATAAACATGTAGAGAATACCATAAGACAATATTAAATGCCTTTAATTTTGTTTATTTTTGGAGACGCATTTAGCTCAATGCTATGGTACTTGCCTACCTCGCATTTGGCCCGGTATCAAAAACTGATTTCGCGTTCACGCTACATTGGTGACGGGGACGATGTAAACATATTGTGTGTCTGTGATATCGGGTTATAAAATAAAATCTCTTATTTTCTTTTTCTTACAGCAACAAAGTTTGTTAATAGGTAGTGAGACTCATGTGTTAGTCACATCAGATTTCTTAATGTGTTCTAATAAAACCATTAAACTGGAATGTTCATTATACTTATGTGAACTGTCTTAAAAGTTCATGCAGGTTTAATATACATGTACAAGAATAATTTATCTGTGTTAAATGCAATACCTTTTTTAATTTTATCAATTCTTTTCACCACATTTTAATTAGTAATAAATTTATCGATAAGTTTTCAAAACTAAGAGATTTTATATTTTAAAAGAACATTATTTTTCATGAAAGGTTTTCGAATTGTCTTTTTACTGCCTTGAAACTCTTTGCCAACAAAAGATTGAAAGCTTTTATAATCCATTTTCAGATGATAGAAATTAAAGCGGATAAAGTTGTTAATTAAAATGGCGATTATATCATTACTGATAATTAATAAAAGTTAATTACACTAATCATAGTTAGATAAAATTTATTTTTAAAAACTCTGATGTGTTGAACATATTACTTTTCCTTAAAACCAACAATTTGTGATTGTGTGAGAAAAATATGATATAAAATCTGAATCTTCTTATTGTTTGATCTCACTGGAAATTAGCCTTCTAATTGCTAATTATATTAAATATCACAACCTATAATGTTTAATAAATATTGTGCTCAGCATAAGAAAAGCAAACATTGTAATATCTTAATAACGACTGGCGATAAATTGAAAGCGTACATTGTAATCACATTATTGAAAGACACGTTTCCTCGCCTGATAATAGTAAAAGCATTTACTCTTTGATATTTGATAATGGTAAATGATTGCATTAGATAAAAACTCGCATATAAAATGACTGTTTATTAAATACTAGAAATTATAATTTTAATTGCAAATTATATTAAATATCACAATCTATAATTTGTTAGAAATATTGCGCTCAGCGTAAGGAAAGCAAACATTGTAATATCTCAATGACGGCTACAGATAAATTGAAAGCGTACGTGGTAATCATATTATTGAAAGAAACGTTTCATCACCTGATAATGGTAAAATTATTTAATCTTTGATATTTGATAATGGTAAATGATTGCTTTAGATAAAAACTCTCATATAAAGGGACTGTTCATTAAATACTAGAAATTATACTTCTAATTGCTAATTATATTAAATATCACAATCTATAATTTGTTAGAAATATTGTGCTCAGCGTAAGGAACGCAAACATTGTAATATCTCAATGACGGCTAGAGATAAATTGAAAGCGTACGTGGTAATCATATTATTGAAAGAAACGTTTCATCACCTGATAATAGTAAAAGTATTTAATCTTTGATATTTGACAATGATGAATGATTGCTTTAGATAAAAACTCTCATATAAAAGGACTGTTCATTACATACTAGAAATTATACTTCTAATTGCTACTTATACTCGTATTAAATATCACAATCTATAATTTATTAGAAATATTGTGCTCAGCGTAAGGAACGCAAACATTGTAATATCTCAATGACGGCTAGAGATAAATTGAAAGCGTACGTGGTAATCATATTATTGAAAGAAACGTTTCATCACCTGATAATAGTAAAAGTATTTAATCTTTGATATTTGACAATGATGAATGATTGCTTTAGATAAAAACTCTCATATAAAAGGACTGTTCATTACATACTAGAAATTATACTTCTAATTGCTACTTATACTCGTATTAAATATCACAATCTATAATTTATTAGAAATATTGTGCTCAGCGTAAGGAACGCAAACATTGTAATATCTCAATGACGGCTAGAGATAAATTGAAAGAGTACGTGGTAATCATATTATTGAAAGAAACCTTTCCTCACCTGATAATAGTAACAGCATTTAATTTTTGATATTTGATAATAGTAAATGATTGCCTTCGGCAAAAACTCTCATATAAAATGACTATTCATTAAATACTAAAAATTTTACCCGACGTTGTCTGGGATTTCAAACCAAGATTAATTGAATTTCTTCATTCAAGTTTTACTTTGCTATAGAATTTAGTATTGTTTTTACGAAATTTTCGATTTCGAAATTTTGATGTCAATATATGTTTTAGGACCTTGTTTAAAACCTAAAAATAGTCAAACGCGTTTTGGCTATTTTTAGAGTGATGTCCGTTTGTCTGTCTGTCCATCTGCGGTCGATTTCTTGTGTACAAGGTATGCTATAAAATAATCTGCAACCTTTGCTCATTTTTCTTCAGGTACGTTGTTGATAATTTCAACAATCAATTCCAGCTTCATTTCTGATATATTCAGCTAATTATCATCTGCAGAAGAGTTAATTTTGTATGCATATATATATATATATACTACCCGACACCGAAAATGCAACACCACCAAAGAGTGAATATAGTGTGCTGCTAAAGGACACACAGACAGAGATGGCATCTGATGTTAATTCCAGAAGAGTAATGCGATACAGTAATGGCATAGACAGGATGATTAGTAGACTATTTCACCACCTCTTGCGGCGACACAAACAGTAACCCTTCGAGGAACAGATGCAATGAGAATGAGGATAGTTTCCTGAGGAATGGAGGACCATATCTTTTGAACCATCCTCTTCAGGTCATCCTCTGTTTGAGGCGGGCCAGGGCTGTCAAACGAGTTCCAATCACATCACATACATGCTCGATGGGTGACAGATCTGGAGACAGCGGAGGCCAAGGAAGTACCTGGATACCTTGCAAGATTTATCTGCTGATGGTTGCTGTATGCAGTCGCGAGTTATCTTGCTGGAAAACAGCATTTTGCAACTTCTGAATGTAGGGCAGTACAACCGGCCGCAGCACCTCATCCACATATCGTCGTGCCGTCATTGTGCCTCTGATATGAACCGCAGGTGACCGTCTATCGAAGCCGATGGCGCCCCAAAGCATGATGCCGAGTTGTCGAGCAGTAAGGCGTTCGACAGTCGCAGCAGGATTGGATCTGTTTCCACGTCGCCTCTAGACTCTCACACGACGACTGTCATTCAACAAAAAGAACCGAGACTCGTCGCGGAACAGTACCTTTGATATTCAGTCGTCCAAGAGGCTCGGGCCTAACACCAATCCTTGCAATCTCTCACGTCGGTGTCTTGTCGTCAATGTCAGTATTTGTAAAGGACGGTTTGAGTGCAAGCTGCTTTCGAATAATTATCGAGAAACTGTTGTCGCTGATATTGGAACATCCAACGTACCCTGCAAATCCAGCAGAATGTCGCCAATCGTCGTTTGCGGGGCTGCCACCGCATGCCTTCGGATGCGTCAATCAACGCGTGCTGACGTACGTCTGGAATGAACTGTACCACTGCTACGATTCAGACGATTCACACACTCTTCTTCAAATCCTTTGCACAGTGGACGCATCTATGCGTGCTGCAGTGGCGATCACCCAGTCGTACGTAGGACTAAAATGAATACCCTCGTACGATTGTCCAAATGCTCAAATGGACTTCGACGTTATTGGCCAGGCATCTCTTCAACAACACGTGTCTTCTGAAACGAAAAACAACTCGGGAAACGGGTTTTCGTAGGCGATAGACAGTAACGACGGTTGGATCTTTAGCCGTTTCTATATCTTTTATTCCGCGCTCTAATCAAGTGACCTACTTGAATTTCAGATCATTTGCATATATAGGCCAGCTGCGTTTGTCTCGCAATTTGCATAATTATGCGTCCAAAGCTTCATGGTGTTGCATTTTCTATGTCGGGTAGTGCATATTACTATAACTGTCAGTAACCATATTCCTCATTACGGACAGCTGATTCTCCTGAAACTTTCAGTAAAATGCTTGCAAATGTTTTACTGTGTAGCTGCCACATATATTAATGGACTTCTGCGAAATTTTATATCCTCCTTTGTTATCAAAAAATATAGAACTATATAGAATTTTTCGAGCGAAAACTGCGAATTTTTTTCACAATTTTATATTTCCTTAACATGGCTGCATAGGATAAAATTTAATATAATTATATATAAAAGGGTTTTTATGATCATGAAACTTAATAGTTTCAATCATTGGAGTGAAAAATAGTTGCGATACAATGTTCGTGATTGTTACATCATTAGCCCCTCGCGGGGGGAAGGGCAAGTTACCCACCTAGGAGGTACATTGCCAAACTTAGAACTTTGTTTGGAAGAATTGCTCAAGCTTTTAATATATGAAGGGTAACATTTTGTAATTGTGATCATTTGGATCAACAATACATATTTTTCAAATTTTTCTTTCAAAATTCGCAAAGAAAATTTTTTTCGAGCTACTTAAAAATAGACTCTATTATGAAAAATTCGTGTTGATCCGCACCCCAGTTAATTATCAAACCAGTTATTTATCATTTTGCGAAACATACATTCGAAATAAAGAGACTTTTTCTAGTTAAACCATGCTGAATCTCAATAGGCTTATTGTGTTTATCAATCCAGCTAATCGTGTTAAATAAATTCCAAAGCAAATGAGAATTCATTTTCTCTGCAATAATGCATCATATTATTGAAATTTCTCATCATATTTCAACTGCTTGTATCACGGAATTTCTCCCGAATACTTTAGGTAGCAAATTGAATATAGTGTGAATTTTATGCTTATTAATTACTTAACATTCAATTTTATTACTCTTTTAAATACTAAATATAGAAAGTTAATGTTTTATGCTATGTAAATTCTTTAGCACAATGATAATGATCATAAATTTTATGTTAGCAGCTTGTAGTCATAATGGCGTCCGGGCGGGCCAGATGGTCCCTAACAGGGATGAATATGACCCATTGAATCAATGAAACAGCTACCATAATTTTGCTATCCGTTATCGAAATATTTTAGCAGGTTTTACTATTTCTGAAAACATTTTTGCTTTACCGTTTCATCCTTGAATGTTATATTTAGTATTTTAGAACTAGAGGCATTTCGAATTTCATTTGGATAGCTGATTGCAATAAGAATAAATGCATTTGAACGGGAAAATAACTTGCGGACATATAATTCTATTCCTGGTATTAATAAAATAAGAAGACAATGAATTTGAGTCTGCAGAGAAAGTCATGTGGTGCTCGCATTAGATTTTTTAAACTAGGAAAGGACCCGTTTAGTTTAAATAAAGTCCTTTTAAGCCTGGAGCTATCTGGTTGAAAAAATGGTGAGAATCCGTTATCAAAATATATTTGGCAGGTTTTACTTATTTCTGAAAACATTTTTGATTTACCTTTTCATCGTTGAATGTTATTTTTAGTATTTTAGAACTAGAGGCATTTTCAATTTCATTTGGATGGCTGATTGCAATGAGAATAAATGAATTTGAACAGAAAAATGACTTAAACTTATAATTCTATATATCTGGTATATTTTTTTAAGCAACAAAAGCTGTATTAAAAACGTTTTATCATACACAATCAAGATGGTAAGCAGCTGTCTAATTTGTGTAGACTCCTGCTTTTGTTAAGTACGACTGGTGTCTGCTAACACGCAAAGCACGCTTCTTGTCTTGTTTACTGGAATCGCAAATCATAACAAAATTATATTATAAACTAACAACGAATAACCAGCGTTGCTCGTGATTTAAAATGAAAAACTCTCATTAAATTTACACCAGAACATAGAGAGAATTCTGAAAACGAAGCAATAACGTTTTCGTCTTCAAATAACACTATAGTTGACACCAGTAGCGATGCAGGTACGCTGGGCATATTTCGGTCTTCAGGGACTATAGGATTTAAATCATTTTCGTATTAAAAATGTGTACAATGCAGGGTCGTAGCCAGAAACTTGAAGCAGGGTGGGTTTAGAAAATTGGAGGGGCCTGGTTAAATTTTTCCTCTAAGAATTTGTTACTGTTTCGATGGTACTTCATCAGCAATTTGTTGATGATCATTCAGTCAGGCATTTGTACCCATACAAAGTACAGTACAAAATTATAAGAATATTAGTCAATTTTAATAAACGTTATTAAAATTATAATTTTTACTTTCCCTTCATACATAGTAAATTGTGTTTTGGAAACCTTGTAACAGGGATAATTGAAGCTAAATTAGCTAAAAGTTAGTTTTAACTTTTACATTTAGCAATGTGTAACAGCTGGCGGTACCAGCCAAAATTGGCCGTCTTATTGGAATATGGGTTAGGGCTCAATTTCGATTGGAGCATGGGATAGAGTCAAATTTTGAGTGTAATATGGGGTAGGACCGAATGCTGACTATTAAATTTTTAACTTCATGATTCTAATTTTTTTTAAATTTCGACGAGACATTTTTATCGGGAGTCGAGGTATCCCTTTACCGAAGTTGTTCCCTATCCCCTGCAGTTGAAGGTATTTACTAATTTATATATGCTAATACGTCGATTATAGAAATAGTTTGATAATTGACTTAATAGACTTAATGACACCTCTCTGGTCTCATTATCTGGTTTCACTATAAAAATTAATCTTGTACTTTTTTACTAAAACGTGTTATGTGATCAAAATTGTCATAGTTTGAAAAACTATCTGATTTGAAGCATTTCTCAAATTTCAACTATGGGTCTGCGACCAAACTTTCAAGACACACTTTGTCGTGCAGTCTTTTTGTATAAAAATGCCAACCCAGCGACAGTTAACCAACCTTATTGAACCCTCAGAAGCATTGGATATGTGGGTGTATATTCAACATGAAAGTTTTCCCATTCTCTCATAGAGCAATACAATTTTCCTTACAGCACGCGAAATGATCGTAAAGTCATAATAAACCGTCCCAATATATATGAAGCAAGATATGAATGAAGAATGTGTTTTTTACCAGTTCAAAAACATATTCCTAAAAGCGTCACGGAAAATAACGATGTATATTCAAAAGTTCAAATTTCGGAAGAGCTGTCGTCGAAAGAACTGAATAAACCACAAGGTGTGAATAGAGTTATTTGCGTCTTATTCTTGAATTCAAAATGCTGCCTGCTCACTAACTGCATGTTACGCTCGATGCCCTCAGGGAAATGGCTGCTTGCCAACATTAGAGCATAGATCAAGTAGCTGGCGGAGACATGGATTTCGAGCAGTTAGCTAGCGGCAACGATGAGATTTCAGTATAAAGGTAAATGAGGAATGGAAGTAAAAAAATTAGCTATTGCGGAGCGCTACTCAGTTAAACATTGTAATCAATAGGTAGCTTTCCTGTATGAATGTGCAATTCGCAAAAGTATGCGACGAAGTGAATTTTTATAATTAAGTTAAATGCTGTTTTGTTAACAATGTAGTATTTGGAAATAATGGTACCGAAAATTATAAATATATAAAATTATGACAGGCTGCAAAATTCTTGTTGGGATAAACTGTAGCTATTTTGTATTCATAGGTAATTAATTAGGAAAATTTGTAAAGGAAATAGACATATCGAATACATTAGTTTCCAATTTCGAAAAACTGGTGGTGTATCGCATGTCTTCGTTGATTATATAGCTTCTTGAACATATGTTCGATTTATCTTTTTTTCTACCCAGACCATCCAACTTACCTGAACGTGTAAGATAAATGTTTGGAGGGCTGAGAGAGTCACCTAATTTAGAACGGAACCCAATGGTGGTAGAAACAGAGACCGCACCAGCCTTCTTCTAAGCTATACCCTCTCGTATGAAATTTAGAACCTACAAATGTATCCTGCATATAATTCGAGCAGCCTTCTTCTAAGCTATACCCTCTCGTATGAAATTTAGAACCTACAAATGTATCCTGCATATAATTCGAGCAACCTTCTTCTAAGCTATACCCTCTCGTATGAAATTTAGAACCTACAAATGTATCCTGCATATAATTCGAGCAGCCTTCTTCTAAGCTATACCCTCTCGTATGAAATTTAGAACCTACAAATGTATCCTGCATATAATTCGAGCAGCCTTCTTCTAAGCTATACCCTCTCGTATGAAATTTAGAACCTACAAATGAATCCTGCATATAATTCGAGCAGCCTTCTTCTAAGCTATACCCTCTCGTATGAAATTTAGATCCTACAAATGTATCCTGCATATAATTCGAGCAGCCTTCTTCTAAGCTATACCCTCTCGTATGAAATTTAGAACTTACAAATGTATCCTGTATATAATTCGAGCAGCCTTCTTCTAAGCTATACCCTCTCGTATGAAATTTAGAACCTACAAATGTATCCTGCATATAATTCGAGCAGCCTTCTTCTAAGCTATACCCTCTCGTATGAAATTTAGAACCTACAAATGTATCCTGCATATAATTCGAGCAGCCTTCTTCTAAGCTATACCCTCTCGTATGAAATTTAGAACCTACAAATGTATCCTGCATATAATTCGAGCAGCCACGGAGATAGTTTTGGACTGCGTCAATGATTGAACTCGTAACTACTACGTGCGATTCTCACTACTGGGTTTTCTTGACCGATGTTCGGTTTATTTGCCATTACCAGTATCCCAATAGTTGATACGATTGCCACTTGGCTACATAAGGTGGTGAAGAGATAATTTCTTATATACCCCAAGGGCCAGAAATTCAATATAAGGGCCTGATATGTTAATATAAGGGCGAGCAAGTATATCAATAGTCATGGGTTCGCTAACCACGCGGCCATACAAGGTCATGAAGGAGATGAACATTTTTATGCCAATATAAGGGCCAGAGACGTAACTAGTTATTGGAATACTTGCAAATTTGTTAGATATAATAGTTAACATATGAACAATATCATACTCACAGTCAGTAAAAGGGTTTGTTTGGTTAGTAAAAGGGTAGGGATATCAATAATGATTGTTAGGCATACCACGTAGCCATACAAGATAGAGAATGATATGCGTAATTTTATAATCAAAAGTCAATTATATCAATATTGCCCACATTTGTTCTCTATATTTTGACAATTATATCTTATCTGATGTGGGCTAAACATGACTTTCCCTACATAATGCATTAACTTTACTTCTTTTAGTGCAAAATAATGATGTACAAGATCCACATCACAATGCTTTAAACGGTGAAAAATACGCTAGCATTTGGCGCTTTTGTGGATGACAGCATGCAAAAAGGTACCAAATTAACTTATATTTCGTACAAACATAACTTTACAATTAGACATATCGCTAGCATCTAATAAACAATATAATCCATTATTTTAAAAGGTGTTAATTATTAATTTATCGATTTGGCATGATATTTGTAATTTTAGCGTCATTTCTATAAATTTCGTGCCACTTTCGTCAATTTGGCACCATTTTTAGGACACGCCTGGTAAGAGCTCGAAAAGAAACGGCCTTGTGAACATTGAACAGATACATATTTATTTACAAAGCAAAATAAAACACATAAAATTATTCACAATTAATAGTCTAATAACAATTAATCTTCATACACTTTATTGGGTTGTAAATTTTTTAAAGTGAGTGTACATGACTACATAAAATGGAGTGGAGGAATGGTAACCCGAAACTAATATTAATGCTTATCTACTAAATGGGAGAGAGGAGAATTAGGCGTTCAAAATTGACATTTTCATTTTGCACTGAATTTCACACTGTCATGTTTTAACACTTTACAACAAAGTTGAAAAGTGTTTATGACTTTGTTCATTCTGCCTGTCTGTCTGTCTGTCCGCTAGCACGATAACTGCCTTAAAAATGACTTTTAAGGCATACTAAAATTTCGATGAAATTTTAGTATGTTCTTCAGACGGTCTGTAGGACCTATGGGAATATAAATGAATAATATCACCCAATTAGTTTTGGATTGAACGCGGGTTGAAAAGATGAAATACATTGAGCCCTATGGGACCTAATTTTTCAAACATTTTTTAAGCGGATTTAAAATTCACAAATTGCTTCGAAAATTTTAGGTAATATTCAAATTGTTCCATAAAATATATAAAAAAAATTCAGCGAAATATATTCAGTGGTTTTTTAAATAAAAATTAAAATAATAATTACACCTCTTATATGAAGCGATCACGTGACCATGATATGAAAATATCACATGACCCACTTCAAAATGATATATGGCATCCATCTTGTCTCAAAATCATGATTTTTTAAGTTCTTTTTTATTCATATTGAGTGTTGTATCCGTCCTAAAACCACTTTATTTTTGCTTAAATTCTGTGCATCTACATACTGAAACAACGCAATTGCAATATATTTGAGTTTAAAGGATAATCCAAATTTGATTATTTCTACAACGAAGCCTATTTTTCACTTATGTAAAATGTAAGCAGCAAAACATGTAGAATGAGTTGTATTCGAATTGCTGTATTTCTTTAGCACAAAATTATTTAGCCCATGGAGTCTGCATAGCTGATATGTATGAAATATTCATTGATTTTACAAAGAGAAGGACGATTTTTTTCGATGAAGTTTTAAGCATAGAGTTTAATTACTTGTAGCTCCATCGTCTTAATTTTTAAATAAAATAAATTATTATAGTATAGTGATGAATGAAATGAATGGGAAAATGTTATGAATGAAATGCTGTTTTTATAGAGAGATCCAGGCGTGTTATTTTTTCTATGACGTCATTTGAATGAATTTCAGTTGTTTTCGATGAAGTTTTTAAATATAATAAATTATCGTAGTACACTTATCCCCCGATTTACACGGCACTTGTTTTACACGATTTCGCTTTTGCACGGTTTATAAATTAACAGATTTCAAAAAATTGATAAAAATGTATATTCCGCTCCATATACGCCTATACAAAGATATGATGACATTTTTGAATTTTATTCCTTTGGTAACACTGATGAAAACAACATCTGCTGATTCGGATGCGGCACAACAACATCCGGCAAAACTTGCTGAAATCATTGCCGCTAACTCCTACACTTCTGATCAGGTTTTTAATACTGACGAGTCCGGATTATTCTGGAAAAAAATGCCGGGAAGAACCTTTATAACCAAAGCTCACAAATCAGCTAGTGGTCATAAAGTTGCGAAAAGTCGTATAACAGTTCTTTTCTGTTGCAATGCTTCTGGCGATTATATGATAAAACCATTGCTGATTAACAAATCAAAATCACCACGATCATTCAAAGGAATAAATATCAAAAACCTTCCCGTCTATTGGATGGCTAATAGAAAAGCATGGGTCACTGCTATAGCTTTCAATGAATGGTTCCATAACTTCTTTGTTCCAGATGTCAAAAATTATTTAACTAAAAAGGGATTGCCTTTTAAGGCTCTTCTATTAATTGATAATGCACCAGGTCATCCTCCAGATTTACAACACGAAAATGTAAAAGTTGTTTTTTTACCAGAATACAACTTCCTTATTGCAGCCGTTAGATCAAGGGATAATTTTGACTTTTAAAGCACTATACATCAAGCAAACTTTCAGGTATATCTTAGAACAAATGGAGAATGATGGATCTCTTACTCTGATGGATGCTTAGAAGAAATTTACAATTTGAGATTGTGTTGCAGATATTGAAGAAATAATGGCTGATGAAGAATTGAATGAAGATGATTTAATTAACATGATTCGTGAAACAAACAAACATGATGAAGACAATGATTCTGATGAAGAGCAATCTGAACCAGTTGCGTTCACAGCAAGAATCATAAGCGTAGGACTTGATTTGGGAAGAAAATTGGGCCACCATTTCTTACAATATGACACAAATGTTGATCGAGCTCTCCGATTCCAGCGAGACCTTCGTAAATGCTTAAATCAATATGAACAGGTCTATAAAGATTTAGCAAAAAACCTACGCAATTGTTAATTACCGATTTCATGACAAAGTCTTGTCAACCCGAGATCTTGCCTAATTCGTCAACCATTGAGCCAGAATTGCATCAGGAAAGCTCAAGTGGTGAAAGTGACATCATACCTATCAGAAAGAAAAGACTGATAGTACATGAATGTGATAACAGTGATTAAACTTATAATTAATTTTTAAGGGTCTTTTTGTTTTTTTGTTCTTTGTTCCTAATGTAAAATAAATTAAATATGTTATATTACTACATTCATATGTTTGTTGCTTTATAAACTAAGTATAATTTTAAGTTTTCTAAGATGTCTTGCTTTTGTTTTACTTAAATAAATGACTGAAAATCATGCACATTTTGGGGTTATTTTCGTTTTACACGATTTTACTTAGCAAAATCCAAGATTTCAATTTACACGGTTTTGTGCAGAACCTATCTTCCGTGTAAATCGGGGGACAGGTGTATTATGATAGTTTTAAAAATATTACCGAGGAATGTATCGCATTTTGGAGATGTTTAAACCAGGCAATTTATATTTCAATGCCGTCATTCGAATGAAGTTCATTTTTTTCGATGAAGGTTTAAGTTTTCAAATATAATAAATTAGTGTAGTATTGTGATAAGTTTTAAAATATTACCGAGGAATGTATTGCATTTTAGACTTGTTTAAATAAGATTGCATTGAAGTTGGAAAGTGTTTCATAATCAATGCTTTAAGAATGATTGATCTTTCTTGTTCACATTTTACAACAAAGTTGAGAAGTGTTTATGACTTTGTTCATTCTGTCTGTCTGTCCGTTAGCATGATAACTGCCGTAAAAATGACTTCATCGAAATGAAATTTTAGTTTGTTGTTCAGACGGTCTGTGGGACCTATGGGAATATAAATGAATAATATCACCCAATTAGTTTTGTTATGAACCCGGGTTGAAAAAATGCAATACACTGAACCCTATGGGACCTAATTTTTCAAATGTTTTTTAATCAAATTTAAAATTCACAAATTGCTTCGAAAGTTTTAGGAAATATTCAAATTATTCCATAAAATATATAAAAAAATATTCAGCAAAATATATTCAGTAGTTTTTAAATAAAAATTAAAATAATAATTACGCCCTTTATATGAAGAGATCACGTGACCGTTATATGAGGAGATCACGTGACCTACTTCAAAATAAAATATGGCATCCATCTTGTGTCAACATCGTGATTTTTAAAGTTCCATTTCATTTATATTTAGAGTTGCATCCGTCTTAAAAAATCTCTTCATTTTTGCTTAAATTCTGTGCATTTACATTCTGAAACAACGCCATTATAATATATTTGAGTTTAAATGATTATCCAAATTTGATTATTTCTACAACGAAGCCTATTTTTCACTTATGTAAAATGTAAACAGCAAAATATGTATAATGAGTTGTATTAGAATTGCTGTATTTCTTTAACACAAAATTATTTAGCCCATGGAGTCATAGCTGATATGAATGAAATATTCATTGATTTTACAAAGAGAAGAACGATTTTTTTCGATGAAGTTTTAAGCATAGAGTTTAATTACTTGTACCTCCATGGTCTTAATTTCTAAATAAAATAAATTATTATAGTGTTGTGATGAATAAAAGGAATGGAAAAAGGTTTATCAATGAAGTGCTAAATTACTTGTACTTCCATGGTTTTAAGTTTTTAAATACAATAAATGATAATAGTATTGTGATGGATGAAAGGAATGGAGAAAGGTTTATGAATGAAGTGCTGCTTTTATATAGAGATAATTTATTTTTCAATGACGTCATTTGAATAAAGTTCATGTGTTTTCGATGAAGTTTTCAAATATAATGAATAATTGTATATTATGATAATTTAAAAAATATTATCGCGGAATGTATCGCATTTTTGAGCTGTTTACTCCAAGCAATTTATATTTCAATGCCGTCATTTGCATGAAGTTCATTTTTTTCAATGAAATTTTAAGTTTTCAATTATAATAAATTAATCTATTATTGTGATAATTTAAAAAACACTACCGAGGAATGCATCGCATTTTAGAGATGTTTATCTAAAATTGCATTGAAGTGGGAAAGTGTTTCATAATCGATGCTTTATGCATGAATGGTCTTATTTGTTTATTGATAGTTTGTTGCCAGGATTGTGGAGTCATCAGGCCTCTTTCCCTCAGTTCCTTGCCACAATGCTATGCACTCACTTATAAGTTTGGAAATGTATTTATTATGTGGAGCATAAATATTATTACTATTATTATTGTTATACCTGTATGTGGGAGGGTATGATAATAATAGAAATGAGCATGTTTCTTTCATTTATGTATAAACTCTTGGGAAAAAGTCTTAACAATTTATATTCGGGACTCCTGTTTTCTGAAAAGCTGTCGTGTCGAAAGAGCTGAATAAACCACAAGATGCAAAAAGAGTTATTCGCGACTTATTCTCGAATTCAAAATGCTGCCTGCTCACCAACTATACTTCACGCTCGATGTCCTCAGGAAAATGGCTGTTTGCCAACGGTAGATCATAGATCAAGTAGTTGGTGGAGACATGGTTTTAAAACAGAACAGTTAGCTACAAAAACGATGATATTTGAGTATAAAGGTAAATGAGGGATAAATAACAATATACTAAGATATGATAAGCGTTATACTATTGCAGCATTGGGGTCAATAGAGTGCTTACCTGAATGTGCGAGTGTGCATAAGCACGCATTTAAAGCATTTGGGATAATTTTCTTACACGCTTAAGGGTTTCATTTGATTGTGAGGTATATACCCTCGATTTATATACACAAAGGCCAATTAAATCAGATTCTATAGTTTATAAAAAATTACGAACCAGTATGAAACTGTATGCTTATCTAGAACTTATTTTCGAACTCGGCACTTATTCGGACTTTGAGAACCGATTAGTTTGATGGCCATATTACTAACCATACGGAAAGATGCATGTAGTGAAGACTTATTGTGTTTTTAACACTTTACAACAAAGTTGAAAAGTTTTTATGACTTTGTTCATTCTGTCTGTCTGTCTGTCTGTCTGTCTGTCCGTTAGCATGATAACTGCCGTAAAAATGACTTAATCAAAATGAAATTTTAGTATGTTGTTCAGACGGTCTATAGGACCTATGGGAATATAAATGAATAATATCACCCAATCAGTTTTGGATTGAACCCGGGTTGAAAAAATGGAATACATTGAGCCCTATGGGACCTAATTTTTCAAGCATTTTTTAAGCGGATTTAAAATTCACAAATTACTTCGAAAATTTTAGGCAATATTCAAATTGTTCCATAAAATATATAAAAAAAAAATCAGCGAAATATATTCAGTTGTTTTTTAAATAAAAATTAAAATAATAATAACACCTCTTATATGAAGCGATCACGTGTCCATGATATGAAACGATCACATGACCCACTTCAAAATGATATATGGCATCCATCTTGTGTCAAAATCGTGATTTTTAAAAGTTCTTTTTAATTCATATTGAGTGTTGTATCCGTCCTAAAACTACTTTATTTTTGCCTAAATTCTGTGCATCTACATACTGAAACAACGCAATGACAATATATTTCAGTTTAAATGCTCTTCCAAATTTCATTATTTCTACTATTAAGCCTATTTTTCACCTATGTAAAATGTAAACAGCAAAATATGTAGAATGAGTTGTATTAGAATCGATGTAATTCTTTAACACAAAATCATTTAGTCCATGGAGTCTGCTTAGCTGATATGAATGAAATATTCATTGATTTTAGAAAGAGAAGGACGATATTTTTCGATGAAGTTTTACGCATTGAGTTTACTTACTTGTAGCTCAATGGTCTTAATTTTTAAATAAAATAAGTTATTATAGTATTGTGATGAATGACATGAATGGGGGAATTATTTATGAATGAAATGTTGCTTTTATAGAGAGAGCCAGGCGTATTATTTTTTTATGACGTCATTTGAATGAATTTCATTTGTTTTCGATGATGTTTTCAAATATAATAAATTATCGTAGTATTATGATAATTCTAAAATTATTACCGAGGAATGTATCACATGTTAGAGATGTTTAAACCAGTCAATTTATACTTTAATGCCGTCATTTGAATGAAGTTCATTCTTTTCGATGAAGGTTTAAGGTGTCAAATATAATAATGTAGTATTGTGATAAGTTGTAAAATATTACCGAGGAATGTATTGCATTTTAGACATGTTTAAATAAAATTGCATTGAAGTTGGAAAGTGTTTCATAATCAATGCTTTAAGCATGATTGATCTTTCTTGTTAATTATATGGCATTTTAAATAACTGCAAATAGAGACAAAAAAGATTAATCATGCATAAAGCATTGAGTATGAAACACTTTCCAACTTCAAAGCAATGTCATTTAAACATCTCTAAAATGCGATACATTCCTAGGTAATATTTTTAAAATTATCATAATACTACAATAATTTATTATATTTGAAAACTTCATCGAAAACAACTGAAATTTATTCAAATGACGTGATCGACAGACAAACAGAATGAACAAATTCATAAACACTTTTCAACTTTGTTGTTAAGTGTTAAGACTGTAACATATTGTAGCGGATTTCAGGATGATGTTATGAAAAACTGAGTTGAAATGTGTTTATGATTTTGTTCATTCTGTCTGTCTGTCTGTTCGTTAGCACGATAACTGCCGTAAAATTAACTTTATCGAAATGAAATTTTAGTATAATCTTCAGACGGTCTGTGGGACCTATGGGAATATAAATGAATAATATCACCCAATTAGTTTTGGATTGAACCCGGGTAGAAATAATAAATGACATTGAACCTTATGGGAACTAATTTTTCAAACATTTTTTAAGCGAATTTAAAATTCACAAATTGCTTCAAAAGTTTAAGAAATATTCAAATTATCCCATAAAAATATTTAAAAAAAATTCAGCAAAATATATTCAGTAGTTCTTTAAATAAAAATTAAAATAATAATTACACCTTTTATATGGACAGAGCACGTGACCATTATATGAACAGATCACGTGACCCACTTCAAAATAAAATATGCATCCATCTTGTGTCAAAATTGTGTTTTTTAAAGTTCTTTTTAATTCATATTTAGTGTTGTATCCGTCCTAAAATCGCTTTATTTTTGCTTAAAGTCTGTGCATCCACATTCTGAAACAACGCAATTACAATATCTTTGAATTTAAATGATCATCCAACTTTTATTATTTCTACAACGAAGTCTAATTTTTACTTATGGAGATTGTAAGCACCAAAAGATATAGAATGCGTTGTATAAGAATTGCTGCATTTCTTTAACGCAAAATTATTTAGCTTATGAAGCTGATATGAATGAAACATTCATTGATTTTACACAGAGAACCAACCAGACGATTTTTCTATGAAGTTTTAAGCATCGAGTTAAATTACTTGTACCTCCATGGTTTTAAGTTTTTAAATAAAATAAATTATTGTAATATTTTGAAGAATGAAAGGATCGGAAAATAGTTTATGAATGAAATGCTATTTTTATAGACAGATCCAGGCGTATTATAGTTCGATGACTTCATTTAAATAAAGTTCATTTGCTTTCGATGAAGTTTTTAAATATAATAGATTAATGTAGTAATATGATAATTTGTAAAATACTACCGAGGCATGTATCACATTATAGAGATGTTTAAACCAGGCAATTTTTATTTCAATGCCGTCATTTGAATAAAGTTCATTTGTTTTCGATGAAGTTTTCAAATATAATTAATTTATGTAGTATTGTGATAATTTTAAAAATATTACCGAGAAATGTATCGCATTTTAGATATGTTTATATAAAATTGCATTGAAGTTGGAAAGTGTTTCATAACCAATATTTTATGCATGATTGATCTCTGTTGTATTGAAAACAAGAAAGTTCAATCATGCTTAAAGAATTTAATATGAAACACTTTCCAACTTCAATGCAATTTTATTTAAACAAGTCTAAAATGCAATACATTCCTCGGTAATATTTTAAAACTTATCATAATACTACATTAATTTATTATATTTGAAAACTTAAACCTTCATTGAAAAAAAATGAACTTCATTCAAATGACGGCATTGAAATATAAATTGTCTGGTTTAAAGATCTCTAAAATGCAATACATTCCTCGGTTATATTTTTAAAACTATCATAATACTACGATAATTTATTATATTTGAAAACTTAATCGAAAACAACTGAAATTCATTCAAATGACGTCATATAAAAAATAACACGGCTGGATCTCTCTATAGAAACAGCATTTCATTCATCACAATACTATAATAATTTATTTTATTTAAAAATTGAGACCATGGAGCTACAAGTAATTAAACTCTATGCTTAAAACTGCATCGAAAAAAATCGTCTTTCTCTTTGTAAATCAATGAATATTTCATTCATATCAGCTATGCAGACTCCATGGGCTAAATAATTTTGTGTTAAAGAAATACAGCAATTCTAATACAACTCATTCTACATATTTTGCTGTTTACATTTTACATAAGTGAAAAATAGGCTTCGTTGTAGAAATAATCAAATTTGGATTATCCTTTAAACTCAAATATATTGCAATTGCGTTGTTTCAGTATGTAGATGCACAGAATTTAAGCAAAAATAAAGTGGTTTTAGGACGGATACAACACTCAATATGAATTAAAAAGAACTTAAAAATTCAAAATTGGATGGTTAGGACAATGTCATCGAATCAAAACCGGAACCTAGTGCGGAGAAAGGGCACCCATTGGGGTGTCACGTCGTACTTTGTATTACGTCTAGTACGGGCACCATGGCCCTTCTTCTCCTATCATCAAACACAGGTTGCCGAGGATCCACAGATTGAACGTGCCTGTACTTGACGTAGATACAGGACGAGTTTGTATAGCTTCCCAATCCTCAAAGGAGTTCTTTTCCTCTAAAATACAGCGATGAAGCCTGAGATCTTATTGTATCCTAGGCTAACTTTGAAGCAAAACCTAAGAGTTGGATAATTAATAATCACTTTATTTTTAATTGAATAGTAAATATATTTAATATTTAAAAGGCCGGAAGTCCAACATAAATATTTTGGAAAAATAATATAAATATATTCTCGACCGTGTGACAATTTATTAAAAATCTTATATACATAAAAATTTAATACTTTTCAGATTGATCAATTGTGCTAATAAGTTTTACATTAGATTACTATATTGGTGGAGCAATACTTAATAAAATACTTACGACTTACGCCCTATTCAAATCAAACATGTTAATACTGTTTATTCTGTGCTAACATTGTTTATTATATGCTAATATTATTATAAATAACATTAATAAGAAAAATAATAGACTACTGGAGGTTTCAAGTAATTAAAATGTGAGGAAATCAAGAAAGCATTATTTTTACTTTCGAAAAAAAGTGCATGTTTTTATGGGATGACGTTTGTGACTTTGTACATACGGGGTTTCGTTAATATGGGAATGGAGATAAAAAAATATTACCAGGATATTATGCCTGTTGAGCAGTGAATAAACTAACATTTCATTTGAAAAGTGAGGGAGTCAAAACGCCGTTTTCAAACGGAACAAAAGAAAGTATGGGGGCGAAAACAATGACAGAATCATAGACTTGCACTCACCATTACATAGAGCTCGTTTTATACAATACAACTTCATTAGTGGGTTAAAATAATAAGAATTACGATAAAATCAATTTTTTTATCCATTTCTTAATATTTTTTACTTTTTCAATCTTATCCAAAACAAATAACAAAAAATTAAGTCAACTACAATCTAATTGATATCCTAAGCTAAACAATGATAGAATCATAGACTTGCACTCACTATTACATTGAGCTCGTTTTATACAATACAACTTCGTTAGTAGGTTACAATAATAAAAATTAGACAAAATCAGGGATTCAATTGTTTTTCCATTGCTTAATATTTTTTTACTTTTTCAATCTTGACCAAAACAAATAACAAAAATTAAGTCAACTACAATCCAATTGATATCCCATGCTAAACAAAATATGGTATCCGCAGGAGAGGATGAAATGATCTTAGTTAGATGACGGCAATAGTAGTGTTGTTAGCAGAATGTCTTTTAAATTCCTCGAGGCTGGCATTTGAACCCCTGCTGTGCTCGACTGTAATCTTGAACCAAAAAGGAAGTCAAATATTCTCCAAAATTAATAATATATAAATAGTTTTATTTGACGTTAAAATATAACTTCGTAAATGAAATGATCAGTATAAAATTTATAAAACTTCCGCTTCGTACCTGAATGGAAAATGAAATGATCGAAAGCAAATATAGTTAAACGAGCTTCAAGTTTTAAATCGAACAATTTTTCTTAAAAGAAATGGATAATATCGTGACGGATGAAGTATTAAGTATATAAAATATGAAACACTTTGAAACGATCTCTGGCAAATATTGATTCCCTCACTGTTTCAGAAAGAAAAATTTTAAATTTGCTGCGAGATTCAAAACGTCACTTTAAAAAATATTGCCATTTATCTTCATTAATATCGAAACAAATTTACCTCAAACTACAAAGATAATTATTTCTCTCGTATTTTTAATATAATTGTTTTCATATTTCCTCAAAAGAAAATGCATTCTTAGCAAATTAAAGGACAACTATACACCATTAATTAAAAAGATAATTATTCAATATTTAATAAAGGTTCATAAACTCAAAATAATGTGGATTTGTGAGCATCTATCAAACGTTCATATCCGTTAATCTCAAGTTAATCCGTAACCTATACGTAGGACATTGCGAAAATATGTTATGAAAGACGTCTAAAAAGGGAAATAAACGTATCCGACGAGTGTCATAGTCCGATCAAATGGTCTGGATTATGACACTTCTATCATTTGATTGCACTGCATGGTACGCTATCTTTATTTATATGTTTATAAAGTTCGGGCATGGATTTTCATAAGATTTACGAAAATGAAATCACCCCTCTTCAAAGGGGGCATCCAAATTTACCATGTCTTTATTCAACTTGAAATTATTAAAAATTGCTCAATTGCGTGAAAGAATTGTCATATTTATTTTGAAATAAATGAATGCAAAAATACTGAAATAGTTAAAATGTAATATAGACGCACAAGGACCCAGGGAAAGTTATCCGGAATACCACCATACAATTTAAAAAGAAAACATTACAAACTGAATCTTCATTTTTAATATAAAGTTTTGCTGTCAAATGTCGTGCAAAAGTAAGTTTTCTGTGTGCCCTAGGATGTGTAATTAGAATCCCTTCATATGGGGTGCATCTTGTGTCAGCTGGCCTTAGTCTAGGCTATAATACTTTTTATCTTTTCAACCTCGGGCTTTCAATTACAGCCATGTAGTTTCTACCATGATAAATGAAAAGTTATAGAAAGTAAAAATATATGACTGACGATATATGAATGTGTTTTTCAATTTACATTAAGGTGTTATTTAAATAATAAATATTTTTAAATAAATCTTTATTTATTGACTTTATGAAAATTAAAATATAATAAAAACACTATCATGATCAATTAACTTATCTGAAATTATGCGAAAACAATGTGAAGTTATCATGTCTCCATTGAAAAAATATATTATGAGTCCATAAAGTATTTTGACGTCATAGGGTCCTAAGAAGAGATCCGCTTAGGGTCCCTGACCAAATCCACTCCAACCGTCAGGTATGCAAAATAAACCAGGTCTAAAGAAGCTATTTATGTCTCGATCTACGAAGCATAAATGTTACATGCATAGATGCTTCAGCTTTAAGATACGCTCTACGCCTCGAAAAATATGGCTACTTGCCAACCTACGAGTGCGGATCAAGTATTATGCAAAAAAAGGAAGTTCCGTGAATCTGAAAATAAGCTGGCGTTGACGAAGATTTTTAACAAAATAAATGAAGTATTTAGACGACCACAGTAGTTTCCTGTCAAAAAATTGAATTTAAGCCATTCAGTATTGGATTTTATGTAGTTTGTTAGAAAATGAATTGGTATCTTAATACATGTTGATCACTTTTTTCTCTTGGAGTTTAATGGAATGATATATTTTAGTTTCTCCATAGCTATATAAAAGAGTGGTTCCCTACAATTTACTAATCCGGAAAATATATTGAAACACTGAGGAACTCTTCTTCTTCTCATAAATCAATAAATTTGATAGTTATCAACCTTCTACTAATACAGGAAATAAGGTTGAACGTATCATATTACAGAGACGACCTATTCGTCTAATAAATTAATAAATATGAAATGTCCAACATATATCTATATGTACTGATTGATAAGTTTCTGTGGAATCGAGTTAGTGGGGAAACAATAATACAAATTACAGATTTTTTTTTACTAGAAACAGATTATAAATAAAAATGACTGACTTTTCCAAAGTATCAACGGGGATAAACATAAAGTTGTAAAGATAAAACCTCATCTAAGCTTTCTAAGCCAGGTGTAAGATCTGCTGAGATATACCCCTGGCATCATTAGTGGTAAGTAAAGTGGTGAAGATTAAAGGAATGCACGAGTTGGACATGCCAAGAAGGTGACAAAGTGTCTATTGCAAATAGCATGATGGATGATGCCCCTTTGAGCCAAGATAGATTGTACAGAAAGTGACATTCGGCATGTAGTAGGTGACAGGTGTCACAAGACACGGAGTCACTGTTAAGCATTTTATAGTTATCCGTCATTAATGCAAGATTTCTTTGTTTAAAGAAGGCTATGTAATGATTACCAACAGTGCACTTTATTTGTGAGAAAAATAAAGTCTGGCAAAAGGCTGTTCTTTGAAATATGTGCAAATTAAGAATTCAATTTAGGATTACTATTACATGGTACATTACGATGTCATGTTCAACTATTGTGATGTTAAATTTACAGATCTCTGGAGGTCAAAGCTGAGCCGGCTGAGCAAAGATGGAAACTAACTTTATGCTCTCATAAGTTGAGGTTGAGAATAATTAACATCAATTCCACATATTTCTATATTTTTTCATCTGCATCTTAACTTGTAGCAATCTATTTACTATACATAACTTTATTTTGTATATTATTACTTTGACTGTACTCCTGTATGAAATATAGAACAGGGAGGGTCAAGAAGATTTAATCTTTGGTTTTGGGAACTTGCTAGTGCTTATATATATATATATATATATATATTATATAATATATATATATATATATATATATATATATATATATATATATATATATATATATTATATAATATATATATATATATATATATATTATATAATATATATATATATATATATATAATATATATATATATATATATTATATAATATATATATATATATATATATATTATATAATATATATATATATATATATATATATATATATATATTATATAATATATATATATATATATATATATATATATATATATATATATATATATATATATATATATATATATATATATATATATATATATATATATAATTTGTCAAGCTCTCACTTCTCCCACTTATTCTTTGACTTGATTGTCACCAGAGCGCATTATCTCAATCGAAGCTTTATGCCTGCTAATGTTCAACCTGCTATCCCTCCATCTAACTATTATTGTGTAATTAACTTTTCAAACCGCATCATTGATTCCTTTAATAACACCCAACTATTCCATCACCTATCACATGAATTTCCAATAAAAAATATCAATATCGATAAATCATAAAAATATAATATCCCGTTTGGTAGACTTATTTTTAACTATAACCAGGTTTCAAAATCAACTGAGCCATCCTCCTCAACTCTGATAGATAAAAATAATCTATGTAATTGTCATTTCACTGCATTGTAACCATTTATAAATACCCATTTCGGTCAGATACTAACGGGTAACTTAGATATAATCACTGACCCTTCCTTAAAACTCATTATGTCATACGGAACTAAATATATATTACCTTCTAAAAATCATCCTAAATCGATCTTTAACACTCTCTACCTTGATCTTGATAAATTCATATATAAAAGGTCCATTATGCAGTCCCTACCAATGGAAGCCTTTCCTGTCTGGAAATATAAAATTTTATCCCATGGTCAACTTAAGCTATCACATCTGCATATTCCAAAGTCTAATTTTCAATTATTAAAATTAAAACAAACATTTACACATATGCAACAATTCTTAGTTTTTATGTATGTTGACAAAACTGCATCGAACTATGCTATTTTCTGCAAATATTTCTACATTAAAATACTATTATCCAATTTAAATTAAATAGATACCTTCAAATTGCAAAAAACAACCATATATGATTTAAAACGCAAACTTATTTCCAAGTACAAACAATTTTTGATAATCATCAAAATTTAAAGATTCTATAATTAGTAATCATATACTCAAATTTCACAAGGACCCAGTAAAATTTAAAACAGTTACCAGTGGACATAACTCTTACGCAACAAAAGCTAACAAAAAACTTCTAAAAGTCTTAAACAGTCTATTTCATGAAAGTTTCAAAGAACCACAAGCTTCTTAGAAAGTTAGGTTTTTCGAATTACAGATTCCCACTTTTCTTTCATTGGACCTTCAAACTTTTTTATTATTGGAATCATTTTATTTATTAGCTGCATTTGCGCAATAAATTAAATGAATTTTGCATTGTCATTCCTATTTACTCATTTTTTACATTTGCATATTTGCAAAGTAGCCTTATTCTTTTAAGTATGCTACGGTATTTATATATATGTATATATGTATATATATATATATATATATATATATATATATATATATATATATATAATATATATATATATATATATATGTGTGTGTGTGTGTATGTGTGTGTGTGTGTGTGTGTGTGTGTGTGTGTGTGTAACTTTAAGCGGATAATTCTACATAATTTTCTTTCATTTTTACTTTTCTGTATAGTGGTGATCTTATTGTGCTGCGTTTGTAATCTGTCGTGTGGGTTTTTAGTGTTTGATGACAGTGATAGGTTTAATTGATTTAAATATGTTACTTGTCACTATAAATAAAGAAGTTAATAACAATAACTATATTTCCTGTTAAAATTTATTAATTTTTATTCCTTTATTACTGACTTTTCTTAATAAATTTCGTTTTCTTATCAGACTCCGTTGTTGTTGTTGTTGTTGTTGAAACCCAGACCGTCCGACCTACCAGAAAGGTGTTATCAGACTCCGTGTCAAACTTCTTATCTAAATTCAAACTGCAAAATATTCCTGTACTATAAATAGAGCTGATCATTCAATAAATACTTTAAATACGATTCTTCCTTTAGGCAAAGTTCTTATTGGGGGTGAAATAAATAAAACGATTAATTTTTAATCGTTTTTTTTTTCGTTAATTGCTTTCCCCTGCTGCTATTTAGGTGTCTCACAAACAATTTTGGAGACATTGGAATAGAGTGATTAATTTAAAACTGGCTGATACTTTAAAACTATATTGGAAAACATGCAGTTGTATTTCAAAGTTTAAGTTATTCCCCAACGAATCAATATAATAGCTAAAATAAATAAAATATGGAAATGGACATAGAACATGAGATCAAGATCTTTTATTTGTTATAATTATAAAGGAACCCAGAATCATCCCAGTGCACGTAGGTATAGACGCATGTCTCCTGTTTGGGAATAGAAGAAAGAAAATTCCATAATTTATGTCCCCAGTTCACCGTACACGCACGCAATTGTGACCCAATCACGCGAGGTCCTTATTTGTGCACACATAAGAAATTTCAAATGCATTCTGCAAAAAAAATCCTCCGGGAAAAGACAAGTAGTTGAGAAATGAAATGCAAACAATTTAAGTGGAAAATATTTCTTATCGTGCACAACCCGTTTAAAGGGATTTTGAAAAAGTACATTGAATAATTAAAGCACTTTTATCTGAAAAAATATAGTCTACTACAAAATTATGTATGTCAAGATTTCATTTTCTAAGTTATATATCTAGCCTTATATACTTGCTGTTAATAGATCTTGATTTTAATAGATCAATACGCCTTCAGCATGCATAAAAGCAAATCAAGCATGTTCTCAAAGATTGCTTGTCTGTGTGTCTACCTGAGAGTCTATAGAAACAATATTTCTTGAACAAATTGACATAATAGAACTAAATTTAGCACGATTGCTTCAATCTGTAAACATTGACTACACATTGGTTTACAATATGGTTGGACCTGGTGAAGGATCTTTATTTTTTTAAACATTCCTTTTGAAAATGAAAAATGGGAAAAGATATTGAATAAAAAATTATTCTTATTTTATGTATCCTGTTTTGTTTAAATTTGAACGACATAATTTACAGAATGTTAACAAGTAAGATTCTCGGGATATTGCACTATCTAAAATGGAAAAAGAACTATAGGAAAAAAATGAGTTTATCCACTATTATGAAATACGTGACCTTTTTGTAAATGCTTGTAACCATAAATTAATGTGCATCATTGTCTAGGACACTCCTTAAAGATTTCCAGAGTCCTGAGATAATAGAAATGTCGCTTGTCTGGGTGTTTTTTTATTTTTCGAACACATCACGCAAATTGGATGGCTTTTGGAACAATTTTGCCAGTGAATAAATGACATGGATCCATTTATCTTAGGGTAGCTTGAATAAGGTCTTATTTGTCGAAAATTTCGAAAAATTTTAAAATATTTAAAACAATATATATTCTTTTTTTAAACAAATAGGCATGTTTTATTTAAAAGCGAAATGCATTAGTTTAACGTGTACAGAACGATGAAGCAGGTGCCAAGCGGAGCATATGCTTTCATTTATTTACACAGAAAATATTTTATATATTTATTTCGAATATGATATAAATAAAATAAAAGTCATTTGGTCGTAAACTGTGTGAACAGACACTATCTACCTATCTCCACCAAGTACGATCATGTATTTTACAAACTATTCAACATGAAAGCATCTTTTCATATTGTCTCGCTCAATATATTAGATGATATATCAAACATATTATTATTACTTTTAGCATTGTCCTATATTTAAATTTATTAACCATATAAACAACTGTAACTACGCCAAATTTTCATCATCTAAACTACTACTGGACGGCATTTTATCTTCATTGACTCAATAAAGATATCGGCCCCAAAAATGATGTAGGAAGTACAGACATACCATAAAATTTTATCTAAGCAAAAATGAATATAAATAAATGTCATGCAGAACCCTAAAAATAGACGGGGTATACTATTGCTAGTAAAGTAGAGACCGAAAATTTGTTCCAGATGAGACACATTTTAAAATGGCATAAATATATTAAAATATAATATTTTTATATTTTAGAAAATGTACAATTGATTGAAAGTCTTCTTTGCGTTATAATATATAATGTATCAACAACTGTTAGTTTAACATATAGAAGCAAATAAATTTATAAAACAGTCTTCATATCATGGCAAATGGTTTGTATACTTTATTTTTGATGCATTTTCTTTCACTTCTTCATAATTAATTTCGTACAGTCATATGAATTTTCAGAAAAAAATGGAAGTGGCATCACCAAAACCAACTGGAAATTATCATAGTGAACCCCCATTTCCTCCGGAATTTGATGCTGAATCTATAACAATCAGCATTTATGCTCTATGCATGGCACACCCTGAGAGGCGTTTTAGGAAACATTTGTTATTAAGAACAATAGTATAACAAAATGTTTGCCACCAAAAGATCCTTTTCGTCAGGATAATTAAGAAACAACTGGCACTGCGATCATGTAGTTCAGAAGCTATTTTACTTAAAAGAATCTTTTCATAATTTCTCGTTTAATATCTCCCAAAATATATCAAACACATTAGTCTTGTTTTTGACACGATTCTATAATTAGATTTATTACTCATATAAACTTCTGTAACTGCCCCAAACTTGCATCATCTAACTACCTCTGGACAACATTTTATCTTCAATGACTCAGTAAAGATATCAGCTCCTTAAATGATTTATATAGTACAGACACACCATAAAATTTAATGCTAAGCAATAATGAATATAAATGAACGTCACCCAGAACCCTAAAAATAGACGGGGAACATTGTTGCTCGTACATTAGTGGTCCGATGATTTTTCCTGCTGGAATACATTTTAAAATTGCATTAAAATATAATATTTTTATGTTTTGAAAAAAGTTTAATTGATTCTTTGCGTAATAATTTATAATGTATCACTATTGTTAGTTTAACAGATAAAAGCAAATAATTTATGAAGGAGTCTTCATATCGTGGCAAGCGGTTTGCATACTTACACAATTATTACGCATTATTACGCAATTATTACGCATTTTAGTTCTCTTTTGCATAAATATTTCATACAGTCATACGAATTTACGGACATCGCCAAAGTGAAAATCCTTATGACGAACACTCCATCTTCTTCCTGAATTTGATGCTGAATCCATAAAAATCATCATTTAAGATCTATGCATGGCACATCCTGAGAGATGTTTTAGGGAATTTTTTTTGTGAAAAGAACTGTGTGTCAAAATGTTTAGCACCAAAAAAATCCTGTTCCTCTGGATAATTAAGGACACAACTGTCAATAAGTACAATGATGTAGTACAGATCCTATTTCAAGTAAAGACATCTTTATTTATTTTCTCATATTCTTTTTTTATATATATATGATTGTATAATTAGATTTACTACTCACAGAAATTAGATTTTCTTATTAGATTTAATTATTAGATGTACTACTCTATGCTATAATTAATATGAATGAATGTCATATAGAATCCTAAAAATAGACATGGGTTATTGTTGCTAGTACATTAAAGGACCGAGGATTTTTTTCCAGTTGTTATGCATGTAAAATTGCATGAATATATTAAAACAGCGTATTTTCCTATTTTGGAAGAACAATTTTATTTCAATGAAAAATCTTCTTTGGATAACAGCAAATAATTTATAAAATATTGTTAATGTAGCAAATAAAATCAATTTTAAAAATCGTAAGAACTGAAACTTTCGTTTTTTTCTGTTTATAAATCAAAAACTATAGAATGCAATGCAATCGATTGCTTGTAAGAATAACAGAAACCGGCATATCGTCCATACTGACAAAATATCTAAATTACGGTTTCTCGTCAATGTCATACCAATGGACTAATAGTTTCGTAATATTTCTGAAAACTGCCATCCAATCTTTATAAGCATTTTAATTTGGAGATTTCAAAACATGTAGAATATATTCTGTACATATTTGACGTTAGAATTCGTATGTTTTCACAACCCATTTGTAGAACTCGTTGTGAAAACTCCTGTTTGAAATATGTGTGAGGTGCCCCAAGGACAACATTCGACAGTCGGGAAATGCCAACAACCTCTTAAATCTGTCAAGTGGCGAAGAGAAGCCATAGACAGGGAGGGGAGGGGGAGGGAGCAAGGCCAGACCGTTTCCTGTTTATTTATCCTGAAATAAATAATTGTTTAAGTGTGCGGAATTGATATAATATCATCAATAGGAACGATGGATACGAGAAACCCATGTTCATTATCTTTATCAACGGCATCAGGGACCCTCCCTTGTTGAACGATCTAAGAATTTGCAACAATCAAAAGAGCGGTCGTTATACAAGAATAATGCAAAGAGCCGTATCGTACTTGATCATTCAATTTTCTGATATTTGCTCCCATACACGAGAGTATGCGTTATAACCCCATGGTAGCAGCCAGTCCTTACAACTCAAAGAACGAAAAAGCTTCTCACCTCATTCTTTTTTGCGTTTGCTTCAATAGCCAAATTTTGAAAATGTTGTTTAGAAATATTACGCTCTGCCAGTATGTTTCCTTACCAACTGACCAATGATCTAAAATAGAAAGTATACATGGTACCATTAAAGTAATGAATTAATATTACGCAACTTTAGGCTAGAAATCCTGCGAAATCATTGAAAGAGAGGTAACGTGCGCCTTTTTTGAGATATTAATTTTTCTGTAAAAGCTAGAAACTTTAAAAAATTGACAATATTGCCAATAAATGCTTTTAACCCATCCAAAAGAATCTTACAAATGCAATGTAGTGGAAAACTTTGAGAGATCAATTTATTAAAATTGTTGTCGAAGTAACAACCTATACACAGAAAGTGAATACATTTTTGTGTATAGTTTGCCATACTGTTACAGAAGCCGTATTTGTCTAATTTTCAATAGATTACTTCAAATGGTTTACAGTTTCATATCCAAAGATACAAAGTTAATAAATTTTAGTATGTATGGAATACCTGTTGGACTGGCATGCGACACTTACACATCAGCAAAACTTGGCGGGGCTTGCACTATTATAGGTAATATTTTCCGTTATTTTTGGGTTTAAATATTACCTGTTATTTCTGTGGTTCCTGGAGAAATTCATCGAATGATTGAAAAATTCAGAGTTTTCTCCTTCATATCGAAGGACGTCCCTGCTACTGTCAAATAATGATACTAAGGCTTCCCTACCAGTGAATTACGAATTCAGGCAGGCCATAAAATTTAGCGCTTTATCATAATGAATATTAATGGACAGGAAGTTAGGATGCTGAAAAGATAGTTGTTCACGTGTTTGGCGGGGAAGCTACAACGATTTTAAAAATGGATGCACGTATTTATTTGAATAGAAAATTTTGCAACGAGGAATAATGTCCCCATAAATAATATACAGTAACAAGTTTCTTTCCGAAGCTGTACAGTCAACTGAAGGTGATAAATCGTTAATCAGGTTAAAACATCAAAACTGAGCATTGGTATTTTGTATAAAAATATGGGGTAATAAATGAATTCTTAAATCGCTGAAAATATTATTTACACGATTTCATTTGTTGGCGAGACTTCACTGTAGACAGTTGAAAATATTTTATCGGTGTTTAGGATTTTGCAGGACATAGAGTTTGTTTTATTAGTATTTCAAAACATGTAAATCATACTCAGGATTTTAATAATATTATGGCTCTGATTTTATTAATGTCATGCATTGTAAATATATGTACACTGAATTCAGCAGTATGAAGAATTCCAGTTAACATATAGTAATCAGGAGGGTTTATTATTAAATAAATAAATAAAAAATATAACTTTTTCTTCAGTCCATACTTGTCACTATCTGACTGGATTCGAATGAACTATTTTGGGGTCCTATTTTTATTTTTAAGACATTCAATATCCGTTAAACAATTACAAATGGGTATTTCGGTATTTTTTAATATTTGAAACTTTGATACAGGAATTGTTACTGCTTATCTGGATTTTCAAATGTTATCACTTTGCTGGCGGAAAAACTTAAAACAAACTAAAGAATAACAATAAAATTTATCTTGTTGTTTAATTTTTGAGTTTTTAAAATATCTAAATAAATATGAACAGGCAAAGAGCAACGTTGAGTAACAATATATAACATTTCAAAATATAATATATCTAATTGTTTTTAATGGTATATAAAATTACATTTATCTATAATAATAGCGTAAAGGCATCACTATTTGTTTATTTTGAAATGACTTTTCTACCACATTTTGAGACATTATAATTCCAAAATTACACTAAACTACAAAATGAAATTCATACCACTTATAGGGTATCAATAGAGTAGTTAACACAGAAAAACTGGCTGGTCCCCGATTCAAAATATTCGATCTTGAAATATACAATTTTTGAATTTTTGGCAAGTTAAAAAGATAGAAAGGGTTTTTTTCTTGAATAAAAAGATTCAAGTAGAAAGGGGATTTTCTTGAATAAAAAGATAGAAAGGGATACTTTTCTTGATAAACTAAAAGCCGTCTTCTTTTAGTTTGTAAGGAAAAAATATTTGTTCCCGATCCCTTTTTTCAGCTATTTTGGAGTTATAGCCATCCCAAAATGACAATTTTGCAATTAAAATTTTACTGAATTCAAGTCACTTGTAACCCTTTTAGACTGAAACCAAATGCAACTTAGATACATATTCTTTAGGCTCAAAATCTTTAATTTTAAGGGGTAAAAATTTGTTCAGTTATCTTGGATAGTTAAAAAGTTATAGTCATTTCCGTGAACAACAGAAAACTCGAATTTTGGCCCGCCCTGATAAATAAACAAGAAAGATCAATCATGAATAAAACATTGATTATGAAACACTTTCCAACTACAATGTAATTTTATTTATGCATCTCTAAAATGCGATACATTCAGCGGTAATATTTTCAAAATTTTCAGAATAATACAATAATTTATTATAAAACTTAAAATTTCATCGAAAAAAATGAACTTTATTCAAATGACGTTATTAAAATATAAATAGCCTGTCTCTCTATGTAAAAGCAGTAAATATTTCATTCATACATTTTTATTCCATTCCTTTCATTCATCATAATAATATAATAATTTATTTTACTTAAAAATTTAAAACCATCGTGGTAAAAGTAATTTAACGTGGAAAAAGTAAACTTCATCGGAAAAGTCTGCTAGAAAATCGTTTGCTTCTCTATGTAAAATCAATGAATGTTTCATTCCTATCAGTTATATTGCAGACTCCAGAGCTAAATAATTTTGCGTTAAAGAAATTCAGCAATTCATCATACAACTCATCCTACAGCTTCATGTGTTTACATTCTCCATAAATGATAATTAAACGTCGTTGTGGAAATAATCAAAGTTTGATGATCATTTAAACTCAAATATATTGAAATTGCGTTGTTTCAAAATATAGATGCACATAAAATAAGCAAAAGTAAAGCGGTTTTAGGACGGATACAACACTAAATATAAATTAAAAAAACTTTAAAAATTACGATTTTGACGCAAGATGGATAGCATTGGTCACTTAAATTCGAATATATTGTAGTTGCGTTGTTTCAGACTATGATGCACAGAAATTAAACAAACATAAAGCGGTTTTACGACGGATACAACACTAAATATAAATTAAAAATAACTTTAAAAATCACAATTTTAACACGCGATGGATGCCATATTTTATTTTGAAGTGGGTTACGTGATCTCTCCGTATAATATAGATGTAATTATTATTTTAATTTTTATTTAAAAAACTACCGAATATATTTTGCTGAAGTTTTTTTCATATTTTTTATGGGGTAATTTGAATATTTCCTAAAACTTTCGAAGCAATTTGTGAATTTTAAATTCTCTTAATAAATGTTTGAAAAATTAGGTCCCATAGAGTTCAATGTATTTCATATTCTCAACCCGGGTTCAGTCCAAAGTAAATTGGATGCTAATATTCATTTGTATTTCCATAGGTCCCACAGACTGTCTGAACAGCATATACTAAAATTTCAGTTTGATAAAGTCATTTTTACGGCAGTTATAGTGCGGAAGGACAGACAGACAAAGTGAACAAAGTCATAAACACTTTTCTACTATGTTGTAAAGTGTTAAAATTGGGCCCAGATCAAAATAGTGGTAAATAAAAAAAAGGTTTGGTGTTCACATAAATGATACTAACAGTGGTAGGAATATAAAAAATAATAAAAGTATCGAGCAACCTTATTTCACATGGAATGATCCTACTGAAACTACTATCTTAATATACCATCTATTTGTTAATTAGTTTGAATTCCAATCCATTCCTAAAATTTAAAATCTAAATTCTACTTATATTTTGATTTTGAATTTTATTAATTTGGTGTCATTTCCTTTAGTAGAGTTAGTTCCCTTAGTTTTTTTACGAATTTAGCGGCATTTTCGTCAATTTGGCAATATTAAAAAAATCGCCAAATCCGCCGTGAAAATTGGCAAAATTATCGCCAAGCGTTCCAAACAGAGTGATAAACCTGGGCCATTATAGTATTTTATATATATAACATTCTTTCACAGAAAACTCACTTCCATAAAATACCGACAGCAACTTTTAGAAGCCAAATCAGATGAGACAAACATTAGACATTTGAACATGAGTCAGACACATTTTAATAATGTAAATGATTCTCCTATCTGCGAAATTCATTTGTATCCAAGCAGAGATGATTTGACCTAGGTTTATCCAAGAAATGTTGAAGCTAAGTTTATACAGCCCTTTTGAATAGTGCGGTCTGTACCCGGAAAAAACAAGGTTTTTAAATTTCAAACTTTGCCAGTAGAACATATGTTTATATATATATATATATATATATATATATATATATATATATATATATAAATATAAATTAGTAAATCCAAAGTTAGAATACTATATATATATTATTTACTATATATATTTATTTATTTATATATACACTCTTGTTTAGGGATATTGCAACACCACGTAAGAATTGTTAGATTAGAATGACATTTATACAACATAATACTAATTGTTATGCAAATAAATGATTAGCGTTACAAATCAATACAACCGCATTGCCAGCGGCTTCACAAAATCAGTATTTTGGGAAGTCCCATGTTGTCGTCACATTGCGTGGTGCACTGCCGGATGTTCGACTCGTCTGGTTTTCTTCTGTCCACTGCTTCCACACTCGCATTGCTGTCGTGGTATTATGTCCCGTGCGGGAAGCAATATGACGCTATGAAAATCCTTTTCCCCACAGTCCGATTATGAGTCGCCGTTCGAACTCTGTAGTTCATTTATAAGGAGCCCTTTGACGTTGATAATCATAATGACTCCAATAGAACAGTTTACAACTAGCGGACACAGATAACACAATTGTCTGACTTTTCCTCATCACTCTATTTATACTCTTCGTACGAATGTTCAGAGGGCGCAGTGGACCTCAGGTATGCGCATTTACTCTGCATTTCTAGTCAATTACATGTCCTACCCTGCATTGCACGTCTCATATGTTTCATTCTAATCCGACAATTCTGTCATGGTGTTGCAATTTTCATAAGCATGAGTGTATATATATATAAACTCACGACAATAATAACGTATTGTTGTTATCGTTAGTGTCCGGATACAAAGTAATTATGCGACAGATCACACTTTTTTCTTGGTCTGGTGAAATTTTTAACATCTAAGAATCCGCATGCACAAACACAAATTCAGAGTCATTTTTCTTCCATAGATGGACATGAGACTGCACTTCACCAGTCAAATAAAGGTACCGTATACTTTCCAAAAGTAAATAAAAAATTCAGGCAAGCCATAACATTTAGCGTTAAATCATAATGAATATTAATGGTTAGCATGAAAAGAAAGTAGAGAGAAGATAGTCGTTCACACGTTTGGTAGGACATGACAATGATTTTTAAAGCTGGTGCAAACAATTATTAGAGTTGATGATTTAGCAACGATAGATAATGTCACCATAAATAATTTGTAGTCACCGTTTCTTCCCGAAGTACCACCGCTATCCGACAATAATGAATTTTCAAGCAGGTTAGAATACTAAAACGGAGTACTAGAATTTTCTCGCTAAAATAAGGCAGTCCTTGAACATAAAATAGTTTGTAGGTTAAAGAATATTGTATATATATATATATATATATATATATATATATAAAATTTCATAGATATTATAGCTTACTAAAATATGAAGAATACTATGCAAATATGATTAAATAAAGAATTTAAAGTTATTAAACAAATGGATTGAAAATGTAAAATACATTTAATTTATTGCGCAAATTCAGCTCATAAATAAAATGATTTCAATAATAATAGTAGTTTGAAAATCCAATGAACGAAAAGTAAGGAGATGTAACACGATAAACCTAACTTTTTAAAACACCCACAGATTAAAATATAATACAGCAAATCATCAATCAAATGGATAAAAAATACAAAACACAAGCTATCAAGTTACAGAAAATCAACAAAATTCAAAGGTATGGAAACAGAAAAAGAAAAACTTAAACTAAATTCAACTATCTAACAGGCTTGCAAAACAAAAGTAAAAATCAACTAATCCTCAAGCAAATGGAAGAAAATAAATAAATAAAATAAATATCAAATCAACAAGTCAATGAAAACTATCATAATACAAAGGTATGGAATCGAAAAAAGTATAACAAACGAAATCAAGCACAAACGCTATACGCGTGGACGAGGCTCTAAGCCTAAATCATGAATTGTTAACCTCTACAAAAATCTAATCATGTCCAAGTTTTTTGTAGAAGCAAACACAAAAATGTATGTTTCTGAAGAAATAGATAGATTATATCTATAAACTATTTCTACTTGGACGAGATACATAAAAAAGGAATAAAAAAGAAAAAATGTGTACCTGGTAAAAGCACAGCGTATGTACAATCGAGTCGATACCGGGAACACTGATAGAAGAGACCAGTGTTGCCATTCGTAAAGAAAAAATAAAAAAACATTTACTGCTGCCACTCATAAGAATTGAAAAACAGTTAAGCGAAATGTTAAGAAAAAGTATTAATATACAAAAAGAGCTACTGAAAGGAGGGGCAAATAATAGTAATGCTGAAGTGGGGGAAAAAAAAAAAAAAAAAAAAGAGAATGGAGATGTCTGGCTAATATAAGATATTATGAATAGAATTATATGATACTATGAAAAGAATTATAAAAATCCAGCTATTTTAAATTTTTTAACAATGCTATTTACTAAATAAGAGGGATATTTAAAAAAATTGCTAGTAATTTTGAGATTATTGATATGCATAGCGTTGTTGAGACCCAGACCGTCCGACCTACCAGAAAGGTGTAAGGTAACTGTATGGACGGCCGGGAAGTGCCACCCAATTTAGACCGGAACCCAGTGGGGGAGGCATCCACAGGGACCGTACCCTCCTTCCCCTACCACCAACCTCTCGGAAGGACTTACGGACCCACATGTTTAACGTGATCGTACCCCGCATGAACACGGCGGCATTTGTGGTAGCGTGCAAATCTAGCGCGCAAACCACGGGGATACCGCACCCGAGATGGCCAACAACACGCGGTGTTCCGAGGTGGTCACCCACCAAGTACTAACCGCGCCCGATGCTGCTTGACTTCGGTGATCTAACGAGAACCGGTAATTTCAGCACGGTACGGCCGTTGGCCGATATGCATAGCGTGAAATTTTTTATCAGATAATCTATAAATTCTAAAAAGCTGATTGAGTATAATATTTCTAAACAATTGAATCGAGTTACAGGAATTAAATGGTAAGATTTTATTAATATTAAAATTATAAAATTCTTTTTTATCATATAAATTTGTAACAATTCTATTAGAAGGATCAATAAAAAGATTTAAATCCAAAAAATTAACATTTTTACTAATAGTAGCTTCATTAGGAATTAATTCCAAATTGTCTGGATAGTAATCTATATCTATGAGTTAATTTTCTGTATGTACTAAGCAAATCAGATCATCAACATATCTGTAAAAAGTATAATCTATTGAAGTAAATGACTTTTCATAATGATAAAGGTATAAATTAGCTAACATACTGCTACTGCAGCCACCCTGTGGAACACCTGAGACTTGTAAGTATAATTTATTTCCTTGAAAAATATAATTATTGAAAATAACAAAGTGAAGAAGTTTAGGAAAATTGATAAATTTAATTTGATTTGAAAGATGTGTAATATAAGCATTATATAGAGCTAAAATTACATCATATAGATCAGATATCTTAATATTATTAAAAAGATCTTTAAAATCAAAAGTTTGAAATCCTATTTATTTTCTAAGAGATGTTAATTTATTCTTTAATTCTTTACTATTATTTAGAATATGGTAATTATTGCTAGTCTGGCTTAAACTATTATTTATTAGATTTAAAGAATTTAGTAATAATTTACTCGCAGTAGTAGAGTAAGTATTATGTCCACTAGTAACTGTTCTAAATTTAATAGGATTTTTATGAAATTTTGGAATAAGCACTATATAAGGAAATTTAAGATATTTATATTTAATATTTAAATCACTATTCATATTGATAATTTTCAATTTAATACTATTGATGGAATGTACATCAGGTTTAAAAAGACTATTATTTTTTAAATAATCTAACAGAAATTGAATATAAAATTTTTTACAGATAATAGCATAATTATTAGAGGCTTTATCAACATAGGTGATAACAAAGGATCTTAGTAAATCATTTGTGGAATGTTTAATATTATCAATATTATATAAAGATGTAGACAATTTAATATCTCTAATAGCATTTTTAATTGATTCTAATATAGTAAATTTCCACATATTAAATGCCTCTAATGGCAGAGCGTATTTACAAGCTAATTTATATATACTTATATATATCAAGATCTAGATTAATTGATTTTAAATCTTTAAAAGAATTATTAGAAGAAGGTATCCTAAATTTAGTGCCAAATGACATAATGGTTCTTAACACATCGTCACTAACAATGTCTAAATCTCCTGTAACTATATGCCCCAAGTCTGGATTTAGAAATTTAGCAAATTCGTTTAATTTACAAATACATTCACTATCTACAATTGACGGAGAATAATGATCAATAGAGAGCGATTGTGAAACTTCCTTATAATTAAATATAGACCTACCAATAGGCTTGTTGTATTTGAATGTCTTTGAAACACATAAATCTCCAATAGGCAATAAATGCTTAAACTTGTTAAACAGATGTCCAAAATTTAGAGAATTATATATAGGATGTTTGAAAGAGATAACACAATAAGAATTAGTAGTTGTATTATTATAATGAAATTGATTTAGTTTTAAATTTAAAAACTGTAATCTTTTAATAAGCAAATCAAAGAAAATATGATTAAAATGTTCATTAGCAAGATTTAATTTTAAAAAAATGGCATAAACCTTATTTAAATGTTTTTTCTTTACCGCAAAAACCCAGGATCTTATGAATTTCCATTGAACAGTTCTATTAAATTGATTATGTAGAGTTATAATCTCAGATTTATGATCATTAAGTAAGAAATGTCCCTTTCCTCGTTTAAATCTTTGTTTGATTGATTCACTATCATTTAAATGGGGTTTCAAAAAAAGGTGATTAAAAATAGAATATTTATTATCTACAAAATTATTTTTTACAACATTACCATTTAGATACATTTGATTTAATCCATATCGAAAAAGAGTACACTGTGATTTAATATAGTAGTTTTCAAAACAAATCCTATCTGCTGATTTTGTTTTTATATCTAAAATATGTATAGTAATAAATTTACTATATATTATAATATTACTATACATATTTTAGATATAAAAACTATACTATTATAATATTACTATAAGAATTATAATATTACTATACTCAGAAACATACATTTTTGTGTTTGCTTCTACAAAAAACTTGGACATGATTAGATTTTTGTGGAGGTTAACAATTCATGATTTAGGCTTAGAGCCTCGTCCACGTGTGTAGCGTTTGTGCTTGATTTCGTTTGTTATACTTTTTCGATTCCATACCTTTGTATTATGATATTTTTGATTGACTTGTTGATTCAATATTTATTTTATTTATTTTTTTTCCCATTTGCTTGAGGATTAGTTGATTTTTACTTTTGTTTTGTAAACCTGTTAGATAGTTGAATTTAGTTTAAGTTTTTCTTATTTTGTTTCCATACCTTTGAATTTTGTTGATTTTCTGTAACTTGATAGCTTATGTTTTGTATTTTTTATCCATTTGATTGATGATTTGCTGTATTATATTTTAATCTGTGGGTGTTTTAAAAAGTTAGGTTTATCGTGTTACATCTTCTTACTTTTCGTTCATTGGATTTTCAAACTACTATTATTATATATATATATATATATATATATATATATATAATCTATGTGTGTGTGTGTTTAGTGGAATGGTGTAGATGGAAGTTTAAGGAATTGGTTCGAGAAAGTAGCAAATCATAAAATATCTGTTTAAAATGCTCATTAGCTAATTTTGATAATATATATATATATATATATATATATATATATATGTATATATGTACATATATATAATAAAGGCGATAAAACATTAAGTAGATTGAAAGGTTAAAAGATAGAGATTGAAAGATCATATAAATTAAATGCGCAATGTAGCACTTTCCTCATTATACGAAGTATATTAAAATAAGATGCAAAAAGGATAAAGAATAGATGGGCAGGCTGACAGGCAATATTCTAATAAAGTTCAAGGGGGGATTGTGACCCCTTAAATCTCCGGTTTCAGCATGTTGCTAGGCCGTGGCACACTCCCGGTATGGCAGCAATTTCCCTAGCACTTCTCTAATGCATTTATATCGAAAGAAAGAATCGACCTTGATTCTCAAAGGAGTCAAAAATAAATTGTACCTAATTCCCATAGAATTCTGTCATAATCCAAAGAGCAATAGGGAAGAAGAACTCATCAGTTACTTAAATCAGTCATATCCCACACAATGATTTACATATTCTTATACCAAATCATTACAACATTCAGTAGTTTTCTTCTTTCACCATGAGTGAAAGTAGTTGTTATTATAAACTCGTGGACCAAATCTCTATTTCTTTTTTGTTGCTAATTCGTCATTACAAACTTCCATGATGTAATGTACTTGTGATTATTTATTTTTGTAAGGATCATCCAGTTGACGTTTTATAAAGGCTATTGGGTACTTATCTCGCGATGCTTCTTTTATCACAAACACATCTCTATCCATTTTTTCCTTTTCATTGTTGATGATTCGTTGATGTCTTTTCAGATGTTGTACAATACCATTACGGAAAATATTGCGATGTATATTGCTATGCTAATGCGTTAGGTAATTGATCTTTATATCAATTTTTTTTCGTTTGTCATATATATTAAATATAATATGGTTCTGGTCGTCGCACCTAATATTGAGATCCAGGAAGTTAACCTCATTTGGATCACTTTCAATTGTCTCAATTAGTTTTAAATCTTCAGGATAAAAAGTAAAGTCGAATTGATAATTAGGGTATATTGCCCCTGTTATAGCATCATCAACGTATATCATATATATTAACTCATTATTAAGGTTTGACGTACCAATGTAATTAAATTGACTCGTACCAATGTAAGTAAATGTCAGGCAGTATCGATGAACATCCACCTCCCATAGGAATTCTATGGATTTGTTTGTGATATCTTATGCCTCGCCCTAGCAGCATGCTTAAACCGGGGATTTAAGGGGGTAATAATCCCCCTTGGACTTTTTTAACATATTGCCTGATAGCCTTCCCATCCATTCTTTATCCTTATTGCATCTTATTTTAATATACTTCGTATAATGAGGAAAGTGCTGCAGTAGGCATTTCATTTCATTTATATGATCTTTCAATCTCGATCTTTTAACCTTTTAATCTACTTAACGTTTTATCACCTTTTATATTATACATATTGAATACTGAAATGGCTGCACTGAGCATTGCAAGTTAATAATTTCTTTAAGATTTTTAAGATTTTAATTTTAAAACTTTTAGTTTTTTAGACATATGTATTTTTAAACTTTTTAGTCACATACTTTTTAGGCTTGCTTCTTCGAGCTTTAAGGGTATTATTCTCGGGCGGCTGCAGTGATTTGTGGTGGCCTTCAGTGTGTTGTGTTTCGATCAGTTTGGATTTCTTGATAAAGGTATTTCATGAGATTCTGGGAAATTGCGTGGATTTTGTGGTACACGTACTATTAGAATTCAATTTTTATCTGTGTGTCAATAATGTTTATCGGTGTTTTATTCGTTATATATATATTATTGTGTAGTATTGTATTATATGATTTGATGTGATTATATATAAATAATAGGGGATTTTGTCATAAGGTTATGGTTATGGCTATTAAATTTGTCACGACCAGCATATTTGGAGGTTCCCCCCAAAATCTAAATAAGTGATAAACGTTCTTATGTTGTAATGATGGTATTGGCATGTGATTTAATATAGGTAAAATGAGATGATTATGTCTGATCTTATTTGATACCTTGAATAGACTGTAATGTTGATTGCCTTTTTAATGCCTTTTTATGGGTACATATCGTGCCTCTTACTCACAATGAGAGTTAAAACTATTGATATATATGATGAATACAACTTTAATATTTATAGTGACTGGCAACATTTGTAATACATTTGCAAATTGCTCGGTATATTGGTATACATGGAACCAATAGATTGTCATTCAGTAACCTGTATATGCGTTCTATTCGACATTATTTTAAACCAGACACATTGCATCAAAAGGAACAAATAAATAACGTAATATATCAAGACTGTGTTGAAACCAAGGACAACTCGAGTATTTTTTGTGACAAACGTTACCAACTCAATTTACAAGGTACAGAAAATTTTAAAAATAGAAGATGTAAGACTAAACTTTGCAAACTCTGCCCATGCGCAAATCCAAATCAAATATCAGGAAATCATTCCAATTTCAAGAAATTTTGTAAGGTTTTCAACTGCATATATTATAATACTTGTAACCAATGTCGACTTCACTAGATAGGACAAATGAAAAATCATTTATATCTGCATTAATCTCTACCGAAGTCAAATTAATAAACTAAAAAACAGTAATAATGGTGAAACTAATGGTGAAACTAATTTGGAATTACGTCATTATTGCAAGCACAGTTTTAATGACATTACAGTGTCCATTATCGATATAGAAGTGAATACTGAAGAACGATTATTTTGGGAAAATGATCATACTGAACAGTTCTGTACAATTTTCCCATATGACTTAAATTCCATCAAATACAGTAATACTTACAATCTTGACTATTACAAACTTAATTATACAGATATTGTATATAAAAACAGTTGGTGAAGTAAGAAAACGGTGGAGGGGAGGAGGTCGTTGTAAAAAGGAAAATTACTCAAGATGTAAATTGCTATATACTTTGTTGAGATATTGATGACCCAAAAGGAATATAGAACCAATTGGATAAAAAGCTACTTATATGGTATTAGAAAAAAAAATCGTTGCACGAATTTGGAAGTTATGGTCCAATGAAATTTTTATCAATAAACGTGAAGATCTAAATAATTTTCAAAATGCTAACGTCGCCATTATGTGCGACTTTTTAAAATCGAGGGCCGAGTTTTATGCAATATCACTATGTGTGAATAAAAAAAAATTGCATAAGGGAATACTTAGGTGTGACTTATCAGAACAAAACTCTTGATACAATTCCAATAAGGCAAATTAATAAAAAATGCAGTGATCTAATGCCTATTAAAAATTTAAAAGTAAAGATTGTATATAAATATGTGGAACCATTGGGACGAAGGCTATTTAATTACAATGTAATTTGTCAGAGTTTGAATGATTCAGACGGTGTGAATTGTGATTGTAATTCCAATAAATATTGTAATAGAGACATAGGACACGCCATTAGTAGAGATATTGGAGTCATCGAAAATAACGATTTACTAAGGATTTTTGACAAAGGAACAAAATACCGTATACAGAATTATCACAACATTGGCTAATTATTTAAAGCCGATTTGGATGAATTTATATATACAGAAATGCCGTTAAATATAGTTTACCAACAGAAATTTTTAAAGAATGGCGTTACCATATTAATCAGAGTTTTGTATCTTGTTATGATAACAATGAAACCTCAAACGAAAAACTTCACATGGATTATAAATGTTTAAATAGTTTTAGAAACAAATATGTTATCACTTACGTAGATAAAGTAAGTTCTAATTATGCATTTACATGCAAACAGCTAAAGGAATTGAAGAAGTGCTATAAAAATACAGATTTGTACTTAGAAATCAAGCAGCCACTAATTATAATCGAAAATAAAATAAAAGCGATGCATAAAAGAATATATATTCAGCCTACAACTATCAAATTTCCTTATTTGGTTCTAATCCCAAAGATTTATTAACAACCTATTAGATTCTAACCTATCACACATGGATTTAAAACTTATTTGACATATGCTAATCAAAACAGTTGTGATTATGAAACCAATATTAAAAAAAATTAAAAGTATGGGAGCTTTCATGATTACCAGTAGTTTGGAAGTAATAGAAACATTAAAGCATATACCCGAACGTATTTACCTTAACAGGTGTGACTTTAAGCACTTATTTAATAATGTTAATCTAAATAATCTGTATGATATTGTAATCGATACTTATTAGAGATAAGATATGCAATCATACGTTGAGATTAACAAATACAAATATATTAAAGATAGTGATATTCGAAAACATTTTGTTCAATGGTTCAAGATATTACAAACAAATCCATGGAATTCCTATGGGAGGTGGATGTTCATCGATACTGGCTGACATTTGCTTACATTGGTACGAGTGAATGTCACACCCTAATAATGAGTTAATATATATGTGATACGTTGATGATGTTATAACTAGACCCCACTTATCAATTCGACTTTACTTTTTATCTTGAAGATTTAAAACTAATCGAGACAATTGAAAGTGATCCAAAGGAGGTTACCTTCCTGGATCTCAATATTAGATACGACGACCAGAACCATATTATATTTAATATATATGACAAACGAAAAAAATTTGATATAAAGATCAATTACCTGACGCATTGGCATAGTAATATACATCGTAATATTTTCCGTAATGTTATTGTACAACATCTGAAAAGACACCAACGAATGATCAACAATGAAAAGGAAAGAATGGATAGAGATGTGTTTGTGATAAAAGAATCATTGCGACAAAAGTATCTAATAGCCTTTATAAAACGTCATCTGAGTGATCATTACAAAAATAAATATTCATAAGTACATGACATCATGGAAGTTTGTAATGACGAATTGGCAACAGAAAAGAAAAAGAGATTTGGTTCACGAGTTTATAATAACAACTACTTTCACTCATGGTGAAAGAAGAAAACAACTGAATGGCAATATTTAATCTGTTCAAGTAAAATAAGAACATCAATAATAAATGAGCAAAATCTCCTCATTTTATTTTGATTATCAATCTAGTTTTTTTGTTTTATTTTAATACTTTTTTTCTTCGATCCCGACCAGTCTACCTACCCGAAGGTGTAAGGTGTATATTCGGAAGGTCGGAAAATGCCACTCTATTTAGATCGGAACCCATTGGAGGCGGCATCTATAAGGACCGTACCGTCCTTTCCCTACCACTTTGGAATGACTTACGGACCCACATATTTAACGTGCCAGTACTCTGCGTGAATACTGGGTCTGCCTTGGCACAGCTAGTAATCGAACACTTGTCGTACGAGTGCAATACCCGAGCTCAAACGATCGGGCTGTTCCACCTCTATTTTAATACTTAATTTTTATATTTAAGTATAAATATATTAAATACGAAATAACAACATGCGATTTATTTTCTGAATTCACTACATTGATATAATGCGCCCAAACAGCGGGACCGCGTTTTAATTTAAAACTTTAAAATAATAATGGGCGAGTTGTATTTTGAAACACCTATGCGAGTCGCATGCGCCAATGATAATCGTAGGTTGTTTGTTTATCGTTTTTGCGTGGAGCAGGATAATCTTTATTGCACGCATTTTTCACGAATTGTATGCGCTTTTGCAGCAGTGTATCCTTGTGGGGGGCATATTTTTGGTTAATGTGTTTTACAAGCAAGAAAGATCAAACATGCATAAAGCATTGATTATGAAACGCTTTTCAACTTCAATGCAATTTTATTTAAACATCTTTAAAATGCGATACATTCCTCGGAAATATTTTTGAAAATATCACAATACTACATTAATTTATTATATTTGAAAACTTAAAATTTCATCGAAAAAAATGAACTTCATTCAAATGGCGGCATTGAAATATAAATTGTCTGGCTTAAGCATCTCTAAAATGCGATACATTCCTCGGTAATAATTTTAAAATTATCATAACACTACAATAATTTATTATATTTGAAAACTTCCTCGAACACAAATGAAATTTATTCAAATGATTTCATCAAAATATAACACGCCTGGTTCTCTCTATAAAAGGAGCATTTCACTCATACATTTTTTCCATTCATTTCATTCATCACAATACTATATATATATAATTTATTTTATTTAAAATCTTAAGAACATGGAGGTACAAGTAATTAAACTCGATGCGTAAAACTTCATCAAAAAATCGTCCTTCTCTGTGTAAAATCAATGAATATCTCATTCTTGTCAGCTATATTGCAGGCTCCATGTGTTAAATAATTTTGCGTTAAAGAAATGCAGCAATTCTTATGCAACTCATTCTACATCTTTCGATATTTACATTTTCCATAAGTGAAAATTAGTCTTCGTTGCAGAAATAATCAAAGTTGGATGATCATTTAAACTCAAATATATTTTAATTGCGTTGTTTCAGTATGTAGATGCACAGAATTTAAGCAAAAATAAAGCGGTTTCCGGACGGATACAACACTAAATATGAATTAAAAAGAACTTTAAAAATCACGATTTTGACACAAGATGGATGCCATATTTTAGTTTGCAGTAGGTCACGCGATCTCTTCATATAATGGTCACGTGATTGCTTCATATAAAGGGTGTAATTATTTAAACTACTACATTAAAGGGTGTTTTATTTAAACTACTGAATATATTTTGCTGAAATTTTTTTATATATTTTATTGGATATTTACAATATTTTCTAAAACTTTCGAAGCAATTTGTGAATTTTAAATCCGTTTAAAAAATGTTTGAAAAATTTGGCCCTATAGGGTTCAATGTATTTCATTTTTTCAACCCGGGTTCAATCCGAAACTAATTGGATGATATTATTCATTTATATTCCCTTAGATCCCACAGACCGTCTGAACAACGTACTAAAATTTCATTTTGATAAAGTCAGCTAGTTCTTATCTTTTTACCAGCTAGTTCTTATTGAATGTTCATATAAATCTGCATTTTTTCTTTTTTTTTAGCCAAATTTTCCAGAATTATAAAAGCAAGTCCATATCTAATTTTAATGGGTACTAATGATATTCAAACCACGTACATTTGAGATAACTTTGCAAGGCCTAAGTTGATTTTAATTCTTTTTTATCCAGAATTCTACACCATTATAATGAACCGCCAATACATCCACTTCCATACCTGAATGCAAACACATGTGTTTGGGCACGCGATGAAGACATTTTGCAAAGTTGTGCAAAAAATGGCATTGTTCACTGTGTGATGAAGGCAATTATAATGATGACACTTTCTAAAATATGCTCAAGAAGATTAAATATAATCAAATATCTCACTTCTGCATATTAAATTGTGCTGCTTTATACGAAATGCACGTACGTTTTCTGTAATATAACGCTGACACTGAGCAGCAATGGTAACATGCGATACTTGCATAAAAGGAAATTTTTAGACTTTAATTGGAAGTTTCATATTTATACTAGTAAATGTACCCGCCGTTGCCTGGGATGTAAGATGCCAACCTCTGATTAAAATTACAAAATTATAACGGTACTTTCTGCTAATTTTTGAAAAAAAAAAAAAAAGCTGTAACAATACTCTCGCTTATAACAATAAAATAAAAAACTCATTGCGTGGGTACACACATGGCTACGACTTCGGATTTTTAAAAACTCTTAACTGTAGTAGATTTCTTGCAGTAGCTCTTTACCACGTAACATATGCACCCTGCATTGTTCGGGATTTAAGCAGGAATTATTTGAATTCATTATACAATTTTCAAAAAGGCGTTGTCATCATTTGTGGGAATACATGCGTGTATAGCCCGCTAAGTAGTCGTAATACACCCTAAATTAACATCTAAAGACGTCTTTGTCGGACGAGTAATAAACCTTGGGTCTGGCACTGTACACACCGACCACTACGCCCTAGTACAACTGAGTATTATGCATTAAATGTACCTTTAGAACTCTTTTCTAGTGCAATATGTCCTAAATAATCTATTTTTATACTCCTCAAATAAGCGGTTTTGGTGCGTCCTAAATAAGCTCTTTCGATATACCCTAAATAAGCTCTTTTGATACGCCTTAAATGAGCGCGCGGTACGCTTGCAAATGGGGATGCTAAACTTGCTTAAAATCAATAGTACGTTTTCCAAATGAAAATACTTTCAATCTAAATAATCCCTGGGTATCTTATTTTCATCCAGTTTGTGTGACGCTATGTCATAGAAATCGTAAACCCTGCCTTTTTCAAATGCGCATGCGCGAAGAGCGAAATTTTTCGATCTCTCTCCTCGAGAGAGATCGAAATACTACTAAGGTTTGTTGAAATTTATCTATACACGAATACATTATAAAAATCTTAATTTATGATCTCAGGAAGAAAATTTTGTTTTGAGAAATGTGTAATATCTTAATTAGTTAAACGCTGGTAAAAGATCAGCTTGCCAGTGTGTAATACCGATTACGTCTCTAAAACACTTCAAAAGTATTCATTCTTAAAAATTAACGAAAATTCGACTATTACTGATAACAGTACTGATTCTGTTGAAATTTTTAGTCTTTACAATTGTGTTAAGATGGGAATTCTGCAATAATAATTTCCATCGCTAAGAAACTGAATTGTGCGAAACTCTCCCAGAATTGCGCTTTAACAATAAATAACTAAAAAACTAATTTTAATTTAAAAATAAGTCTTAACGAGGCATTTTTTATTGAGAGCCGAGGCCAATGAGAGATACGTGGTGAATAATTTCCTTTAGATATAACATATCATGTTTATATTACTAGTATGCAAAGCATGCGAGAAATTCAGCTCAGCCGTTTGACTGGTTAGTACAAACTTTAAATTTCAACGCATATTGCAATCGACACCAAACTTTGCAGATCGATTTATTTATACAAAATTGTAGCTGATATATATTTTAAAGATAATAGGTTGAAATTCTCAACTGTATCAGATGATGATCGCTGTCACTTACGAACCTAATGATAAAATTATTAGGTTCGTGAGATATAAGAACAATATTGAGAATTATCAGATATAAATATTCCAAATGATTCTATATCAACTATAAATGTTCCTAATGACGATGTATCAGCTATAAGTATTCCTTTGAATGCAATATTTTATTTACTTCCAGCCGGTTGACTTTTAGAAATATAAATTAAAGCATTTTTCTGTATAAAATATTTTAGAATAGAAGAAAAACAGTTAATAAAGAAATCCGAAATAGTTAGAAACTTGATAACTTAAATTCATTTAAGATTCTGGCTGACAAAGGAATAATTTACCTTAATGAAAGTTTGAACTGATACTAGTCGGAAACAATATAACATTTTTCTATATAAAATATTTTGGAACAGAAGAAAAACAGTTAATAAAGAAATGGGAAATAGTTAGAACACTCGATTGCTTAAATTCATTTAAGACATGATTCTGGCTGACAAAGGAATAATTTACTTTAATGAAAGTTTGAACTGATACTAGTCAGAAACAATATAACATTTTTCTGTATAAAATATTTTGGAATAGAAGAAAACCAGTTAATAAAGAAATGCGAAATAGTTAGAACACTCGATAGCTTAAATTCATTTAAGACATGATTCTGGCTGACAAAGGAATAATTTACTTTAATGAAAGTTTGAACTGATACTAGTCAGAAACAATATAACATTTTTCTGTATAAAATATTTTGGAATACTAGAAGAAAAACAGTTAATAAAGAAATGCGAAATAGCTAGAACACTCGATAGCTTAAATTCATTTAAGACATGATTCTGGCTGACAAAGGAATAATTTACTTTAATGAAAGTTTGAACTGATACTAGTCAGAAACAATATAACATTTTTCTGTATAAAATATTTTGGAATACTAGAAGAAAAACAGTTAATAAAGAAATGCGAAATAGCTAGAACACTCGATAGCTTAAATTCATTTAAGACATGATTCTGGCTGACAAAGGAATAATTTACTTCAATGAAAGTTTGAACTGATACTAGTCAGAAACAATATAACATTTTTCTGTATAAAATATTTTGGAATACTAGAAGAAAAACAGTTAATAAAGAAATGCGAAATAGCTAGAACACTCGATAGCTTAAATTCATTTAAGACATGATTCTGGCTGACAAAGGAATAATTTACTTTAATGAAAGTTTGAACTGATACTAGTCAGAAACAATATAACATTTTTCTGTATAAAATATTTTGGAATAGGAGAAAAACAGTTAATAAAGAAATGCGAAATAGTTAGAACACTCGATAGCTTAAATTGATTTAAGACTTGATTCTGGCTGACAAAGGAATAATTTACTTTAATGAAAGTTTGAACTGATACTAGTCAGAAACAATATAACATTTTTCTGTATAAAATATTTTGGAATACTAGAAGAAAAACAGTTAATAAAGAAATGCGAAATAGCTAGAACACTCGATAGTTTAAATACATTTAAGACATGATTCTGGCTGACAAAGGAATAATTTACTTTAATGAAAGTTTGAACTGATACTAGTCAGAAACAATATAACATTTTTCTGTATAAAATATTTTGGAATACTAGAAGAAAAACAGTTAATAAAGAAATGCGAAATAGCTAGAACACTCGATAGCTTAAATTCATTTAAGACATGATTCTGGCTGACAAAGGAATAATTTACTTTAATGAAAGTTTGAACTGATACTAGTCAGAAACAATATAACATTTTTCTGTATAAAATATTTTGGAATAGAAGAAAAACAGTTAATAAAGAAATGCGAAATAGTTAGAACACTCGAAAGCTTAAATTCATTTAAGACATGATTCTGGCTGACAAAGGAATAATTTACTTTAATGAAAGTTTGAACTGATAATAGTCAGAAACAATATAACATTTTTCTGTATAAAATATTTTGGAATAGAAGAAAAACAGTTAATAAAGAAATGCGAAATAGTTAGAACACTCGATAGCTTAAATTCATTTAAGACATGATTCTGGCTGACAAAGGAATAATTTACTTTAATGAAAGTTTGAACTGATACTAGTCAGAAACAATATAACATTTTTCTGTATAAAATATTTTGGAATAGAAGAAAAACAGTTAATAAAGAAATGCGAAATAGTTAGAACACTCGATAGCTTAAATTCATTTAAGACATGATTCTGGCTGACAAAGGAATAATTTACTTTAATGAAAGTTTGAACTGATACTAGTCAGAAACAATATAACATTTTTCTGTATAAAATATTTTGGAATACTAGAAGAAAAACAGTTAATAAAGAAATGCGAAATAGCTAGAACACTCGATAGCTTAAATTCATTTAAGACATGATTCTGGCTGACAAAGGAATAATTTACTTTAATGAAAGTTTGAACTGATACTAGTCAGAAACAATATAACATTTTTCTGTATAAAATATTTTGGAATAGAAGAAAAACAGTTAATAAAGAAATGCGAAATAGTTAGAACACTCGATAGCTTAAATTCATTTAAGACATGATTCTGGCTGACAAAGGAATAATTTACTTTAATGAAAGTTTGAACTGATACTAGTCAGAAACAATATAACATTTTTCTGTATAAAATATTTTGGAATAGAAGAAAAACAGTTAATAAAGAAATGCGAAATAGTTAGAACACTCGATAGCTTAAATTCATTTAAGACATGATTCTGGCTGACAAAGGAATAATTTACTTTAATGAAAGTTTGAACTGATACTAGTCAGAAACAATATAACATTTTTCTGTATAAAATATTTTGGAATACTAGAAGAAAAACAGTTAATAAAGAAATGCGAAATAGCTAGAACACTCGATAGCTTAAATTCATTTAAGACATGATTCTGGCTGACAAAGGAATAATTTACTTTAATGAAAGTATGAACTGATACTAGTCAGAAACAATATAACATTTTTCTGTATAAAATATTTTGGAATAGAAGAAAAACAGTTAATAAAGAAATGCGAAATAGTTAGAACACTCGATAGCTTAAATTCATTTAAGACATGATTCTGGCTGACAAAGGAATAATTTACTTTAATGAAAGTTTGAACTGATACTAGTCAGAAACAATATAACATTTTTCTGTATAAAATATTTTGGAATAGAAGAAAAACAGTTAATAAAGAAATGCGAAATAGTTAGAACACTCGATAGCTTAAATTCATTTAAGACATGATTCTGGCTGACAAAGGAATAATTTACTTTAATGAAAGTTTGAACTGATACTAGTCAGAAACAATATAACATTTTTCTGTATAAAATATTTTGGAATAGAAGAAAAACAGTTAATAAAGAAATGCGAAATAGTTAGAACACTCGATAGCTTAAATTCATTTAAGACATGATTCTGGCTGACAAAAGAATAATAAACTTTAATGAAAGTTTGAACTGATACTAGTCAGAAACAATATAACATTTTTCTGTATAAAATATTTTGGAATACTAGAAGAAAAACAGTTAATAAAGAAATGCGAAATAGCTAGAACACTCGATAGCTTAAATTCATTTAAGACATGATTCTGGCTGACAAAGGAATAATTTACTCTAATGAAAGTTTGAACTGATACTAGTCAGAAACAATATAACATTTTTCTGTATAAAATATTTTGGAATAGAAGAAAAACAGTTAATAAAGAAATGCGAAATAGTTAGAACACTCGATAGTTTAAATTCATTTAAGACATGATTCTGGCTGACAAATGAATAATTTACTTTAATGAAAGTTTGAACTGATACTAGTCAGAAACAATATAACATTTTTCTGTATAAAATATTTTGGAGTACTAGAAGAAAAACAGTTAATAAAGAAATGCGAAATAGCTAGAACACTCGATAGCTTAAATTCATTTAAGACATGATTCTGGCCGACAAAGGAATAATTTACTTTAATGAAAGTTTGAACTGATACTAGTCAGAAACAATATAACATTTTTCTGTATAACATATTTTGGAATAGAAGAAAAACAGTTAATAAAGAAATGCGAAATAGTTAGAACACTCGATAGCTTAAATTGATTTAAGACATGATTATGGCTGACAAAGGAATAATTTATCCTAATGAAAGTTTGAACTGATACTAGTCAGAAACAATGAAAACTATATATTGGTGTTATTTCACAGGATCCAGACTGACATTTAAGAATCAGATATTTTTAATACAAAGAATCAAGACCAAAAAGAGTAATGTATTTTATTATTGATACTTGATGCGGTTCACTTGAATAATGTTGCCAAATTATTTCGTTGTGCGATAGGAAATTAAGAAAAAGCGTTTTAAAGTACAAACGTATTTGACATGGCTATTTCTACAAATGGAACGACGCTTATATTTTCTAATACACATAAATTTCATAGAATTTTTTCAGTTTAAAAGAATACATATCAAACGTCAACCAACCAAGTACAAACCAATTATTTTAACTCATCAGTTAATTTTCACAGTAGTCATTACTAAATGCACTCAATTGCCATAGTCATTAGCAGTTGGAAGGCGTTGCATGTATGTGTACAGCAGTTCATTCTGCTGAATTCAAACCCATCAGTATAACATTCGCTTTTCGGTTCATCAACATTATACTAATTCTGTTAACGCAATCTAAAGAATGACACAACCCTACCATTAAGTCCATCATTTACATAATAGAATGGCGGTGAATGACAAAAGAGGCTAGTGAGTATAATTTATTCACGAGTTTTTTGATGAGGATTTTACACACACGCACGTTGTTTTATAATATTAATTCTGTCATTAAGTATATAAGCTTGGCATTTTTACAGGGGTACTGTCAGATATTTTATGTGGTTAGGGTAGAAAATATTTTATGACGCAATGAAAATAACTGGCGGTATAATCAATCGTATATATATGAAATGTAAACTCCTAAGATTTATCGACGCTTTAACTTATATGAATATATATGAATTTAATATCTGAGTTTCTGGCACAAATATATGTTTAAAATGTAAATTATATAATAAATATAATATTAATATATATATATATATATATATATATATATATATATATATATGTGTGTATTTATAAATTAATATATAATATAAGTGTGCAATTTATGAAACACCCGAAATCATACAAATAAGGCTCGATGCTGCACTACAATGTGGATTGAAATATCATACCAGAAAAGTAGACAAGTAAAAGGAAGCAATATATCAAAGAATGGCCGGGGGGTTGTGACCCCCACTCCCCGGTTAAGCAAGCTTTTCGCCTAGACAATACTCTCGGTAGCCGATATATTGCACAAGAAATGAATACCGAAGTATCAAACATATTTTTAAATTTTGATACTTCGGTATTCATTTCTTGTGCAATATATAGGCTACCGGGAGTGTTGTCTAGACGAAACGCTTGCTTAATCGGGGAGTGGGGGTCACAACCCCCCCGGCCATTCTTTGATATTTTGCTTCCTTTTACTTGTCTACTTTTCTGGTATGATATATATATATATATATATATATATAATATATATATAATATATATGTATATATATATATGTCTATTATATATATATATATATATATATATATATATATGTAATATATATATAATATATATGTATATATATATATGTCTATTATATATATATATATATATAAAGTTAATTATATGGATTAAAGTCGAAAAATTAAAGATATGTATTAAACCATACATAGCAATCGGAATAATTCAATTTATTAGTAAATAAGACTGAAGAGAATGCTTGTAATCAATATGAAAATCCCCAAACAACCTTTATGATTTAAAACAAATTGTAAAAATGAAGTGAAATTAAGTATGTAAGCTTGGTATTTTTACACCATTCATTTTTCTTCAGTCTATTTTTACTCCACTTGACATTTTTACTTCACTCCATTTTACAATTCGTTTTAAATCATAAGGATTATTTCTGGATTTTAGTATAGATGACAAGCATTCTCTTGAGTCTTATCTGGTAATAAATTGAATTATTTTCTTTGTTATAGATGCATTACTATATTTTTTAATTTTTCTTCTTTAATTCATATAAACTTATTAATTTTATCTTATTTATATGCTGCAAAAAGAACATTAAGCAGATGTAATTTTAAATGTACAATTTTTAATATACTTTTGTTTTGTTCAACTTACTAGTTATACTTAATCATGTTTTAAAATTGTTATATATATATATATATATATATGTACTAGGGGTTCTGTCCCCTGCTCGCTATGCGTCGCCAACCCCCTTCGGGAAGCTTTGCCTCCTGCTCGCTGCGCTCGCTTTATACCAATCTTTCCTAAAAATTCACTTTCAAAAATCTCTTTTTCTATCCCTGCCTATTTTTCGCAGGGGGCAAAAGTAAGGATTTCTTAGCCCAGGGAATCAAAAAACTGAATTCCTTTTATACACGTGCACGTGATTGTTGCTTATCTCATCTAAATTTGAGGTCTTGTCTGTATAAAATGCTGAAAATTAAGGAGCTTAGTAACGAACAACGGTTGAAAATTCAATTTTTATACGAGCAAGGGAATAACTAATGTGAAAGTGCTAGAAAAGTGAAATGATCGAGATGCGCGGTTCAATACACTATCAAACGTGTTAAAAATACTGGTAATCATTTAAATCGTCGAAGAAGTGGGAGAAAAATGATGCCTACACCCAGGGATGACCGACTTTTGAAACGATTTGCATTTAAAAATCGTAGAACATCCCCATTTCAATCAGCTGATAAATTGTTAGAGGCAACAAGAAAAATAGTTTCTGCTCCAACCACTAGAAGACGGCTTGTAGAAGCTGGATTGAAAGGCTGCAAGGCCAGGAAGAAGCCATAGATTTCCGAAGTAAACAAAAAGAAACTGTTGGATTGGGCTCTTAAACATCGTCATTTTACTGAAGATTGGGCAAAAGTTCTGTGGTCTGATGAATCACACGTTCAGGCATGCTTCATTTCACTTGCTTTTCTTCAAAACTAGCGTGAAATTAATATGTAGCAACTTTTTTGTAAAGCTCTTTAGGATGTTAGGGAAATAATTTCAATACTATAGGTATTTGGAACACCTGGTGTGTCTTATGTGATGAGACGTGTGGGTGAGGAATACAGCGTGCGAAAAAAGTATAAGGACAACATTTAATTAAATGAAAATATACTTTATTTTCACTTTATCAAAATGAATTTTTGATATTTCTGACATCTAATATGAAATTATACAATAACATTTGCAACATATAAAACAACAAATATGAACCTTACAAAATTTGACCTTATAAAGATTATCACTAAAGAAAATATAGAGAAAAGTATAAGGATAAGTTCTAAATTACTTAACATTTCTCTTAATAATCAAGAAAACGACCTTTTCCTTTTCAGTTATTTGAATAAGGCGAGAGGTCATCGATGCTGAAAGTTCTACGGAAAAGTTATTCCAAGCTTGTTTGATGGCTAATACAAGATTCTGTTTATACTGATATTGTGTGCCATTTTTATAAACTTCTCCGACTAGATGGCGTCATAAATTTTCTATTGGATTGAGATCGGGACTCCTCGTCGGCCAATCAAGTAAATTTACTAAATTAGCTTCAAACCAGAGTTTTGTACTCTTAGAAACGTGTATGGAAGCTTTATCCTGTTGGAAAATATAGTCTCCTGAAGTAATTAGTGGAGCCTCAGATAATAAATGTTCGCCTAACATATCAACATGTTTGTCAGAGTTCACTTTGTAGCTGATAAAGACTATAGGCGTGGTTCCGTTTGCTGTAAAAGCGCCCTAAATCATTACTGTGCCCCCACTGTATTGACGTTTGGAAAAACTTCTTTGGTTTTACGCAAATTATACCAAAAATAGCGAAAACTATCTAGCCCGTCAAGATTGAACTTCTTTTCGTGCGAAAAGATTACATCAATCCATTTTGGACCGAGAAAAATGTATTTTTTTTAATTCCTACTTTCGTTCCTTATGTGCCTTTTTAAGTGGCGGACGTGACATTAACTTCTCATACTAAATATTCGTATGTTTATTCAAAACATTTTGAACTGATTGTGTGGAACATGGTAAGTCCAAATTTCTTCTAACTTCATTTGCAGTTTCTTTTTTCTCACAAGCTCTTCTTAGAACTATTATTTTCTGTCGATACGTTAGGATTTCTGGTCTTCCAGTTCGTTTTTTCATTCCATACATTCCAGGTTTGTTTAGAAAATTATAAGCTACAGTTTTAGATCTTTTAATTTTTTTCAAAATTTCATGCCCACTCAATCCTCATTCTTTAAAAGCAAGAATTTCCCCTTTTTCAAGGTCAGACAGATGAGTTCCTTTTAGCATCGTACAACAATCGTGAAGAAATGAAGTAAGTGTGAATTTTTTTTAGAAACCCAGTCTTTATATATGAAATGGTCATTTTCTGCTTTCAAATATTCAAATTTTACTATAATTTTAGATGCAAAAACAGTTGTCCTTATACTTTTTTCCAAGATCATATGGGTTTAAAATTTTAAAGTAAATTTATGCATATTTTTTTTGGAAAATTTAATTAATTTACATGAAAAGGAACTTAATTTTTTCAATATTTTTAATTCAGAAATTTGCATATATTTCCGTCGAAAAGATTTCTAGATTTGGTGAGTTTCCGCTTGTCCTTATACTTTTTCCCGCACATAAGGAAGAGTGCATGGTGCCCACTGTGACACATGGTGGTGGCAACATAATGATTTGGGGATGCATGGCAGCCGACGATATTAGCGAAATGTACATCTGTGATAGACGAGTGAACTCTTTGGCGTATATAAGTGTACTAGAAACAACACTTCAAGCATCTTTCTCGCGAATTTTCGGCGATACAAACACGGATGGGGTCAGACTCCAACAAGACAATGCAACTTGTCACACATCTGGTGTGATTATGAAGTGGTTCAGTTGAAGTGGTGTACATCTTTTGCATTCTCTACCACAGTCTCCAGACCTTAACCCAATTAAACAGTTGTGGGCTCAAACGCAAGATCAGGAATCATTCCATTACTTCAATAACAACCATAAAATTCACATTGCAAGAGGAATGGAAAAAAATACCGAGAGAGGAATGCAGTAGGTTAGTACGCTGTACACCTAAAACAAATTAATGCCGTTATAAAGGCGGAAGGAGGTCCAACCAAATATCGATAAATTTCAATAAAAAATAATTATTTTGAATCTCTGCATTTTTATTTTATCCTATCACAGGTAGTTTAAAATAAATGGATTTCAGTAGGGTGCCTAATACTTTTGGTCAAGGTTGTATATATATATATATATATATATATATATATATATATATTGTTCGCACAGAAACTATTTTAAGTATTATAAACAACGTAACCAATATATATTTCCTTTCTTACTCTAATAAATTATTCCACTGGCTTAAACAACTTGCAGAATAATTTACTGGTGTATAAAAGCGAAATACATTTTTTACGTTGTTACGTTTAAACATAATAAAACAAGGATTTTTCACAATAAAATGAATATAATTGTAACTAAGGCAGTACTACTTATCTATCATGCGTGTTAATATTATGCATGAATAATATTTTATGGGTCTGGAGGAGTAAGCTTGTGCAAAATTTGAAGATGTATGGTGTTGGGGGAAATACGTTGAGTTGGATTAAAAGAGTCTTAGCTCAAAGATGAGTAAAAAGACGTTGGAGTGAAATGGAATGACGATATGGTCAATCAAGAGTAGGTCTTCTAGAAGGTGCAGTTAGTAGCTGCACATTATTCAACGTCTATATTAATGACCTATTAAAATGTCCGAAGAATGTCGAAAATAGCAAAGTATGTTTGCGAATGACGTAGTGATATGGACTGATGCAAAACATTGACAATATTATCAGGATCAATGACAAAATCTGGAAACTAGCATGCTGTTCATGGTCTTTAGGGGCCCTTCAAATATGCGCAACTGTAAACAACATGATAATAAACAAATTAAAATGTATATACCAATTTTTCTCTTTGCAATATATATATCCAGATTTTGATGTAAATATTGAAAATGATGTGCTCCTTAAGAACTCTAACAACAGATATTTGGGTGTGGTGCTGGACAATAAACTGAGCTTCGCAAGACATGTAAATGCTATCAAAGAAAGAGTTGAAAATATGTTACCAATTTCGAAAAGATTAGCCGGTGCCATGTGAGGATGTACACCAAACAACTTTAAATAAGACATACAACGCGTATGTGAAGCCAATGAATAAATACGGAAGTGAAATATTGATTACTGTATGAAATATTGATAATGTATCAGATCGTATTTCTTTATCACCTGGTTCATGGCTGATGACAGTTCCGTCACAGATAGAAACGGCGCTGTGAAATCTCACGACTACTATCGGAACAAAAGTAACGAACTTACAACTTCTTAGAAATGCGGTTCTCTTCAGAAGCTAATTAGGATGCAGTAAGTTTCGTGTATAAAAATAAAAAAATTAAGATCAACTAGTTTTAGGGTTTCAAGTACTTTGAATGTCTGTGAACTGAATAAACAGACGAAGAATTCAATTGATTTGAATCCTTGCGAACTGGATGAACAATAGACAGATTCAAGTGCTTTAAATCTTTAAAAATTGAAGAAATAGTAGGATTCAAGCGTTTTGAATTATTGCGAATTAAATGACCAGCAAAAGTGTTCAATTCCTTGAATTGCGAATTATTCTGCTATTGCGAATTATATTATATTCAATTGCGAATTATTCTGATTTTCGTTAACATTTCGCCTTGGGTTTAAATTTTCATTCATAAAATCCACTTGCTGATCATCCTTGATTTTTACCTTTCATTTTTTTCGTTTGGCAACGTTTTTTCTCATGGATCTAGTGGACTACTTTTTACAGTCGTGTTTTGTGAGTGTGGTTGGTCTGCATTTTTTGCCTTAAAGACGGATGCTGTGGTTAAGGTTTTATATTTTGATACATACTGTTTTATTCGAATATTTTTACTCCATGCTTTATAGATTCTGTTGTGCGTTTCCCTATCCACACATCTGCTTCAGTTATACCAGTTCTACTCTACAGTTATACTCTTGTTTTTAATGCTTACGATGAGCACAGTATTACACGAAACAAAATATATGAATGCCACGCATTCTGATTCAAAGATTATGCCATAGAGTAAAATTATCAGAGTATATTTCATTTTCAACCCAATTTATCCCAACACTTTTGCACTACCTATAATACATAAAATATGTAAAAGGTAAAAATTCTGATGAGGTTAAAAATCCGACTCTTGAATTTTGACGGATGTATTAGTTTTCAACATCTCTGAGTACGAATAAATAAACCATATTCCCCTTATACACACTATTAACAAATGCTTTGATAAAACTTTTAACAAGAAATGAATTAAAAGTATTTTTGCCCCCTGATGATATACACTGTTTTACTTTCCCCATAGGGAGCGTGATGTCTCTCATAAAAATTAAGAAATTTCAGTGATGTCTGGTATCATTAATTCCATTTATAATATATTATTTTTAGCGAGATAGAGTCAAAACCATACATACATATGTATAGGGAAAGTATTGTGACGTAAAGTGTTTCTTTCGACAGAAGAGCACGTTTCAAGCGTCTCTCTAAACTCGAATCGAACATTCTTAAGATGGTACCTCTGCCTATCTGTGTGTAAGTGTGTGTGGGGGGAGGATCTGTGGATGACATATCTTACGAACGAATGAAGTGTTTCGAAAGTAATCTGGTACGATTATTGCAGTCGTCGAATATTGGAACCGTGTTGATCTTAAATGTGATCGAACGTTCAGAAGCCGCCCCCTTTCCATTTTAAGAATGAATTTCGAAACACACATAAAACAAATCAGAACATTCAATAATGTTAAGTAAATAATCATTGCATACATTATTTTACATTAGAAATAAAATGATACAAATTTCAGAACGTTAACTTGCACTGTTCTCGATATATTGCACGATATTCAAATACATTTGCTTAAAAAATTACATAAACTTAAGACAGTAACATTGTCAAATATTGTCGAATATGCTTGTCGATAAATTTGGCGAAAATGACGCTTAATTTTCAAAATATCACCAACTTGGCAACTTTTAAAATATGTGACAAATTAATGAAAATGTCGCGAAATTGGCAAAAAAGACTCTAAATTAAGGAAATGAGCCATATTGATGAATTAGCGGATGACAGCGATATTTTTAATTCTAATTGTAATTAATTTGATTTGCACAATTTGTGAATTAAGTTGGTACTTTAAAAGAGTTTTATATGTCGCCATTCAGAAACCCCTAAATACTTATCAATTCAACTTTTAAAAATATTTTATCGTGGTTATTGTACATCATTCTGTGAAAGAAGTAAAGTTTTTGCATTATACAGAGAAAGTCATGTGTTGCTCACATCATAATGTTGAGTTAATTTTGCCACAGTATTGGTAATTTTAATCTATAGGAAAAGTCATGTGCTGGACATATAAAATTTTCATTTTTCTGTATAGGAGTTTAATTCTGTCGATATAATTTCTTTTATCCCTAAAGAATACATTCTCCAGAGAAGGAAGTAAAGTCCGTATCGATTATATTCAATATCTATATACTTCCTTCTCTCTCATAATTTCCGATTGGTCGTTTCCGTATCGGATAGAACAATGTAATCATGATCAATGATCAATCGCTTTTAATCATTGCGCCCTTTGATTGCCATTGTAGTTCATTGGATGGCAATCGAAAAAACTCATAGTTTTTCGGAAGAACAAAACATTATTTCCCTTTCCTCCCCTTCTGAAGTTATTGTTAATAATGGAATGTTAGCGGTCATCTGTACGGTGGAGGATATTTCTGTGTTTGAGGATTTCTGTGGGGAATTGCTTTAACTGAAAGATCAAGGAAGATTTCATTGCTGAGGATTCTTGTCCTATTTTGAGAGTACAAAATTATTAGAACGAGATCTATATGTTAGATTACATTTGAAAACATATTATCTTTAACTTGAAGGACTGGTGTCCTTGACACATACACCTTATTTTTCTTTAAATTTTTACAAATTTTAATAACATAATACTAATCTAAGTATACTGTTTTCTGGCAAAAATTTGAAAATGAATTTTTTAGTACATATTTAACCCTCTAACCTACTATCCCGAATTATTATTATGTTTCGTTTCAAAATACCATTCCCAGTTAACAAAGGCCTATAATTTTCTCAGGGTTCTTACCTAATTTCTTAAATATTCTCATTGTAGAATATTTCGATTTCAGCATGGGGATAATAATACAGATCCGTTACTACCCCAATTATATGTTTAGATTAAAAATAATTAGTAAGTATTATTAGGGTATTATCTTTCCAAATAAATCTGAAACATATAAAAATTAGATCATTTTTTTAACGCATTTGAGAAGAAAATAAGTGCGCTAGATTGTTAAATGAAAGTCGATTTCTCGATAAACAAGTGCGTAGTCCCAAATTTTATAATCTATATAGTGAACTGTCTTCTGGTATAGACTGAAACATGTATTTTATAGTGCTATTTTAAGAGATATTATTGATTTCTCGTTAAGCAATCACTTTATTCCAAAATTTTATAATCTAAATAAATGATTCTTAGGAAAGTCCTTAATCACGATACTAACATTACAGGAAAAGGTCTATGAGTATACATGTTAGGTCTACCGACAGTAAAGTGGCCATGTCAGATAAAAGAAACGTGATTGCAGCGCATTCAAATGGAAATACTGCAATGTTAGGAAAACGAACTCTGTAATAAAGCGAAACAATCCGATGTGATTGAACAAGTTATTAGCATGTTTCGTTTCAAAATGCCATCTACAGTTAACTAGGGCGTATAGTTTTGTCAAGTTTCTTCCTAGTGGCTTTTCCTAAATAATGCAAGTACATTACTTCTTTTAGTGCGAAATAATGATGGACAATATCTACAGCACGAAGCTTTAAAGAAGAATGACATTTAGTATTTTCTGGATGACAACATGTAAAATTAATGTGAAATACCAAATTTGCTTTTATTTCGTGAAAATATAACTTGACACTTGAAAAAAATTCTAACATCTGCTAAGCAATACACCCCATTCTATTAAAATACGTTAATTATTATTCATTCCTTTTGGATTATTTTGATATATTTAGGGTCATTTTTGCTGTCTTACATATTTGATCATGTTTACAAATGTTCATTTTTATGTCATTTTTTAGCTACATTTATTTAAAAAATGAGCAATATTTCGAGAACGAATTGAACCAGCGTTCTAAAGTTTATATCATTCACTTTAAAATTTAAAAATTACATATAAAATGATTATTTATTTAATATTATTGAATATTCTGATTTTTAATACAATTTTTTCATAAAAGTTTTCGAAAATTTGGGAGAGAGGGGTCTTCAGAACGCTCAATAGCGTTTAAAATAAATAGGCTTCTAGTATCCACTGATTGTTTTGATATTTTTCAGTACCAAATTTTGTTTGAAACGCTGCATTCAGATATCATCTTCCAATATACGTCTAACGATATCAAGGTATTTCGAGAAATGAAAACTCTATATTTTTAGACCTAAGTAATCCATTGCATTTTATCTGCAAAAGCACCATTATAAAGAACTCATGCCGCAACTTGTATTTGAACCATGTGTATTTGCCTGGTCTGTTGACGTTCCATCCATTGTATTACTGACGCGATAGTATTTTATTCTATAGTTGAAGTACATCCTATAAGTCGCCGATACGATTCAACAAGATTTTTTTATATGTCGTTATGTGTGCTTCTTATGTCAGAATGTGCATTTTTATAATGAAATTAATTCAATTGAAATACTTTAACCACACTAGTTGAACCACGTGTCTTTGTCTGGCCTTTTGACGTTTTATTGATTGAACTACTAACGCGATATTGTTTTAGGCTGTAGTTGAAGTACAGTCTACAAGTCCTCAGTACGTTTCAGAAAATTTGTAAGGAATGTTGTTGCATGCCCTTATGTCAAGGTGATTTCTTCTATTGGAGTACATTCGATATATGTGCTTTAACCAATTTATCCACGATATTTTAATTATGTGTCTTTATATGACTTGTTGACGTTCTATAATTTAAACTACTGACGCAATATTATTTCCTTCTGTAGTTAAAATGTTATCTACATGTTCTCAATACGTTTCAGCATGTTTATGAGAAATGTTGTTGCGTGTTTTTAGCATGCCGGAGCGTGTATTTTTCCTATTTAGATTCATTAAATGCAATTGAAACAACTAATCATTTCTTTAAAAAAAGGGGTTTGTTACTTTTATCCCTTCTTTAACAGTATTGTTAATAATAGAACGCGAGTGGTCATCTGCAATGTGGCGGAAACTTCGCCGTTTGTGAAGATTTCTGTGGGGAATTGCTTTAACTGGATGACGTCAAGAGGGAGTTCATTGGTAGAGTCTGGCTTGCAATTGTGAGATTAAAAAGATTAGAACATGGATAAGTTCTAAGAGTTAATGGGAAGAGAAAACAAGTTTTAAGCAAAAAATGGTATCCCTAACTTGGTGTACTGAAACATTTTAGAAAGTTACTTGAATTTATTTTTATCAACTTAGTTTTCTCTTTGCGTTACTAATCTGACAGGAAATGTATCGTGCTTTCTGCATTCTTTGTGATACAGTGTTTCTTTTAACAACTGATGTACCAAAATCCTATGTGGCAGCAAAATATTAAAAACATATAAAAGTCGCCAGTATATTAGGATTTCATCTATGATTCCCGAAAAAAGTAAAATTTCCTTATTTAAAATTTATATCCCTCAAAATGGTAGAAAAATGGCTCAACATATCTTTTACATCTCGTTGTTACAGTTCTAATTTGTAAGGGCTAGAAAATTTTATGTGATTGTATGTTAATTTCTGGTATAGACTCATTCATTTTATTCATTTATTTTGCTTCTATAAATCATCTATCTTTAGATACATTAGTTTGAGTTTTGAAGCACTGATTAACACATCAAAAATACACTTATTTCAAAATAACATTAAGTTTTTAATTTACAGATTGCTCTAATTTGTAATGAATAGAAAATTTTGATGTGATTGTATGTTAATTTCTGGCACAGACTCATTCATTTTATTAATTTATTTTTATTTTGTCTCTTTAAATCAATTTTCTTTAGATACATTAGTTTGAGTTCTGAAGCACGAATTAATACATTAAAAATATAATTATTTCAAAATAATATCAATTTTTTAATTTAAATAATATTTATTTTCTATTTGGCGCAATTTGTAAATTGCGCCCATTTGTCAAAATTCCAAAAAACTGAAATATCTCAAGAACAGTTTGAAGCAAGTTAAGTTGGGAGTAGTTATTTCCGTTTTGAGAAAAATTACGTATAAAACAAACATTTACTCTTTATACTAAGGAATTATATGTTTCCTTTCCTCTCGCTGAAGTAGATGAAAGTATGGTGATACTGATTCTACCTTTAATTGGAAGAAAACGTTTTGTTTTTATTGATTTAGTCTAAGATAAATATAGTGATCGTGATGTAAGTTAGTCGAGTAAATACATCAGTTGTTTAATGGTGCAAATAAATAGTGTCTATAATATGGAGGAGCTAATTACTAAGTTGTAGAGTATTGCCTAATGAGTAGTCATTGACACTAAAATTGTTACAGAAAACATTTATTTAACACAACAGGGTTTTTGGAAATTGCTGTCTAATACAGGAATGCTAAAACAAATATATGCACATGAAACGTATGTTTAAATTGCCCTGCGTCAGCAGCACATTTGAAAAAAAAATATTCCCATGTATTTTGAAAATTATTGCAGATCTCACCACCCTGTTATTATGACGTTTTGAAAGGTATTATTGACTTACATATACCCATTTCTGGTGTAACTGATGCATATTCTCAACAATCAGACACTTCTCCACATTTTTATAATTGCCGTTTCGTGTATCTGACTTTGTTGCCGATTTATTTTGGCTCCGCTAGGGGCGCTGCAATCATTCGATCGGACATAGTTGCTTTACTTTAGATCAGCGTGTTTCAAAGTGTGTTTCACAGAACCATTGGGGTTACGTGATAGTTTTCTAGGGGTGACGAGACATGAAAGTTTTGTGTAAACCAAAAGCGTAAAATTTAAATGCATAATTTGGACCACAATGGACTTTTTTTATTTTGGAATTCCGCCATCAAATTTAATTTCAGTAGGGTTTCGCGAATAAAAATGTTTGAAAACTCTTATAAATAAGCGTAACATATGCATTCATAGAACTTTACTTACAAAGTTATTGTGGTACATAAGGGTTTTCCTAGGAACCCTGTGTAATTATGAAATGTAAAAAATATGAATATTCGTGTATTTTTCGGCTCTAAATAAACACTTGTTGCAATACGTTTCTATAAATTAAGAGAATTATGCATTGAAGTTTTAACACAAATATATTTAACTGAAAAATCTAAACTATCAAAGAACTCTCCCAAATGCTTTAGTACACCATGTTAGTGATCCGGCCGTCCAAATAGCTGCTCATGTCCTCAGGACGAGCCGGACGGTCTGGGTCTTCAACCATGTTAGTGATATCATTATTTTCATTCAACTTCTTTCTATTTCTATTAACTCTTAGAGCTTGTTCTAATCGTTTTGATCTCGCAATTGAGGACTAGCGTCTTCTCCAATGAAGTTTTCCCTGACGACATTCAGTTAAAACGATTTCATATAGTTATCCTTGAAATGTTCACCACATCTCCGATGATTGTACACACCTCATTATTAATAACAGCCTCAAATGGGCAAAAAGTAATGCAAATCTTTTTCTTTGGAGAAATGTTTTCTAGTTACGTTTTCATCAAAGCATTCGCAAGTCAAAAAACGCGATGATTAAAAGCAATTGGATTTATCCGTTACGGAAATAACCAATTGGAAATAACGAGTTATAACGAAATGAGAAACATTGTTGTTATTTGGCCAATAAGAACTTATTAATTTTTCGGTCAGACCGTCGATACTTTCGGAAAAATCAGGATACTTTTCAATATTTTTCACAATATAGCTGTAAAATTTTGAAATATTTTATTTTCCTTCCTTTAGCATACATTCGTCGCATAAGAAGTTCTATAATATATGCATTTCGCAATTAAATAAAATTCAACCTTCGATGAGATCTATGGTTAGATGCAATAATTATTAAAAATGCGTCATGTTAAAATATGTTATCTTATGCCCAATAAAATACAGAAATTTCAAAACTGAATGTTCTTATTAATAAACTAACTGTATTCCCGTTCTTCGTACTGAATATACAGAGTTTGTGTGTAGGGAAGTCCTTAGGCATCCCAATAGATTTGTAAGGAAATGTATGTACATGCGTGCACACGTTAGGTCGATCTACAGTAAAGTGACCAATATTGTTCAAATACAAGTGATTAAATCATCTCTAACAGGCAATTAAAAAGTTACGAAATTCACTCGGCAGCAAAGCCAGATAGACGGGGAAAAGTCAAATACTAATTTATGGAACATTGCCTAATGAGTAGGCATCGACAACAAAACTGTTACGGAAGTCATTTATTTAGCACAATGTGGTCATTATCCAATTGCTGATCTATTAACTAATGCAAAGATAAACAACACTTGCATGGACAGGAATCTGTACAGCCTTTTCAAAATGCCCTCCTCCAGTAACAATGCACATTTGAAATCGAAAAAGAATATTATCGAGTACTTTAAGCATTCCAGGTGTGCTAGATGATGCGGCTTTTACTTTTTGCCAGATATTTATTGCATTCCATGTAAACGGTTTATTTTTGGGGTCGATTTCCAGTAATTAGATAATGCGCAACGACTTTGTAATTGTTTTTAATCTAGCTCACCTTGAAGCCGAGTTCATTTTGCTAACTTTATAAACTATCTGCTAGGGGCGCTGCATTCAACATTATTCGATCGGGAATGGTTGGTTTACTTTAGAAAGACCTAATGTGTACACTCATGGACCTTTATTTACAAAGTAATTGAGGTGCTTAGGGCCTTTATTAAGAAATCCTGTGCAATTCTGCAACGGTTAAAGACTTGCATTTCTGCAACGTTTAAAATTTGAATGTTGTGTATTTTTCTACTGTAAATAAACATATTTTTCGGAGAAACATTTATATGAATTAAAAGAACTCTGTGAAGTTCTTACAGAACATGTTCTATTTAAAAACCTAAAGTATCAAAGAACTCTCCTAAACGCCCCAATACACCATGTTAGTGATATAATTATTTTCGTTAAACGTTTTTCTACTTCCACTAATTCTTATAATTCGTTCTAATCTTCCTGATCTCACAATTTAGGGCGAGCGTCTTCTCCAATGAAACTCACTCTGATGTCATTCAGTTAAAGCGATTTACTTCGAAATTTCCGCCACATTTCAGACGATAGTAGACCCCCATTATTTAACAATAGCTTGAGATGGCCAAAAATTAATACACATCTTTTTCTTTGGAGAAATGTTTTGTTGTTTCGTTTTCAACAATGAATTGCAAGTCAAAGAGATATAACGAAATGAGAAAAATCTATATCAATTGATCAATAAAAATACTTTTTGGTGGGATAGTTGACTTTTACTTTTTTGATAAATCAAAATTTCTATTCAATGAGATAGTACGTCCTTAGAATTTTGAAATAAAAATTTTTCTAAATTTAACATCATTTTCTGGAGTAAAAAGGTCTAAATAAATCGATTTAACAATTAAACATTATAAAAATCTTTGTTTAAATGCAATAATTATTTACATCGAGTCATGTCAAAATCGATTATTTCGCGCTCAATATAATATAAAATTTCAAAAATTAGAAACATCAATTTAATTAATAAATTTGTAATGTATATAAGTTCCATGATTTTATATTTTGAAAAAGTTTCTGTCGGTGTCTATAGAGATTTGTTATTTGGTCACTGGGTTCGTATTTCTCTGAGGTATTAGGGTAATTATATTGAAAGAAAGAAGTTTTCTTTGACGAAAATAATACATATCACAGTAAAATGTGTTCGTGGTATAAAATATTTAATGATTTGTTATACGTGCTGCCAAAATATGTATTCATATATCTTGTTGAAGAAATTTCGCAGTCCTGTAGGAAGCAGCACTTTTTTGTTAAATAAAAAATGCAACAATAAACTGTTTTGAGGATTGGTGATTGTTCTTGATGCTTGTTTTGGTCGATACTTGTTTCTTGACGTCAATACAGCTCGCGAATTTGACTGTATTGGATAATCTTGACGTGTTCCACTTTAGCTTTAAAGTGAAAAAAAATCGGATGTGAGCAGCATACAACTTTATCTACATAATACACTAGGCTTACTTCTTTCGCAGCGAATTAATGGTGTACAAGATCCACATAAAAAAAAATTCGGTATTGATTTAATATCAAGCCAATTGAAATAGGGCGCTTTTGGTAACATATGAATAAAACAGATTGTCTTAGTCATACTTACGTGCAACATCTTCACAAAAATGCAATTAACTGTTAATGAATATCCAGCGAAATAAACGATTATTAGTGAATTATCTGGAATTAAAATGCAACACTACATTAAAGTGTCTTCTCTTGTTACTGGAACGAACTAGATCTATAAGAATAATGTTAATAAATTTGTTACACAATGTTGCATGTATAAAGTGTGAATCTATTGATGATACTTACTATTTCAAGATGTTATTTCATTTTATTAAAATTTATTTTAAAAGCATACAATGTTTCGAGAAAGTTCATACTAGCATTTTAAAATTTACATATTCTATTTCTTTAAAAATGTTACATCGCATATAATTATTTATTCATCGTTACTGAAGGTCCTGACGTTTTTATGTTTCATTCGAAAATTGGAGGGTGGAGAGGGCTGCCGAACATTCAATTTCATTTAAAATCAACAGGGTTCTTGTATGCATTGATTCTTTATTTTTTTCGACCTGCTCGGAAGTGTAAGTTTCAGTTTGGATGGCCTAGACAGTGCCACCCAATTCTGACCGGAACCCAGTGAGTGCAACATCCACAGGGTCAGTACCATATTTCCCCTAGGACCAATGTCTCGGAAGGATATACAGGCCCACATGTTTAACGTGCTCGTACTCCGCGTAAACATGGGGACAGTTTGGGAAGAGCACGGATTCCAACTCGGGTCCTTTAAGTGCAATACCCGCGGTTTAAACATTGAGCAGTCCTACCACCCCGTATTCACTCATAATTTCCCAAGTCATCCAGCTCATCCAAAGGGTTTAGAGAAGTTTTAAGGGAAATAGTCACTGATTATAATAATCGTACCAAATTATTTTGAAACATTTCATTCATTCGTGAGATATCGCCACTGTCTCACAGATACACACTAACATACATACACTAACATACATACATCACCTCAAAAACCTTCGATTCGAGTTCAGGGATATTTATGTAATTGTAACTGTAAGTAATTACAATTTTAGAATAATCTACCCAATAATGCGTTCTACTGTTTTTAATGCACACTAGAGATATATTGATAGGTAACTACATTTAAAAGTTGATTTTAAATCTTTATGAGCGCGCATACAGATATCCAGGTATACATCTGTATAAAGTATTTACATCTGCATATACATCTGTATAAAGTATTTAAACCCGTTAACTGTGTAACTGTAGTTTAGAGGCAATATAAGGCATTGGGGAGGCCTTTTGGTTTAGAAAGTTTTCTATGACTTCAAAAATGTACCGGATAGGGCACAATCCCGATATTTTCCGCGTGTAGCAAGACTTTAACGTCTGAAGCAAAGTATATGCATTTCTAAAAATGTCTTTGCGATATTAACATCTGCACAACATACGCAGTTTACTAAGTGATATTTGAGATTACGAATATTTGAGATAAGCGATGTTTGAGTGGCACTGATTTTGCCAAAATATCGTTTTATATCTAAACTATATACATCTTTCGAAATTTCCGTTGTGTTCACATCTACATAATATATGAAAGTTGTCACTCAAATTTGGTAAAAATCGCTTTAGAGGTTTTTATGATTACGAAAGGCTAACGATTTGACGCTCCCAAAGAGATCCCCAAAATACATTTTTGTATTTAGAGACTCTACCAATACATTTACTGTGAAAACGCGATTTGCGAATAAATAACGATCACCATACTTTTCTTGGGTTACATTGATCAAAATAAAAGTGTCATTTTATCTACTGTAAGAGCAAATCTATCAAGAAAAGCGGTACAATGTACAATCACTATATATTCCTCTAGGGTATCACGAGGAAAGCTACAAACAACTAACTTTCCATAACTTAACTTTTGCAGTAAAGAAACTTCAAGAAAATATTTTATTTTTGTAACATAGGATTTACATAGAATATATCTTTAATATTGCTTCCACCAGAGTACCGAGATGGAGGGATTGAAATATAATTTATCCCAAATTTCGGGAATTGTAAAAGACAGGTCAGGGATTGCAGACCCCAGATCTTCTTAATATTCTTAGTTTCTCTCATTATTTTAGATTTTAATATAAATTTTAATTAAATTCAGTAGATTTACACAAATTATTATAAAATTTCTTATTAGCCCAAATGAAATAATATATTTTGAATCTCTGTTGCAAAATGAATGTTATACATTTTTCTAATTAACGATCTCTTAATTTATTCCCCTTCTGTAATACTTTATTAAACGTTTTGTTGACGTAGAGCTGCGCATAAAGCTTTTTGAATCAGAGTTGTTGCATATTCAAAATTTGAATTAAAAGAATATATTGCAGGGCCCACTTCAAATGATAGGATAAAAATAAATGATTAAAGTCTCAAAATGTGAGTGACCCCAGACATAAGCATAAAAATCTGTAGTCAAGTTTGCAATGACTTGTCAGTAATAGGAAACTCAAAGACTGAATCCTTCACAGCATTTCATTATACCAGCGGTGCTCAAAACTTTTTAGCCATTTAACAATTTTGTAATCATTATCCATCAGAACACTTCGAATATATTTAATTAATTTACATTTGATAAATTATAATATTCAATAAATACTTTACAAAATAAACTCTAAATACTAGTTTTGTATTTCGAAGTCATAATACTCTTATGTATATTAATAGAGGAAAATGTTGTTTGTGTGATTGATTGTTACGTAGCGAAAAATCTACGAAATTTGATACAGTGATACTTTAGTTCAGACCTGAAGCTTGATATCTACATTTGTGACTTTCAATGTCCCCTATAGGGGTGGGGGTCAGATTACTGAGATTACACTCGGAGTACCCGAGTTTGATTCCCGGCATTGCCTAAACTGTCCCCGTGCTCACGTGGAGTACGGAAACGTTAAATATATGGGTCTGTAAGTCCTACTGAGAGGTTGGTGGTAAGGGAAGGAGGGTACGACTCCTGTGGATGCCGTCCCTACTGGGTTCTGGTCTATATTGGGTGGTTCTGTCACGACCGTACAAAAATATACCTTACACCTTGGAGCAGATCGGAAGGTCTGGGTCGAAAAAGGACAGCCATATAATGCTGGTTGATAGTTATTTTAACTCTTAAATAAGGCAAAAGTGTAATTGTGATTTTGTTGGTCTGTCAGAAGTTTTCCTAGCAAAAGCCATGAAAAAATAATCATGTCCATTAATTTCTCAAATCTGTGGGAGAGCCCTTACATTCGAAGATCGGTTTATTCGCCATAAATGATAATCATTTTACAAAGTTCGGCAAATACGTACTGCGAATCAACGAAAGGGTGACGAAATAACTTTACTGAAATATTTGCATATAATAAATAAGTAATAAAATGCTTAGTAACTATTTGCAACCAAGTTGTGTCGTGGATGGCCCCTTATTTCCTAATGAAAATTTGAATAAATGTTAACGATGTTAAATTTGATCTTATTACAGCCAAATTTTGGTCAGTTTTACAAACACGGTATGAGTAACATTTTTGTAATTTTACTTTTTCGCTAGAAAGCCTGTACAATTTTTAATTTTTTTACAAACTATTGCACATTATTTCAATGACTATTTCATAAATTTCTTCTTTATTTAAAGCAATTTTCAAATTGGAACTATGTGTTTCCAATCAACGTTTCATAAAAACTCCAGTTGTTGTTTTAAACATCCAATATAGATGATTGAATTCAGACTGTAAGAGGCTGCAATTGGCAAACTGCTCTAACAAGCACAGAGCCAGTACACCGATGCTAGTCACTGCACAGGAAGCGTAATTGCGATAAATTTCAGTTTTTCTAAGGAAGATGAATCACGTTGAAAAGTAAATAATATCTTCTGCAATAAAAACACTTTCATAAAGATGCAGTTGAAACAGAGAAAAAAAAATCTGTTTTGGAGTTACAATAAATAAATAAATAAATAACGTATTCAACCTTATTCGGAAAGTTTTTATTTGCTTTGTGTTTAAACGATCAATCACGACAAAGGTATTTGATCAATAGCAAGAAGTTGAAATAAACGTACCACGAGGAGTTCTGTTTAAACAAAGTTAAATAAAAATGAAGGATACATTTCAAAAACCATTTGAAAAAATATCGCTATTCTAAAAGCGAAAAAAAAATGTTGCCGTTTTCGTTCAAATGCAAAAACATAATAAATATATAATTCATGTGCTTTCAAAACGGAGAGAAAAATCGAATACACGAGAAAAATTAATGAAAAAACCAAATTTCGAAAATGAATTCTTATTGGCATTTCAATTGGGATTCGTGATATTCTAATTAGTAAAGATCTAATTACATTTAAATTGTGGGATATATTTTTGATGTGAAATATTTTAGAGCGTAAATCGTGAAGGAAATGTAAAAGAGATGAAGCGGAGATGAAGCATCCTATTTTTACGAATACCTAACAGGAAACCGTTGTTAAATTTAAAGGTATTGGTCACTTGAATTTAGCGATAAGTCCGATGACCTTAATAGCAAATGTAGCGAAATATATTCGTATTGGCGACTTTTGGCAAGTTAGTAAAATTTCGAATTTTAGATTAAGAACGCAATTACGTGCATTTTCCAGAGGAAATATAAATTCGTCACTATTCAGTTGGGTTTTCTACATGATGCGAATAAAACTGCCTGCCGTATTCATTACAGAACCCAATATGTAATTTTCCTTCTGATTATAAATACTCTCTAAGCATTCTTTTTCTCGACCCAGACCGTCTGACTTACTTGAAGGTATAAGATACCTGTTTGGACGGCCGGCACAGTGTCACCCAATGTCGACCGGAAATCAGAGAGGCCAGAATCCACAGGGGCCGTACTCTACTTCCCCTGCTAGCAACTTTTTCGAAAGGACTTTCGCACGCACAGATTTACGGTTCCCATATTTCGCGTAAACACGGGGATAGTTTGGGCATAGCCGGGAATCGAACTTGGATCTTCCGAGTGCAATCTCTGCTTTAACCACTGGGCTATATACCTTTCATATACCTTCATATACCTTTTAAGCTCGATGACCCAACCCGCATGACCCACTCGATAGTTTAGATCACTTGGATGTGCAGGCGGGAGAAAAAGGACTCCTCAGACCAAACAGGCACCCCCCACCACCACAAGGACGCTACCTCCACCCACCGTGCTTATTAAAAATAGCTCGAAAGATGTATTATCTTTGCCATTTAGCGGCTGGTAAAAAAAAGAAAACAAAAACCAAAACAAAGGTCACCTAATAACAACAGCACAATAAATGGAAAGAAAAATATTTATTTAAAAACAACCAACTTAATAGCACAACAGGTATCTGGGGATGAACCATACATCAGATTAAAAGCAAATCAAACTATTAAACAATTAATCAATCAATTAGTAAAATTTAAACAATAGGTAATAATAAAACGGAAACAATTCTATTGTGTGGCTCATCACCAAAAACACTGACTAATAACATTAAAACAAAGTTACTAAGTAAACAAGACAAGATAAGAGAATTACAAGGCTAAAAAAATAGTTCCTTTCAACTAATAACAAAGTAAGGCAAGACGGCAATCTTTGCCAATCAACGGTAGTAACAAGCACTAAAGCAAAATTTAAGTATAAACATTTAAGGGAGGGAAAATAATAATATGATAACAAAGTGTGATAAATGTGTGATAAAAAAGGACCAAAGGTTACAATATGGGGGCATGAAACTGTGTGAGGAAAAGCACTGTAAGTTTCACAGACATACACAGAAAACTAATAAATTAAAAAAACAAAAGAGTTTTTCAAAAGGTGGTGAGGATATAAGCAATACATCAAAATGCAATCAAACAAACCATAAATTTATAGTTAGGTTCTATGCTCATAATATTTACTCGTAGTATTATATCTAAATTTATATTCACAATTAACAAATAAATAAAATAATTTCAGTAAATGATCATTTTCAGTTACTCAATTCTTCACATAATTCAATGAATTAAAACTCAAAGCAGTATTACTAACAATGACCCAATTATTCAAGGATAACTCTAATTATCCCCAAATTAATTAAAGTATGGATACTACCTATTTTTTACAGTGAAGAAACAGAATAAAAAGCATCCAGCTGTCCATGAACAAAATGCGCCATAAAACACAGACTCCAACAAAAGAAATAAAGCAAAAGGAAAATCCCTGGACAAAAAGAAACCCAAAACACAAACAAGCTTTCCCAAATAAGCTAAAAATAGACCTCTCAGTGTCCTCGCTGTTCTATAAGGTGCCACAGAAACCAACAACCAGATCAGAAATTCGGCAGAAAAAAAAATCGCAATTTAAGATCAAAAAAGCAAAATACCGCAATTAAACAGACGGCACCCGGCCACAAAATCCGATTAGCAATATACACACTGAAACCAAAAACTAAACACATAATAATAAGAGAGTTGACAGCAATTGCCGAATTCTGGTACACCCGATATATTATTTATTAGTAACAGATGAAAATCTTTGTCCAAAACAATTCTTCCTAAACAAGAAACAAACATCAAGATACAGCGCAAGGCAGGCTCTAATCATAAGGTAATTAAAATAATAACTACAGAAGCAAACAATGTATAAAAGAATTAACGAAACCAGGGCTGTACCCAAGAATAACAGCCACAAAACTCAAATTACCCTCCCAATGACAATAAAAGCGAAAGAAGCACAGAGTTTTTAATAGAAAAATTAACAGAAGCAACTAAAAACAGTGTCACTGTTAGCAAGATAAAACAAAGAGGATAACAATACCCATGCCTCTCAGCTATCTCTGCTCAAGAGCAGAGGTCCATGGAGTCAAAGAACGACCACAAAGACAAAGGTTATAATATATATACAACAAACAAACCTCAGATCAGCAACCCAAAATCCGCGATAGGCAAACTCTTTATGGCAATAGGAACACAAACTGCGTCTCAAATTAAGTTAATATCTTCAGTAAATTTAAATATATCAACTTAAAGCAAAATGAAACAAATGTATATTAAAACATACTTTGCAAAATACCAGGCCCATCCTCTAACGAGTAGGTTCATAGTTAATATGCTTCTTATAGTTTTTCCATTTTTAACGAACAGTTTGCATCAGTAAGATCTACAGGAATGATCCTCCGTCACGTTTCCTCCTGCTCTATTGTTAAAGTTCCTACAGCCCCTCAGCTGGATGTTTACCAAAACATCACAGCCATCTTCTCCCTTTTAAATATCTACTAGTGGTGTGCCCAAAGCACCCACATACCGTACATTGCAAAATACTATAAAATCCACGATACATGAGTCTCCCAGTCACAGTCAAGACATTTTTTTATACAGCGAGCCTTAGAACGCTGAAATCCATAACTGATCGGCTTCTGGATTGTGGTCAGTTGTTGTTAATTGTTCAATTATACACCTAAACACACCTGGGTCCATATCCAAAACCTCAGTCACTCCCCACGTTATCTGTTATCATAACTTTTAATGTTAAACACCCCTGCCTTCCTGTAAGGAAATAATTTTGATTTATTACTAGGAACTAGTACTTTGTCGTCATCCGTGATCCTTGGGATGTTTAAGAGGATGTTTCTTAGCCGGCATTATCAAATGATAACTTTTCTTTTACAGTAGGATTGTTAATCAGGAGATCCAACAAAGGCTCAGTTTGGCACCCAGGTAATTCCAGGGCCAAGCCGCCGTTTAGTATAACATCTTGCTTATGATAATACCAATATCCTATGGAAGAATAGTAGGGGCAAAAATGGTATCTTTGGTCTGCTTGGAGGTACTAGGCTCATTATGCTTGACAATAATAACGTTTCTTGATTAGATCGGAGAGTCTGAAGTTTTAAATGGTATGGGAGCCTTACGAGCAGGATCCCGTTTAAGAGTAGAGGAAGGAAGGAAGGCCAGCAAGTAAATGATTACCACCATCAGAAGGCACATATCCATATGGTTGAGATTGCCCCATGTATTGGCAGTTTATATTAATTCAGCTGTAATTCCTTCTATTATCTCAACAAAATTCTCCAATACAGTTTCAATAGTTCGAGTCGCTCAACTATGACTTTATTTCTCTCTTCCTCCCAAGTAATTAATTCCTTATTAGAGTTACTAAATCTATTCTTACTTACAACTGTATTGGCCTCCAAATTATCCCTAATCTGTCGCAGGGCAATCTTGCTCTAATGCAATTGTACTTTATAACTACGTGCTTTATAAGAAGATGCTTTAATAATTTGCATTAAAGATACAATAAAATTATTTATTAAATCATTATACAAGGTGTCCCAAAAACTTTGACCTCGGCTTTTATCCCTTAAATATTGATCTTAGACATATATAATAAATTACAAAGTTGCTTAAAAACAGAATTTTATGAAATTGATTAAAATTTTCAAGGGAATTAAATTTTAAGAAATAAAAAATTTGAATTTTTATACGGTCCTTGTACAAAATAATTTCCAATGAGTAAAATGTGTTCCATACACTAATAAGGTGATGTACAAAATTTCAGCATTTTATTATAAAAAGTCCCAGAGATATGAAAAGACGAAAATATTGACTTAAACCACTTTCTGATGGAAAAAATCATGTCGGAAGATCGCGTTTCAGGGGTCATACACAAATTACGAAAGAAAACAGTGATTACATAAATAAATAATAATTTTGCTATTTATTGGTACAAAAGTATCTGCACTGTGTAGAAATAATAACTTTACACAAAGATTACAAAGCTTATTCAAAATGTTTTCCATCCATGTCAAAGAATCATTAAAGATAAGAGGCATATATTATTTGCGTATGATGCAATTTTGCGTTGCGTCATTTGAACTCTAGCCGTAAACATTTACCCTTTAATTTGCGATTAATCCCTCACCAAATTTGTTTAAACATATCTCTGGGACATTTTATGATAAAATGCTGAAATTTTGTAAATCACCTTATTAGTATATGGGGCACATTTTACTTTTTGGAAATGCTTTTGTACGGGGGCCGTATAAAAATTTAATTTTTTTTTTTCAAAATTAATCCCCTGAAAATTTTTATCGATTTCATGAAATTCTGTACCTTTGTTTTACGCAACTTTGTAATTTATTATATATGTCTAAGATCAATATTTAAGGAATAAAAGCCAAGGTTAATGTTTTTGGGACACCCTGTATAATGGTATAGCAAGTTTGGATTCCTCATAATGGTATAACAAATTTGGAAACAAAGAAAGATCCCATCTCTCCAAGTATTTATCTGACCTTTTTATTATACATATCCAGTAATAATACATTTGAAAAGCTCTCCATCAGCTTATCTAAATCCATTGAGTACGCAATTAAAAATAGTTAGTTCGTTTGGATTAATAAGTATCATTCAATTTAAGTATTCATAAAATTTAATTATATTATTATATTCATTTAATGTTTCACTGGAATATATTGTTTTAAAACTTTAAAACATGTTGTATGTAACTCTGCTTCCCATTAGTACATTATTTTTTCTGTCAAATAATTCTCAATCTTCGAGTGTATTTATATCAAATTATCACTTTCCATTGCATCCTCTTCCTAGTCAGGGTAAGGAAAGGACCAATCTTCACACGCTTAATCATCAAGCCACTTATATTAGAGGGAAATTGAAATGCGAAGATGGCCGCGTCCCCAAATCTCATCGGGTTTAAATAAACGATTATAGTACGATTTAGTTGGGCTAAGGATTGGTTCAAATATAAAAATCATAATATATTTTTTATTATTCGGTATCTGTGCCGTTTACTAGTAGCATTATAGAATTTTAGTAAGCATTTAAGTAAATCTTAACGTATGTAGGCTTGTATTATCAGCCAGGTTTCACTCAAAGCTCAACCATCATTACTTTTGTTGAGTTATAAGAAACAGTAAAAATACATAAATATACATCTAATTATTCAATCAATGCTAGAAACTCTTTTCTAATCATATAGGAATCAGATATGTCTTAACCCATTAGCGTCCAGAGTCCTACTTATAAGACAGTAGACTTTTTGAGCTGCAATATTTTCAAAGCGAAAGGAGGAGTAACATTGCAGACAAACGTCAACTTTTGACTCCTCTCTACGTTCTTAGACAGATTTGATTGTGCAGGTATTAATCTAACTTTATGGCTGACCAAATTAACATTCGATCCCGATTTCTTGTCATATTTTGCTCTTTATAAAAATGAATTTTGGTGAATAAATGTATTTATCTCTTGTAAGTTGTTCTTCAACTATGTGTCTTCAAAACAAAATCAAAAGTATATGGATAAAATATTTCATTTTATGTAAATTGTTTCTTAAGTGCTGTACCTCATAAATAGGACTCTGGGCAAGTGGCGTTATGAGTTTTTGTACTCGAGGCATATCAGACTCATGATTGAAACTGAATTACTATTTTTAGATGTGGATTACAATTAGTCTATTTTTTAAATACATACGATTATAAAAACTAATTTTTTAAGATTTTATTATGAATCCAGAATTTTTTTAATTTAGAAGAAATTTTGGAGTATAAGTTTTCTGTAGAATATGAGATAGATATTACAGCGATGTACTACTATCTCCCCGACATGACGAATTAACGGATGAAGATGGTATTACTGAAAAAGAAATCGAATCTGCACTTGTTAAAGCCATTCTAAGAAACTTTCAATTTATTGATCTTCAAGTAGACTGGTATCTGGACAACGCAGTAGAAGCTAACTTACCTTCACGATCATCATTCTTTCACAGAGATATAGCAGTATCTTACTCAAGTTCGAACATGGAAGGCGAATTCCTAGTGTTTGCCACTATACGTATACATCGAAATTTAATTGGTTGGAAAGAATCATCTCTCACATAAAATATACAAACAATTATTGGTCTAATAAATCACTATTGTTTAATAAAAAGTGCGGCTTTACACTGTGCACGGAATGTGTTCCGAAATTTCATACGAAATTAATCATTTTCTATTTTACTTTTTACTTTTTCATACGTTTCATTGTTTTCACGAAAATTTTCGATTTTGAGATATATGTTTTAAGACCTCCTAAACAGCTTTTGACTATGTCTGTCTGATGTCTGTGGCTGACACGATGGCAGACAAATATATTAATGGATTTTCACAAAATTTTATATCCGGCTTTGTTATCAAAATATCTAGAACTAGATAGAATTTTTTTTTACATTCGAGTGAAAATATAAAATTCTTTGAAAATATAATTTTTTTTCAAAATGTTATATTTTCTTAACATGGCAGCATAGGACACAATTTGACATAATCATGCACAATATTATTTATGGCTCAATGATCATGAAACTTAATAGAATCATTGCTTTGAAAAATCGCCTGGTACAATTCGTGTTCGTGACGCCATTAGCCCCCAATGGGGGCATGGTACCCCCTTGGAGGGAGGGAGTACATTGTTAAGTATGGTATCAATCGAAATATTTTTTCAAGCTCTGTAAAGTCAAGGATATACTGTTAGCACGATATATAATTATCACGTTATAGAACCACTATACAGATTTTTAAATTTTGTTTTGTAAAAATAGAAAATAAAAATGGTATGAGAAAGTCGAGTTGAGCCACACTCTTGTAAATTTTATACTGTTTTCATTGGGTAAATTTGCGTAAATCTGTGTATTTGTAAGTAGTAATCAACCTTTAAATATTTATATTTCTATCATCATTATAAAGTTGATAATATGACTTTACGAAAATCAGCGGGACGTCGGATTACTGGATTTATTGGAGTCTACGTGGGATAGAAGAAAGTGAGTTTGACCATATTATAGCGCCGCATTACATACTACTTATTAGAAGCTGCATAAAAACATTGGACTACAGGGTGTGTCGGATTATCAAGCTAGTACCATATTATATAGTTTAATTTTTGTTGCATGCAGTATCATAAATTTATATATATTTGTAAATAATGCACTTATTCCTAAATAAACGATTGTTTTAAACGTGATCTGCCCTGTGTCCTATACAAAAGATAATCTGATTTGCTAAAGTGAAAGAGCATATGTTATTTTTGAAATCGCTATAATGATTCATCGCTGTTGATGAGATACACCTAATATTTTTATTCAAAAACTATAAAAAAATAATTTGTGTGTTAATGGGTAAATTATTGCAAATAAGCCAAAACATGGTTTTGTTTACCGAAGCCAATTAAGGATAAGTTTACAACTTTAGAACATTTATAAACTAATAACTTCGATTCAGCTTATATTATCATCAATCCAATGTTAAATAATTCTCTAGAATACAGTTTAGAATAGATTAATCAGCATTTCAAATCAGTATAATCCAAAATAGTACATTAAGATTACCGGTCATTTCAATGGCGGACGGTTTGGCGGGATGCTTAGATCCACGTCTAGAAAACTGCTTCATATCGACTTAAAACACTTTAGATATCACAAAATATAAACATCTACTGCTTAAAATGTATAATATATAATCCCTATAGCTTGTACTTCAACGATAATTCACTTTAAAAGCTTAAATATATTGATTAACATGATAAATGATCCATTTTATTTTTGGCAAATATAAACACAGCCACTAGTGCCGGAGACAAGTTGAGAAGAGTCAGTTACCCTTTAAGATTCTTCTACTTCGACCTAGACCTACCAGAAAGGTAAAAGGTATCTGTTTGAACGGCCGGGAAGTGCCATTCAATTTAGATAGGAACTCATCCATAGGGACAGTACCCTTCTTCCCCTACCACCAACCTCTCGGAAGGACTTACGGACCCACATGTTTAACGTGCTCGTACTCCGTGTGAGCACGGCGGCACTTTTGGCAGTGGCGGAAATCGAACCCGCGCCGTCCGAGTGCAATTCCAGCCCGGTAACCACTGGGCTGTTGCGCCCTTTACCCTTTAAGCTGAATTTATAAAGCAATTATAGTAGAAAATTGAAAAAATTAATTTTACATCTGCAACAACTGTGCATCAACATCTCCACTGTACGTCAGTAGACGCTTATTGCTTACACTGACCGCCCAATGGAGTTGACTGAACGTTACATTCAAATGTTTTATCGTAGATAATTTCGTCGTTTGTGGTGTATTTGGGAGAAATATACTGTGCTCTATTATCTACTCAAATTGCATACCCCCCCCCAACCAGAAAATATCAAACCATTTTTCTAGGTACTTTGTACTTTTGTCACAGAAAATGCACATCCACCATTTGAAATCTGTGAAAGGAGTGATCTTTCACATCAATCTATAACGAGTAACATAGGTAATCACTTTACATAGATTATGTTATTTTTATATATATTATGTTTCTCGGACTAGTTATAATTTAAGACTAGTTATAATAAGACTGTTATCCATGCTAATCACGTTTCAACAGTTCTTTAAATTATGATTTACTTTTCTACATGATACGTTAAGTCTAGAAAACATGGAAATGGGATTTCTAAAAAAAATACAAAAAATAAAGAGATCTGGACAATATAGTGCATATACTGCAAAAATAACTCACACAATAACAGTAAAGTACTGGCAGCTCAGATATCAAAAATATGCATTAATTAACAGATTTATATTTTCCTTTTTCAGCCTTTAATTAACAGAGTTCCATTTACACTTTTTCAGTTTACAATCAGTACGTTTCTGGGTATTTTTAACAGAATTCCGTTTATTAATAGCATGTTTTCTGTATTTTAACATAATGCTATTATTTATATTTTTCGTTTATTAACATCTTGTTCAGCGTTAATTGGTATAATTTCTCTTTTGGTGTAGCTGTTGTTACACAACTATAACAAAAAATTGCTTGATTTTTTGCAGAATTACATTTCTCTTCTCGTTTGTAAAAATCGCGGTCCCAAATTCTAAACACAATTAAGCTTTTCTATTTCAAAATTTTGCGATTTTCTTTAAAAATGGTATGGTGCTCTATATTTGGATTAGAACATACTGAATTTCTTATTTTATTAAATGAATCTCTGTTTCTTATCCATAAAGTATTAAAAGTTCAAAACTCGTAATGGCAAAAATCCAAACTCTAACAGAAGTATTATTTCAGCTAGTATTTATAATTAAAGCCAAATGACGTGTCATACATCGAAGAAGACTAACTAAGTTAAATGAGTAAGAGTAACATTAATAGAGGGATATTAAACTACTTATTGTAATTATCATTTTCATATCAAAACGATCTGTAGAACCTCCTCCTTCTTCCGCTTTTTTAAAAGAGAACAGTATCTTGTTTTTCGCAAGGTTTCATGAATTGACGAATAAGCCTAGCTAGCTTAAATGTATACTTATATGTTTGTATAGATGTTGGCAAGATATTTCTGAAGACAATCCAAAAGTTACGCACTCTAGAATTCCAATAATAACATTCTATCTGAATATACCCGAATCTGAAAGATATTGACATCTTTTATATTGCATAAAATTTATGTTTAAATCCTCTTTTTGTCGGGGGGAGGGGATAAAATACAAGTTTATTGAAGCTACGGGGAGGGTAAAACTTTTCTCTCTTTTCAAATTGTCTGGATATTTCACAGAGCTTATTTCCCGCCCCTTATTAATTCCTCCTCATTTTTTAATTTTACTAAATTAAAAAAAAGTTAAAAAATATAACCTAAATGCTAAATTTTGACTTTGTATGAGATAAATATATTATTAGATGTGCAGTCAGATGCTAGGGTTTTTGATAAGAGTTCAATTAAATAGAAAATAAGTTGCCAATAAACAATAAAAGTTAGAACAAATAGAACAATAAACAACTCCCACTACCCACTCCCCCCAGAGCAGCCCAAACAAATTGTAGACATTTTCACAAACATTTTTTTCGCCCCTCTCTCAATACTTCATTTTCTCCGCTTTGTGAATTTTTATGTCTTCCTCTCTCTCGGGGAACAAAAAAGGGGGTCTGTCCCATCTGATGAGTCTCACTCGGTTGGTAACTATTTCATAAAAGGATCAGTATGGCCGGCACTGTCCCCCTATGCTGACGCCCCTGCATGTATGTATCAGTTTAACTGAATCGTACGAAGTTCAACTATTTTATTGGATTAAATAGACTTGAATAAAGTAAAATTCTTGGAAAATGAATTACCTTAAAATGTAAAGAATAAAATGATTTGCAACATAATGCAATTTTAAAAGTCATTCTCATTGAAATTTAAAGCTAAAACAGAGACAAAAGGATCTTTATAAAAACTCCCCTTCTTAATCCGGAATTTATAGTTGCTTTCTGTTGAAATGATCGATCACGATCCAGGGGCAATTGATCGCTGCTGAGAAAAGTAAAATACATGTAATGGAAGGATCTATCTAGAGAAAATACACAGCGAAAAAACACGGAATAAATTTCGGACTTCTGCGAAAAAGTAGCTTGACACTAAAGAATCGAAAAAATGCGTTATGTCTGTTCTAATGTAAAAACATATAAAACAACAGTATATTCGAAACCATTGCCAGTGTACTGTCACATCAAGTGACCCATTTTCGAATGTGTAGGTAACTAGAATATGTATATGGAGCTAGCTAGTATGTGCATGCTAGTACGTGACATGATAAAACCAATTTTCAGCAGGTCTGTATTTCAGCCTGCAAGATAATAGCTATATGCTTGATTCTTTTTAACACAAAGATGGCTTTTTAACATGAGGCGGTGTTTTTGTGAGGTCCAACTGTTCATAAGCACTTTGAGACTCGACATGAAAAAGAGGTGAAAAAAATCAAATCATTAAAACTAGATACTTATTGACATTTACAAGGGAATCTGTATCAGTTTTGTTTAACAAGTTTTTAATTACCTTCAAATTTAAAGACCAGTTCCTTTAACATTTTGTTTCATGGCTTTGATTTAGTCTTGCCTGCGAAGAAGAATGTATTAGGGGCTTATCGTGTTTCAATGGCTTTAAAAATTCTAATATAGTAGCTTACTAAATGGGGTATCTTATTTTGGAAAAATATGGGAAAAAACGGGGTTAACGTTAAGTGGAAATGAAGATAATTAGGACAGAACAATGTCTAATTTTCTAAATTTTGCAATTGGATAAAATACTTTCTTAATATTTTTTTTCATGATTATCCAAAATATTTGTAGAAATTTCGTGGAGAAATTTAAGATATTTATGTTGTTTTATTATTAATTTCAAATTGAAAGAAATATTGGTTTAGAATATGTATATCTTTGTATTAGTCCAAAGTCTGTCAAAGATAGAGAAAATAACACTCAAATAATGAAATTGCAGTTCTATTTCGGGAGGGTGCTGAGAGATTTTATTACTCCCTCCTCATTTTATCCATTCAGCCTTACACCAGGGAAGAGAAGAGGATCAAAAGTCTGACCATGTTAGGTTCTGTCCTGTTGATGCAATAAGTGTAAAAAAAATTAGCCCTTTAGTTAATCAGGGGGACTTCTGGAGGATTTGAAAATATTTTCCAAAAAAACAGGTTTTCTCCGTCCCTGGGGAGTAAATCTAAAATCCAACTACATTACTTTCTGTCTGATGGTCAATACTATAAGTGGTCACAGATTTAGCATTCTAGGTCATCGGGGGCTTCTGAAGGGTCTTAAAAGTATATATATTATCCGTAAAAATAAAATGTATCTTCATAACCATTTTATTTTTTATCATAATTTATAATTAATAATTTATTTAATACAATGCCATGATATGCATTTGAAAAAAATATTTTGATTTAGAACGAATTACACGGCGTTAACCAGATCCTAAATAATACTTAAATAATACAGATACAGATACATCATTTAATTTCAAAATAGCTGCTTTTGAAATGAAATCATTCCCGCTTTCCATTTTTTCCATGCACAGACATGCAAATTATACAACGCGAACTTAGTATGAGCCTTCAATACGTCTGAAATAAGCGTCTTTGATACGCCCTAAATATTGTTTTAATAAAAAATAAAATAAAAATAAAATGGAAAATAAAAATATTTGCTATCTCAGCGAGTTTTCATTTGATTGGAGTCAAATTTTCAGAGAACACTTATAAAACTGATATAATTATATATATTTCAAATCATTAAAATGTATCTTTTAAATTCACGAAGTTAGAAAATAGCAAATTAAATAACACTCAAAGTAATCTTCCGGGATATCGTTAGAAGATCACCTCATTTTATGTTTCATCGTATTAAAGAAATAAAAATGATTTTCAAGTTCAAATTTCGAAGGATTTTCGATTTTAAATGTTGACAACTTTCAAATTAATTCGAATAAAAAAACGTCTCGCCGAATTCAATCGTCCGGAGATATGAAGCATCTCTGTAGCAAATTTTGTCGCTATTCAATGCTTTGATTTGTATCTGCAGGCGACATACACAAATACACAGACAGACAGAAAGATAAATATCTTCTTTTATTATGTACGATTAATATTGAAACGTGAAGAATTATAAATAAGGTTTTCTAATACTTTGAATCTATAAATCTTGAAATTACTTATGCATCCCTTTAAGTAAAAAGTGAAAGAAAATTAGGCATGCATAATTGAGAGTTTATCATTAGGTAGAAAATGAATCACATTAAATTCCAAAGAATTATCTTGTGATACAAACATGCTATTCTCAAACTTTTCTCATTCAAATGTAAAGTTAAAATAGAGACAAAAGACTATTTTACGTTCAAAACATTTTTCACCCGAATTTTAGCTGCTTTCTTTAAAAGCGATCAATCAAGACAGAGTCAAGACAATTTGATTGCTGTGGAAAAAGGCGAAGTACCGGGATCGCTCAGAACCAGAAAAGAAGAAGCAGAAAAAGGATACAATTTAAACACCATTTGAGAAACTCCTGCGATTTCAAAGACAACAACAATGAAAATAACAAATTTCATTGAAAACAATAATTTCCATATGATGCCATGTGGTGAGTATTTTTCATTTTCGAACGGAACAATTAAGAATTTTCTTTTAATTTCGTAAAGTCATGCAAATTTTTATATAAACTGAAAGTGGGGCGGGATGGCTCAAAGGTTAGAGCACAGGGATTGCCCGAGTTCGATTCTCGGCTCTGATGAAACTGTTCTCATACTCATACAGAGTGCGGGCACGTGAAATATGTGGGTCTGAATGTCCTTAATTTAGAAGTGAATGATAAAAAGTAAAAAAAAAATAACTTGCGCCTTTCTAAGATATTGCACTATTTGATTGAATATTGAGATAAACCACGGAAAAACACTGTAAACAATGAATTATCAAAGAACAGATAAAATGTGGATATTTTATCGAAGAGAGAGGATATAGCGCTAGGCTTAAGATGCATGTTAATTCAGAATGGAACATTCATTAATACAAAACAAACAAATGTTAGAGCACAAAATTAGTTATTCTGCTTACATACATTAATTTATTAGTCAATTGCAAAGTATATAAGAAATGAGTAAATAAAAATTTAACTCTTTTGCAATTTTTTCCTTGAAAAGTAATATATTTTTATAATTTTATTCAGATATTTAATATAATTTTACCAAATATTTCTTTTATCTTAAAAATGTAAAATAATAAATAGAATGATAGTTAACCATAAAATTTATTATTAATATCACATTTGTATATTTTTACCTAATTCTTCATCAAATATGTAAAGTTTGAATTTATTTCGAGAATTTAGACTATTCTAATTCGTATTTATAATATGAAATAAATGTAGCCGTTTAACTGAGTAATTGCGTAATTTAATATACATGAGTGTTTTATATTCCGAAGGATGAGCCATTTTAATTTGCAAAAATATAATGCTGGCAGCACATGCCGCTCCTTAAAAAAATCGTTTACTAATGTTTCTTTTTATATTATTGAACAATATGAAAGACAAAATAGATACTAAAATTATAATTATACTGAATATGCATTCTAAATTAATTTCTAGTTATTTGGCTAGTTGGCGCATTTTTAAATTATGTAAAGCTATCCAAATTAAAAATAGAAATATTAATACAAATTTAAAAAATAGAATGAATTAATCTTGCATAATTTAAGCGATTTTATTTCAAGACAAAAACTAAATTGAAACATTTATGTTATTTATTACTTTATATCCGTTTTTATCTATTTTTGTGGATCATGAAAAAGACAGCCGGTAATTTCTTCCCTTCTTTTGCCAAATCTAATAACTTGCAGGGTAATAAATTTCATTTATATATTTCACGAAATTTGGAAGCATAGCTTTTAAGATAGAGTTGGTACATTGATCGATAAATACGCGTACACACAGCCGTCAAGCTAAAAATGGTGTATTCGTGATCTTGATTGCATTTCAAATGTAAATCCATTGAATACGCAAATTTCAATTTTCAATACTTTGATCTAATGATAAAAGTAGAGTATGTATCAGCATCTTCATTCCTATGCTTGGTAAAAGGAGAAATGGCTGAGAAAATGAATTAAACAAACTAAACAAAGTGCAAAAATGAATTCTTTTACAGATTTCAATTGGGTTCTATGGGGATTTTGTTAAGTAAAATTTTACTTTCTATCAGGTTACAAGAATAGTATTTTCTATTAATACTGTGTTTGCGGATTATTTGCAATTTTGATTGCAAGGAATGTATTTGATACTTATTGTGAGTCAATAAATTTTGAAATTATAATATGTATTTTTGTATTTTTAACAGTATTTTAAAATGGATACCATAATTGGAATATGAATAATATAGGGTGCATATAATGAGAAAAAAAATATTTGTATATATATATATATATATATATATATATATATATATATATATATATATATATATATATATATATATATGTATGTATGTATATATATATATATTTATATATATGTATATATATATATTTATATATATATGTATATATATATATATATATATTTATATATATGTATATATATATATATATATTTATATATATGAATATATATATATATATATATATATATGAATATATATATATATATTTATATATAAATATATATATTTATATATATATATATATATATATATATATTTATATATAAATATATATATTTATATATATATATATATATTTATATATATATATATATATATATATATATATATATATATATTTATGTTACCTATGAAGCTCGAAAGCCGTTAATGTGCACATTACCTAGCTAATCTGCAGATTAACTGCTTTGCTCCGTTAAAGTGCGGAATCAAGAGTTGTCCGCATTTCACCTAGGTAATGTGCACATTAACGGCTTCCGTATCGTTAGAGTTCAAAAGTTTGTTTCTCTCATTTCCTTTCCCTACTCCTTCCCCCTCTCCCTCCACTTTTAGTTTGGTTTCGCCAGCGTCTTGTCGTCGCCGGTTGTTTTTATTTCTCATAATTTGCGTCGGCTGCCAGTGCGTAGCATAGCTAATTCTGTTTTTAAATTCGTTTCTGCCTGTTAGCGCATGAATTTGTGTCGTGTTTTTTTTAAAGCAGATAAGTTTCGCTCCTACTATGCAATCAAGCACCGAATTGGTGATTAAAATGAAGAAAAGATTCTTCGCAAACCTCTTTAGCGAAGATTCAAAATATAATATTGTTTTAATGACAAAACGAAAGTATGATTCCATAATTGAAGATGTAAAGTGAATAAAAGTTTCCAAGAAGAAACAATCATCTCAAGATTATCGAATAATTCAAAGGTATGATGTGTTGACTGTACAAGGCTGTGAAAAACTCATTGAGCCACCACAAATAGGTGTGCTTGTCGCAAAAACCAATTGCTATGTAATTCAAAGTGTCACCAATCTTAGCACTAATAAGTAAGCATAATTTTATCTTATGTTTTGTAAATTCATTTCCTTAATTGTAATAACATTTTAAACCGTTTGATTCTTTGTATTATAGTTTTTTTAATTGATTGATGATTGATTCTATCAACTAATTTGTTGATTGTTTGATTGTATTAACTTGATTCATTAGAAACGTTGCTGTTGTTCCAGCAAAGATCTTATTTTCGCTTTAACGAGTGCCTAGTAGGTAATGTGCAGATTATCTATGTAATTTGCAGATTACCTAGGTAATTTGAGAAATGAAGCAATTTTCAGCGCTTTAACGGATCACCCTAGTTAATCTGCACATTACCGAGATAATCTGTAGAATAACTGATTTTTGCACTTTAGCCGTAATATATATATATATATATATATATATATATATATATATATATATATATATATATATATATATATATATATATATATATATATTATTTAATAACATTGGTAAAGATCTATTTAAAGTAATTTGGAATATGATTAAATCCTTTTATAATAGTCAACATTTGGTTTTTATCATTCCTATGTATACAAACTTGTAAAGTGTTGTTGTTGAGACCCAGACCGTCCGACCTACCAGAAAGGTATAAGGTACCTGTTTGGACGGCCGGGAAGTGCCACCCAATTTAGACCGGAACCCAGTGAGGAAAACTTATAAAGTGTGCTATATTTAATAATTACTTTTTGGAAGGAAATAAATTATATCTTAAAATTAAAGACGTTCCTCAGGGTTGCTAGTTCTGCTCTTGTTTATCTTTATCTTAATCACAATGAGTCCAAATTTAAAAGATCTGAATATACTTTCTTTAGATATATTGATGATATCCTTCTGATTAAGACAGCTCTCTCATCAAAAATAATTGATTTCAACTTCTATCTCTCTCATTTATCTCTTCTGCCTCATGAAAGCGATACCTCATCCAGTGTTAACATTTTAAACTTAACTCTCACTCTTGATAATGCATTTTCATTTTTGTAAAATATTTATGACAATAGAAACAGCTTCTCTTTCAAAATTGATAAAATTAGCAATTTTAACACTCTTAATTAATCAATTTCAAAGCATAGAGACTTTGTCAAATTTCACATAGATCTTATAGAATCTTATAGAATCTTATAGATTCAATACAAAATTATAAGGCTGAATCCTGTCCTACTAAATGTGTAAATTATCACATTAGAAACTTCAATGCAAAATAATTTTCATTTTTGCTTTATATTAGCAATTGGGCACATTGTTGTGAATATTTTAAACAATGTCTCATTATTATTTTATGTTTATCATTTTTGTATAATTTAACATTAATGCTTTTATCAAATAATTTAATTTCTATGAAAACTTGGAATATATAATTAAACATTTATTATGCATGTATGCATCATTCTAAGCAATAGTTAGGAGGGATTCAGATTTTTACAGAAGTGTGCACAATTGAGAGTATTCATCATTTCTTGTTAAATTAAAGCTGATAAAATTCTAAAGCGTTTTACTTTGCTATTGAAAGAAATGCCACTTTCAAATCCATTCTCAATAAGATGTGAGCCAAAAAAAGATAGACGAAAAGCTGTTTCACATTATTAAAAACTTTATCCTGATTATTCCAAAAATGTTTAGTTACTTTCTGCTTAAACGATCAATTACAATTGGGACAATTGATTGCTAGTGGAAGAAGCGAGACACAACTTTCCGGTAGGGGGTTGCTCTATTTAAAATCATAAGCAAAAATAAGGGATACAGTTTGAAATTCGTTTCATAAACTTTACTTGGGGACAACCTAACTTGACAATATGAATTTATACTGTAAGGTGTATCTTTCTGCCATAAAAATTACTTCTTGAATGTATAGCAGAGTCCCAAATGTATTGTAGAAAAAAATAAACGATGAATAACGATTTTGATAAAATTTGAAAATACTGAATATATATTGTGAAATTAATTACTTTGCAGTTTCAATTTTAATGTATTTTTTAATTTACTGACTACGTACATCACAACCCTCTGAACGAATCAAACGTTTGCAGAGCTATTTTGCTTTTCTTTTTGCAATCCTTAAGGCGAAATCCGAGAAAAGGAAAATGCTCTTTTGGCATCCGAATTTACCCGCATTTTTTTGTTTAAGACATATTTGTTCCAAATCGAATTTCGTAAAATTTTTGGTTGATAATTTAAGCTCTCATATATAGAAACATTTTATTGAATTACAGAAGCATTTTTATTATACAATTTAACGTTTATCATGTTTGTAAGTACTTTATATTAAATGCAGACTCCAAGCTAAAAACTTTTGCAATGTACAATGTGCATGCTTTTGTAAAAGTTTTGCATACATTAGAAAACGTACAGATTATCTTCAAAATAAATTGCAATGTTTGCATTTGCATATCATTCTCTGTAAGTATATTTGTTACATAATTTTCAAATTATTGTCTAAACCAGAAAACAGTAATGGATGCTCAATAAAATATTACAGATATAAAATAACTTAATAAATATAAATCGTATTTTAGCGATAATCAAGCCAAAAATGGCACCACTCTCTAACTTGTGTCGTACGTGGTGGATGAATTTGACTGTGGCAGCTTAGAACATGAGATTTATGCAATTGTGACATTTTACCGGTGTTTTACAATCTAGATAAGTTATCCCTGAGTATATTTCAATTTTAAAGACAACAGTAAAAAAATTAAATGAAATTCTTCCTATGTAAAAACTCTAAAAATATCCGTATTCTTCTTTCTATTCATATGTAATTGCAAAGAAAAATGACTTGGCGATTAAAAATGATAAAAATGAAAAAAATTTCAGCATATAGTATTCAATATATATATCAATATAATATTTTTTCAAATTAGATCTACCTATAACCTCAGTTTGGTTTAATATTTTGTAAATTTATTTTTTATTTTTCCATGCGCCACTGCTGTGTAGGGAGCGGAGGGGGGGGGGACATTAAAAATATTTTTCGCATAATTTATAAATTTATTATTGTTACTTTTATTTGTTTAACATAATTGACTTACAAACATATGTTGGATATACATGGAACCAGGATAACATTTTATCATAATACTAAATACTATCATGATACTATATCATAATTACCTAAGTAATTCAACAAAAACCATAATTCGGCAAAAACTTATAACGTACGTAAATGACGTTATTTGATAGATAAAAGTATTCTGTAAAATGAAACTGAGTTCCAAGTTTTAGCTGTCTACGTGTTTTCGAAGCCAAGAACAATTAAACATGTTGAATGAAGATATATACAGACAAATTAAGGAAATGCTAAATGAAGAAGAATTGGTGTAAGTAAAAATGCAAGTCAATAAAACCAGTTGACAATTTTTATAAATGGCTAATGTTATTACTAAAGAAGTTTTTATTTCACAATTTGCGTCTGCAGCTTATATTTATAGTCTCGATTTGAAGGAATGAACTGCATTTTATTGTATCTTTAAATAATGAGAAAATTTTAGAATAGTTCTTTAGATGGGGCACCTTATCCGGTAAAATGTGTTTATAATATATACAAAACAATGCCTATTTTTCTTAAGTTTAAAAATGTAATATAACACTCCATACTATTTATTAGATAACTTTAACACAGTAAGAACTATTTGTTTCAGAATATGGATATATTTTAGATCGTATTTATATTGTATTCTATTGTTAAATTTCTCATAAGAACAATAACCTTATGAATAGTAGTAATACATTTATATAAAAGTAATAATATCAGGTATCAAACATTTTACGTTATATACAGTAATATAATATATTTTTATTATTAATTTTACTTTTACATTTTACCAAGAAATATTAGTACATTATTGCAATTACTTTATTTTTATAGCATCTGTACAATTTAAAATTAATACTTTTATAAAATATTTAATTTTTGAATTAGATTGATTTAAATACTGAATATTTGAATTCAGATTTGTAATCCCTATTCATAATACATAAGTATATTCATGATTTCAAGTGCTGTTTGTATAAAATCCCGTTCGTTTACCAAAACACATATAATTGAAATTCATATTATTTTTAAATGGATTTTTGTTCAATTATAAATAATTTTTCTCTGCTATACAAAAATGTAAGTTTAAAATTCTTTCTAATTCAAAATCAAGGTAAAACATAGACAAAGGACTATTACAATTAAAAACATTTTCCTTTTTAATTCTGAAATTCTGTAGTTGCTTTTTACTTAAACGATCAATCACGACCGTGGCAATTGATCGCTACTGAAAATGAAGAAACACAGGTACCGGAGGGGGCGCTTTGAAAAAAATAATAAGTGAGAAAAAATGAGAGATACATTTTGGAGCCTTTTCAAAAACTATCAAGATTATGAAGACGACAAAAAAGTCTGTCTTTGTTCTAATGCACAAGCCCATAAAACATCTGTATCCGCTTCTCCATTCATATGCATGCAGCAGAAGGGAAAAATCCGCAGGAGAAAAATGAATGAAAAAAAAAAGTTCTAAAATAGATTTTTATTGATATTTAAATCATGGTCTGCTGCACTTTGGATTAGCAAAATTTTAATTACTTTTGACTTGCTGAAGCATATTTTTTTTAACTGTGTCCTGCCATTTATTATATTTATGGCATTTATAATATCAATTAAAAAATAAGGTATCTAATACTTATCGCGCTTTAATGGTTCTTTCAATGATGAAATATTTAATAGTTTTCTTAAGGCAAATATTTTGAAAATCTAAAGAAAATTAATTTTATGAAATGCGAATACAAAAAATGTTCATAAATCAGCTGTTTTAAATTTTAGAAATGTGCAAATGTGTTAAAAAAGTGCATGGTCATTTAAAAAAATACTAGTTGCTAATGTATAGACAACTAATGCATGAGTGTACGCTCATGATACAAGAAGGAGTCCATCTTTCTGAATAAATAAGACGTTTATTTCCAAGCACAGCATTACCAGGAACAGTATGCAGCAAATAGTTCGATAACTGTCTCACAAGATCACTAAACAACTGTTAGGTACAGTAAAATAGCAATTAAATCCTTCACTAACTTCACAAAACAGCAACTACTATTCTCAAAATTTTAACCTGCATATTCATAAATTAGGTATATGAAGAAAAGTCTACTAAAAGCATTAATTATATTTCTTTTTTATAAATAAAAGACCATTTTCAGTGTGCTTAGACCCTCAAATGTTTAGATCTGGTCCTTCATGCAGGATAAAACATTTCTATCAAGTTTCCTAAAGAAATATCAAAATGTGGTGTATACGAAACGCAATGTCACACACAATAATATCCAGTCAACAATTTACTATAAAGATTACATACAGAACCTCTTTTCCTGAGGTTGATAGTTTCGAGAAATATGAGAAAGAATCCCGAAAAGCAATATAACTCTGAACCATCAATTTCAGTATCTATAGAAATGTTTCAAAGTATATTATGCCAGAAAAAGCACCTTAATCTTCATATTATTCATATTTATCTTCTGCAAGGCTCGTTCTTTTTCGTTTTGATCTGTAGGCATCAGTCTTTCCTTACCGAAGAAATGCACTCCTTATAAAAATATTAATATTGTATATACAATTGATACAGCTGTGTTTCTTACCGTTTCGAGTGGTTGGAAAGGCCTATTTATGATGCGCAATGTAACACGCGTGTTGGAAATGTTGGTAATATTCATGGAATGATAGTCTACGATAAATGTTGCATAAAGTTTTCACGAATATGTCAAATATTTATATGCCTATGCAACAATATTTTGGTAAAAAATACGTTTGGTTCTTCAACAGAAGTTTCGTCGTCTTAACTTTTTGAAACGATATTATATGGATTGAATCAGAGAGAGTCGAAATTATTTATCATTATTAATTCAGATACATTATCATGAAATGTGAAAAATTAGCAATACATTTACCATTAACTAGCAGACGTACCAGACGTTTCACGGAATTCTTTTCCACACAAATGTTAGTCTTCTCATAGGTAACAAATGAGTTTACCTTTAGTTTTCGTTTTTTCGCAACAGAACGAACAGTATGATAAATTGAAATTTTACTCATTCCCATGAAATTTCCATAGATCTTTTAAATATGGTAGATGTAGCAGCTAGAGATAGACGCCTGTGATATGGAGCACATAAAAAAACTCTTATTTTTCCCGCAGTAATGCTTTGTTCATAAGTTTATCATAAGCGTTAAGTTCCTTTCGTCTTCCACGGTAGAGAATTCGTACAATCTAGGCTATCATCCAGTATGTAGTCGTATGACCACCTCCATCAAGCTCCAGAGCTAGAATGATATGTTTTCTAAGGGCGTAAAAGGTCTATGAAAATATCACGTGCCTTGCTTTTTGTGACTCGTTTTTATTCGTCACGGTCACGTCAAACCATTCCTAGAAAGAGTTGACAATAGCAATGGCCAGAACGGTCGACAAGGGATAATAGATGTGGTTTTTCATTTCCAAAAGAGGGGGTTAAAAACCGATATGGAAGCCGTAAGCTGAAAATTCTTTCTAGTTTTTGTATCCACAGAGTTACATGTAAGTGTATTTCAAATGTGGTCGTAAAACAAAAAGTTTGTTTATAAATATTTAAATTGTATCCAAAGCTTCCTCGTGCCGAGTTACCCATAAAGCACCACTCATTCACAGTCTAGACATCAGATCCTAGATTTCTATAAAGATAAGCACACATATATACAATTTCGATATATAGACTATATCGAGTCATTTCCAAGGAGGAAATTAAATCCTAGACTCTGGATTTCAACAACAGCACTATAGAGATAGAGCTACCTGGGCTTGGGAGGGAACAACTAATATGCATTTAACTAATTATTTATTAATCATTAAACTTATCAAGCACTTAAAATTAATAATTATGCAGGTTTACTCATTTGAGATGAATACTCAAGGATAAGTTATAAAATTCGCAAACTTTTCTTTGACTACACACAGATCAATCAGCAACAAAAGAATATAGAAGAATGACTATTCTTAAATGTTTCCTTATTTAATTATATTTGCGGAACTTATTTAACATATGTTTGTCTTTTAAAGTAATATTAAGTCATCCAACATTCCAACAAACAGTTCTATATAGCAATCAATAACTACAATTTATTAACAACACATTTATGTTTTTAACAAGGACTAATTATTGCTCCAATCTGTAGTCAATATAACGAAACGATATCGTCACAAGAAAATTAGCGTTTTCCACGTGTATATTCAAGAGCTCTCAGATTGTCATGATATTTTAAAACTTAGTTGGTGCCACCTTCCTTAAAAGGGTCGGTCCTACCTTTGGACGACTGTAAGTTTTAAATGCTGTAAATGGTTCTTCCTTTAAAGTAAAGAAATGTAATGGTATTAGATTTATGATGCACCGTAGAAATTTACTCTAAGTACATGAAAAGCATTATTCTAAGTACATGGATAACTCAATACAGAGAGCTAGAACTATACTGTTTAATAACTATTACATCAAATAATTGCAAAACAATACACACACTAAACACGAATAGGTAGGTCAGTACTTCAATTTATTTCTTCGCTGATCGACAAATAAATTTTAAAATTTGCTTAAAGCTCGATATCTATAAAATGAAGCCTCTTGAAAGGTGGGCCTGAAACTCTGCTGTAATAAGCAGAATTCCAGTTGCTGCGTAGGAAGCAAAAAGCTTTTGGTTGTTTAAGAAATTTAACAAAAAAACTTTCTTCCGTCTATGATTACAGTTCACGGATTTAATTTTGTAGGGTTATTGTGGCTTCCGAATGTTCTTTTTATGAGCATGAGGACAACTTTGACCGGGATGTAAAGTTTAAAGCATTTTCAGAGCAATTACTGTTATGCATACATACATAGTATGTATACATTATGCATGCACGGATCGGAAAGCTAGAGATCAAACAATTTGACCACAGGTTGATCATGCAACTCACGGAAAGTCCCCTATGAGTAAAATGCATTAATTTTAAAACATGTCTTATTTAGATTTTTCTATGTTTGTAAATTAATGCATTTCCTAAATCGTAAAAAAACGTTGTAGGAAACCCTTTGCAGCGTAATTTTAGCTTATCTGTTTAATATTTACTACTGTGGGTGCAAAGTAAAAATATGATATAAACACTAGACAAGGTTGATTAGTAAACATTCATTCTATGTGCATATATAGCAGGAATTTGTGCAATATTCTTTTATTCTTTTAAAATTTTTGAGCTAGAAAATAAAGTAGGGAATACTATCAAATGTTCTCTAATTCTTTATTTTGTGTTGCAATACTTCACCATTTTGCTTAATCTTGATACATATTAATATATATATATATATATATATATCTTCTGGACGTATTTGTTTTGTTAGATGAGTTTTTTTTTTGTATAATGTAGAAGGAAGTTTTATGGTTACATAAAAAATTAATAAGAACATTTCCTTCCGTCAATGTTTACAGCTGTTGGATTGTATTCGATTGGATTATATTTTCGCTCTACAGTTAATTTATGCCGGACAGGACTACTTTGATCGTAACCTAAAGTTTAAAGTAAGTTCAATAAAATTACTGGCATTTCTGCATATATACTCCACATGCACTCGAAATTTAAACTCAGTTTATATGGATCTGAAGGCCACCTATTAATTGTTTAGTTAGTGGTGGGCTCAAAAAAAGTTCCAAATGGCCAGAATGTCTGCGTTTGCGACTTTAAGAAATATCTTGTTAACATTTTTTTGGATTGGAAACTATTATGTTTTCGAAAAATAAACGATTGACAGTTCCTGTCGTTTTTTGTTCCTTCGTTTCTTCCTAGGAGTGTAGAATAGTTCGAAAGTGTTGCCAAATAACTGTGGACATTCAATTAAACACGCCTAAATATATTTTCCCCGTTATTTATAGAAAAATATAATTACACGTTTGCACCCAAGGTGCTTTCACTAGAGTTACTTTCTCTATACTAATTTAGAAGAGCTAAGGAAACAGCTTGAGATTACTAAGAAATCGACTAAAAACAACAAATGTTCATCTTTTTACTTAATAAAAGAAAAAAGAGAAATTATATTTGAGAGTCATTCACTTAAGTACTATGTGAAATCACAATAACCTATTTCTTACTATTTCACTCATTTTCGTTATATTTTACCAATAATCTAATAATTAGTGTATTAGCGCTTAGGATTGCAGTAGACAACCACATCGCTAACCATGTAGGCGGCTTAATTCTAACGGGGATGAAATCTGTTTTTTCGTAATTTCTGATAGTGAGAGATAGTCTACGTTTGTTTGGTAGAGAGAAAAAATAGTGCAGTAACCCCACGTGACTAGGCAACTCCTTGTATTTAACATAGATACCTTTTTCATTAGGTTTCACTTGGATTGATAGTTCACCACTGTAGAGCAGTTGAACTTAAGTGTATTTTGATATCTTATGACTCAAAATTTAATTTATATTCAGGCAATTAATATTCAGGCAAGACGCCCTGTAATTGTCGCTGTTAAATTTTTATTTGGATTTTAAATTACCTCTGTGCACATTCCTGGCTTTTAGTGTGTTTAATTGTTTGCCTTTCAGCAGGATTAATATTTGAGTTAAGTCGTTTTTGATCAGTTGGAGTTTCAAAATAGTGGGGAAGTGATAATTAACTGAATTAAACTTGCAATAGTTTTCACAAAAGAAAAGCTTAAGAATAAAATTAGACACATACCTTTTCAACGGTTTTTAAAATAGAAAATTTACAATCGCCAGAAAAATTCACTTACCTAAAATTAAAGATAAAAATAAGAAGTCAATAGTATAAACATTACAAAAAAAGGAAAAAAAAAAACAGATTGCACATAGTAACATAAAATGCAAATAACTTAAATGGTTTTAATATTGTTATACAGATTAGATTGATATAAAATACTTTGAATGTCAATGTTTCAGTTCAGATTTGAAAATGCTAATAAGAATAACAAAATAAAACTGGATCCATAGCCATGTTATCATCCTCATCATCAAGTCAAAACTTCCGAACTTAAATTTTATGAAGTTTTTCACTTATTACATCGCTTTCTCCATATTTGTGACTTAAAATTATCACGAATATCTGAAGAGGTGGATAATGACCGTAAGTGAAGTACTTAATTTAAAATATGATTTTTTTTATCATAGGTATACATACTGCATAAACGGAGAAAATAAGCAATTTCCTGTCATGACCTCCATATGGAGATCAGCTTGTCTAGGCCCCAGTGTTTTAAAAGTAAGTAAGGCTACATGGTTCATTCGTAAATTATATTTTTATGTATACTATAAAATCATAGTTTTATGAATTACCAACAAAAGTTTAGTATTATTTTGTATTTTAGTACAAAAGTACCAAAGAAAATTTGCAAATTGTATCTGAAAAAGTATGTCTTTAAAATGTATTAATATTTATTGATTTTATTTCTCTGAATTGTCATAAGCAATATATATATATATATATATAATGTCCCAAAAACATTGCCCTCTGCTTTTATTCCGTAAATATTGATCTTAAACATATATAATAAATTACAGAGTAAAAAAAGGTACAGAACACTAATAAGGTGATGTACAAAATTTCAGCATTTTATCATAAAAAGTCCCAGAGATATGAAAAGACAAAAATGATGACTTAAACCACTTGTCGATGAATCGATATGGGTTCTCAGAGCGGAAAAATCATATCGGCAGATCACGTTTCAGGGGTCATACACAAATTGCGAAAGAAAACAATTATATAAATGAATAATAATTTTGCTATTTATCGGTATAAAAGTATCTACACTGTGTAGAAATAATAACTTTACACAAAGATCATAAAGTTTGTTCAAAATATTTTCCATCCATGCCAAAGATCCATTAAAGATAAGAGGCAGATATTATTTGCCCATGATGCATTTCTCCGTCGCGTCATTTGCACTCTTGCTGTAAACATTTACATTTTAATTTGTGATTAATCCCTCACCAACTTTGTTTAAACATATCTCTGGGACTTTTTATGATAAAATGCTGAAATTTTTTACATCACCTTGTTAGGGTGTGGGGAACACTTTATTGATTGGAAATGTTTTTGTACGGGGGCCGTTTAAAAATTTAAATTTTGTATTTCTTCAAATTTAATCCCCTGAATATTTTTATCGATTTCATGAAATTCTGTACCTTATTTTACGCAACTTTGTAATTTATTATATATGTCTAAGATCAATATTTAAGGAATAAAAGCCGAGGTTGATGCTTTTGGGACACCCTGTATAGTTCTATTACAAATTTTTATTGGGTTAAATCCATAAATAAATTTACATTTTAAACATATATATTTGTCAGAAACTCATATAGTTATATAAGTCAAAGCGTCAATGAATATATATATATATATATATATATATATATATATATATATATATATATATATATATATATATATATATATACATATATATATATATATATATATACATATATATATATATATATATATATATATATATATACATATATATATATATATATATATATATATATATATTATCTTTGTTTTCATACTGCACACGATTCTTTACCCACACTTAATATATATATTCATCCAATCTTGAATTAATACCGAATGAATCCCACTCTTCCAAATCTGTAAATTATCTTGACATCACCATTGATATACATTGTAACTCTTTCACTACTACTATTTATGATAAGAGACATCAATTTAAATTTAATGTAAAATTCTTCCCACATTTATCTTCTTGCCTTAGCAACCAAGTTTTTAGAAATCTAATCACTAGCTATTTGCTCCGCATTAAACGCCTGGATAGTAATAAGTGTACACTAACACACATTAATCGTCTCAAAAATATTTGCTTTATGTACAATTTCCCCCCCTTATTTGTAGATCGCAGTATAAGTACAGTATTCTAAAGTCGTGGAAACACCATAAAATAAACACCGCCCCGGCGGGCAAAAATAAAAATGTAAAAATATTAAAAAACAGTAATTTCGATTACACTAAAAACAAAAATTTTTTTTTAAAAAAACCGCCTCGGCGGGTAAAGAAAAAAGTTTAAAACACTCTTAAAACCGTTAAGGCGGATATCTAAAAAGCTAATAAAACAAAAAACAGGCTACGACTCCAAAAAACAGTGTTATCCATTCTTTCAAAGTTTTCGATAATCGTGGTCACATCTCGGTCAGTTTCTAAACTCTTGGGTTTATCTCTCCGAAAGTATGTACTGCCACTTCCACTTCCTCTCGTCTGGATTATTCCCACGTAGTAGTAAGCGAGGTAAGCTTTCAAATTGTAGCATGTGGTGGACTCATTTGAAGATTTTTCACGGTGACGACCTTTCGACATGTGAGTTGCTCTTTTTTGCAAATTCGTATATTTGTGCGCTATATTTTTCATGTTCATGTCTATGTGGTATTTTATATTTCATGTTTATGTGGTATTTTATATTCTATTATTGAATTTTATCCTATTTTTTTTTTCTGTTATTCCGTTGTTGGGCACAGATTGCATAATATTTTTTTACCACGTGTTTTTATGCAATCATAGAAACAACGGATTTTAGTATATCTGTCTAGAATGTGCCCCTGAAGACGTTTCTGGCAGATATACTATTCTTTAATATGTTTTCCTTGTCCTGGCCTCTCCGTGCTCTACTTTTTCGGCCCTTCCTCGTTGCTTTTTGCTTTTCACAACACGCTTTATTTTGCTCGCGGTTTGATACTGTGGTTACTGATTCACACTCTTGCACTTTAGTTTTTGTTATTTTAATTTATATATATATATATATATATATATATATATATATATATATATATATATCACCGAAAGTTCCTATTAGCAGAATGTATCCCTGATTCAGATTATTTGGGATTTGACGAACCATTTTCCTCCTTTATTTGACTGAACTCTCGGCTTAATTAGATCAAACAGCAGCATTTATAAGTCACAAGCCTTGATACTTATTTCTAGTGGTCCACTCTTTGTAAAATCTAACACTTGTTACCATCAAACAGTGCACTAGTGCAGTCGTTTTGCTCAAAGTCTTATTACTTCTTCGAACGCCTTCGATCTTTAAAGTGCGTTTGATCGCATATTTTACAAATTACTTTTTGAAGAATGCACTTCGTTAGTCTCTACATGCCTTCAGCTTCCCATTCCTATACTCATTCTGCGATGTAACTTCGGAAATATTGGTGAGATAGATACTTTGCATAGCATGCTCTGGTGATCATAATCATTTGGTTACTCAGTACATATCCTTTAAACAAATGCTTTTATTTTATATGCGACTTTCAGCATTTACGTATATTTGCTTCTGCGTAGCATTTTAAGATTGATTTAAGTGTACTCATCTTTCTAAATAAGTTTCACTTGACACGTTAAGAAATATAACTACGCCTTTTTTAGCGAATATTTTTGAAAGCTTTTAAAACTTTTGCCAAAAGAAAAAACCATCACTCATTATTTAATCTTAAAAAGTAAACAAAAGCTCCTGAAGCCATTCTTGAAAGCAGCTTACATAAGTGACCCTAAAATTACACCTTTTATCCCAAACTAATTTGGAGGCTACGAGAAGGACAAAGTTAAAGTACAGGCGCGCTTCATCAAACTCTAGGTATAAGCATTTGATCAGCCGCAACTATTGATAATTGATAAGCTAACAGGATAAGAAACAAGTACGTGCTCAGGCGGTGAACGTGATCGCTGCCCTTTCTTAGATAATGTTTCTGAAAAAAGTGTTTAAACCTCATGCCATTCTAGGGAGGGAGAGGTTTTCGTTTTTAACAGCTTCCACTCATTTGAAGAGAGAGAACTTGGAGCAATAAACTGGGAAATTTTATATATATATATATATGAAACGGAAATAATGATAAGTCCACCCACAATCTGACCTCAGTGAATGCTATTAAGGGAAGTGTAATGTGAATTATTTTTATAAATAATGTTCTACGTTTTTTTCTTTTTGTCTGAAAAAATAATGGGTTTCGGTGGTCACGAACGGTGGAACTCCATTGTAGATATTGCTCGCCTTCGCTGTATTTACGTCGTGACATACTATACTAAAGGATATTGCGGTTAGAGAATTTATTAATGTCAAGTACGTAAATTCCCTAATGGCTATACAGGTGAAGAAGAATATATAAGTTATTGAAATAAATATTGCACTTACAGGATTATACGTAGGATTCATATTAATGTACATAGGATTTACTTAAAATATACAAGTTTCTTAGAAAAGTCCTTAATACCCCATGTAACTTTGTAAGAAATGGCCTTGAATGTACACGTTAGGTTTGTACACAGGATTCTTAGGGTAGTACATATGCTCCCTATAATTTTTAAATCACGTATTTTAGCGCCAAGGATGTAACAGGAAAGGAAGGGGTTGCAGAAGTACAGGCCCTGACAATGCGCTGTTTTACCAAGCACTCATTTGGCACAGTTCTTTCATCTTGTAATTGGTCTTTAGTAAAACATTTAATTAAGTTCCACATTCCGCTACTAGGGGCGCTACAAATATCTTCAATTGACTACGCGTGCTCACTTCCTTGCAGGTATCACTATGAAATGTGGTTCAAAATTTGTCGGGGGTATAGCATACGGAGAACCCTGTATAGAAAGTAGCTATGTTCCATCAAATAAAACTCCCAGAGTGAGTAATCCTAGCAGAGAATTTAAACTGGGATAACAAACTCGAAAACAAAGCGAGAGAGACGAAAAATCCCAATAACAAATTTGAAAAGCATTGCCTAATTAGTTGGAACCGACAGCAGGAACAAACGAAACATGTGTAGGGTAAACCCGAGTTAGATGTATTATTAAAATGCATCATCACAAAAATTTTAATACAGTCAGTAGAGTTTAATGTTTTACATTTATATAGACTTTTGTGAAAAACAGTTGATAGAAAGTCAAAAATTCCGAATTCTTAAAACTGTGCTATGTCCTTTGGAGTCCGGTTTAGATGGCCATATGATTAGTTAGCTATGTCTATTTTAATGGTAAATATGTGCGAGTTAAGCTTAAGGAAGTATTCGCATTTAATTTGCAAACAAGATTTTAATTCTAGAACAAAATACTACAGATAATGTGTTACAAAGGTACATGAGATGATTGTTTCCAAAAATATTAACTAAAATAAAAACCTTACTGAAATTTTTTTTAAAATGCTACTTATTTTTTTATATAAAAAGACCACAAGACTGACATACATCGATAAATGATGAGCATGTTTCGTGCAACCAGGGATGACAACGAACTCACTTAACCCAGTCAGCTTCAATCTTTGTGCTATTATAATCCTCTCTGTATCCTACACATTCATTAGAGCAATCAGAATTATCACTAGATATGCCACTGGATGCATATTGAATCTTGATTTCCTCTTCAGAGCTGCTGTTGGAAAAAGTTCTACAACAGCGTTTCATCTTATTTTTTATTTTTCCTAGGCCGAGTCCGAAAGTTCTTGTTTTCTGCTTTACTTCATCTATATTTTTGTATGATGTTAGAATAGTAGCATGGCATCTCTGACGTTTGGATGTAGTGCGAGTTTTGCTAATCAATGAGGAAGGTGCAATATCGGTAAATAATTTTGTGAGGGATCGCTCATTCGTCCCACTTTGCTTAGAAGTGCTGGGCTCTAGGTCTGAATCTTTCTGAGTAGAGCTAGTTTCAGAGAGCTAGACTCAGCCCATCGAGCCTTTGACTATGTTTCCAGTTTTCCATCTTCTCTCCAGTGTTTTTTTTCGGCACACGAAATTCAATGGAAACTTGTCGGACTCACGTGCCATTACGTATTGCTTTACATAAATCATTCTGTGTCCACTCCCCACGGTTGCTACCCGGTTTCTTAACATATATATTTGGCATCTGAAAAGAAAACGACAAGCTGCTTAACATACATGCCGAAATAATCTATCAGGCAAACTGGCCAACTAACCCTGAAAAGTGTGGGCCATCTATCATTAACAAACGGGATAGATGGCCATGACGCTCATCCGGTAAATGTGGTGTCAATGAAACGCATCGATTTAGGCATGCAAGTATAATGTTCAGTTCTTCGTTTAAACTCGATTGCAAGATTTTAACTTGAAATAAACCGTAATTACAAGGCAGCTTATTGTAAGGATAAACATTTTGAGGGGTTGGGCATATATATACAAAAACGATATATACTTACAATGCCGCTATTTTTTTAGCGATCGACAGCACTAGCATTCTTCTCGAACATATGTGGACTGTGATTTTGTGTGATCCCTGTTCATATAAGTGTTGTTTATTTTAGCGTTCCTGAATATGACAGCCATTCACCAATAACCTATTGTGTCAAATAAATGCCTTCCGTTACAGTTTTATTGTCGAATCCTCGAATCCAGTTAATTAGATAATGATTTACAACTTTGTAATTCGCTATCGAACGAGCTGTCTCGCTTTGTTGCTGAGGTTCTTACCCAAACTTTTTAAATTCTATGCTAGGGGGTCACATTACTACAAAAAGACTTTGTGTGTACACACATGGACTTTTTTTTTTACGAAGTTAGCGTATTTGAGAGCTTTCCTTGAAACTCTTTATCTCTCTATATTAAAAACTAGCTACATCCCATGACAAAATTCTATGAAATATTATTGTCACCGTACCAGTAATATCAAATAATTTGCCATTGTACATGCTAATTAGAATACCATGCAATATGACGCCTTCTGGTTTGATTACAATCGGATTAAAATGTCTATTCTTTTTTACAAGCTTAATATGGAAATTTTATTTTTTGCACCCTTTTATCTTTATTCATCTTAAAAATTTTGCCATTGTTTAAAACAATGTTGCCATATAAATACAGAATAGTTACATAACGTAACTTTCATTTTTGAAAACGCTACTATTTCAAAATAGGTAATATTTAAATTAGTTAAACATTTAAAAAAAAGTATTTTTTAGAGCTCAAATACTGAAGATATTGTTCAGACTTTTGTTATCGTTATCGTTAGATTTTAAATGTATCATGTAATAAATTTAACTGAATTTACATATTTACACACTGCCGGGGGGATGAATGAAATCTCGAAAAGTGCTTGGGTGGCTGAAGACCGTCAACGAACAAGGGGTGGAGCACCATCGGCCGTATTACGCCCGCGTAGCAAGTAGGACGAGGGAACTCGCTGAGCGAGTTCCAGCGATTAATGAGGATTAGTGAGCGGAGCCTCAAGCTCCGAGGGTTGCCGAGCGTCAGCGAACTAAGGTGGTCGTGTGCACCAGCCTGGTTGAAAGAGCTCCGTGTTTTTTTAGTACCACCGATCAAAGAGCGGACCCCCAACAGGCATGTTACGCCTACGTAGCAGGCGGTATATAAAAGATTGTGATGCGAGTTTAGTGAGTTACCCCGTAGTAAGCGGAGTGAACCCCCTAGTAAGCAAAACAAATTTAACCTGAATCTGATAAAATAATTCGTCAAAGAATTGCTTCTTTAATCACAGTGACTTCTTAGTGAAATTTTATCTTTGAAATATTAAGTCTACAAAATGATTATTTTATAATTTTTTTACAAATTTAAGAGCGATGACTAGAAGCAAGGTGTCAGACAAAATGACATAATAATTAATCAATAAGTTAGTTTTAATTAGATTAATTGCAGACAGTTTATAAGTAAAAGAGTATCATGTTCTCAAATTTTCAGCAGTTTCTTTTAAAGTGTTAGTGAAAGTAATTAATTTAAAGCTCTAAGAATATTGTTGAAAAATAATTCTTTGTAATATATTTCCATTGCATGTTCTAAAATCCTAAATATTTTCTTTTAATTGTACCAATCTTCTTACATAATAAAAGGAGATGTTTGACTTGGTGTGTAGGTGCGTCTGTCTGTGTTTGTCGTTTGTAGCGGACAACCAGAAGCTTCGGACAGCCGAGAAATTCTTTACAGGGATGGCTGAATTCCGAGATGATACCGCTCGGCAAGATTTTTTTAAAATTCGAATTAGTTATTTTATGATGAAGCATGATGTTGAGCGAATTTCATACAAATCGGTTTCTTACCGATCTACAAAGATTCTATTTGGACATCAAAAATCGAAAACATTCTTTCTAACGGTCTTTGAACTGAATTCGTAGGCCAATTTCTTTATTTAGCTACCTTTAAATAGTATATTAAAATATGCACGTTTCAGTTAATCTGATTCTTTCGTTTTTTGCACAATTCTATACTTTGGCAAATATTTGGCCATTCTAATAAATAAAATTTTTAATTTCTATATATTTTATTTTCTGTGAGTTTTCAAATAAAATCATAAAAATTGAGATTTTCGATTTCGCTGGAGAAAAGCTTCATTCTTCAGTTCGCCGGTTGCCATGCATTGGGAGTCACAGTTGACGTTACAACCTGTACTCGTCGCACTAGGAAGGAGTGGTGTATATATCGTAAATGCCTTTTTGGGCGAGAAATCGGTTAAATTTCAGTAAGATGTTTGCATCATAAATCTAGGAAACGCGGGATATATTTTCTAGTATTTTATAAAAGAAGATGTCTGTTCGTTTGTTTGTTTATTGGTCTTGTAGCATAAAATCTAAGTAATCCATAGGTACGAAATTCCGTGCAGCAATAATTCAGAACAGGTTCCAAGACACCCCTCGGGAGATTTTTAAGTATGTTAGTTATTTTATGTTTCAATGCATTTCTGGAACTGTTTCTCCCCAATTGGTTCTTCAGTGGTCAAAAATATTATCGTACAGCATCGAAATCTTAACAACATTGAACCTATCGAAGCACGCTTTTTCTAACGAGCAAATGATTTCTTGCAACATGATAAACTGGAAGACCAATCCTTCATATTTATAAAGCAATTGAATAGACAGCGAAATATGTGTATTATACGGAATTTGATTTTTATTTTCTTGCATCGGTTAATTAAGGATTCACACAATTCTCATTAATATGGGTATGTGAAGCGGTATCTTTGTAATTAAATAAAAAAAGACATTAAATGCTCTATACTGAATTTTCTTTTTATAAATAGGTGGAAGTAGCAATTTTGAATTCGATGAAACTCCTATCTGCATCCCTTCCCAACCGGAGCCATGTCCGGTTCTACGGATAACAAACAGTTGACGCATTTATAGAGTCGTTGTCAAATCGCATTATACCATTGGCATGATTTCACAGGGGGTAAAACAGAGCACGAGAATGATTTTTGCTGAAAACAAACGTTCAAAATTTGTATCGATAGTATCTTAACGAAGCGGGCCCGCATGTAAGACCCGGGTGACACCGAGTAATTTGTTCTAGTGTGAGTAGAAATTAAACTTTAGCAAAACTTTACACAAAATCAGCAGTCAAAAAATTGATTACCCCCCCCCCCCCATCAATAATGATCGAAAAATGTGAGAAATAGCTAAATAAATAACCCAGATTCCTGAAAACCACGAGTTAGCCTTCAAAAGCAGATGCGGAGAGCAAGCTCATTTCTCTCGAGTCATTGAAATATTTGATATTTGAGGGTCACAAACCGAAATGTTTGATGTCCGACTATATAAGGAACATTATTTTCACTATATATAATACTAGGAAAAGTATTGGGACGGGGTCAAAAATTCGAATTCGAAGCTTCGGCAGAAGATCATGCTTCAAGCATTTTTGAACTCAACTCGGCTAGAACATTTTTGAGGTTATGTCTGTTGTCTGCATATATATTACTACTAGCAGCATACCCGTTCTTCGTACGGAGTATATAATATAAAGACACTTATAATACAGAATCATATTCAAATTATGTTAAAATATTAAATTTATTGCTCCTAAAGAGAAGTTTATGAATATCTGTTCTCATCATGCAAAATTATCTTCACGGGCAGATCTGAACAATAAAACATCTTGGACCCTTTCGAAAGCAAATATACAAAAAATGTGAAATTGAATCAATATATTCAAAATAATAGTGTTAAAATTGTATGGGACCCCGTAGTATTTATATATTCGAATATTAGAAGATATAACCTGTATTAGTAGATTACATGTATAAATTGAAAATATCAATAAACCCGTAATTGATTCCAATATATGACAGAATGAAAGCACTAAAATTATATGGGAATATATATACATATATATATATATATCCCCGTACTACTTATATTGTCGCAGATTAGAAAATATGCCCGTATGTTAGTAGAAGATTACCCTTATTACAATATGAGTCGAAAACATCTTTGCCGAAATAAAACAGATGACATAATAAATTGAAAATTTCAATTATCCCCCTAATCTTTATACCAGAATGACGTAATTGATTCCAATATATGCCAATATATATCAAAATATATGCCTATATACCTGTACTACTTATATTCTCGTAGATTAGAAGATAACCCGTGCATTTATAGAAGATTACTCGCACAACGTACAATATGTGAGTTTTAACAATTTTTGTCATAATAAAACAATGCATAGAATTAATATGAAAATATCAATCATTCCCTGAATCAACAATCCACGAAAATACCAATAATAATAATGTTTAAATCTGTAGACCGTAATTGATATTATCCAGTCAACAATGCAATATCAATGAAATTTAATTTATATACATATCTTTGTTATTCAAATCGGAAAAGATTTAATAAAAATCGTATGTCGCATAAACACATTGGATTTACATCCGTTGCTAAACGACATGACATCATTTGTTTCAAATGAATTGATGGGACTCTTATCGTTTGAATAATTCTATCTCCATGGAAGGTTTGGCGACATTTTCGTCAATTTAGCGACAATTTAAAACATAGCCAAATTTATCACCAAGTGGGACTATAGAACCATTTTGCGACACATTGACGAATAATCATCATAATACTATGCCCTAACAAAACATAATTAATTGCATTTATTAAGCGTAATTTTATCAATTTTGTTATATTTTTATGGATTTGCAAACATTTTATCAATTTGGTGACATTTTAAAAAATTCGCTAAATGTGTTACTAAGTAGGATGGATGGACTGGCCGACAAATGCTACCTAAACATCATTTCAGTACTCTCTTCTGAGAAAACAAATTTAATTTAATTGATTTGCGTCGTTTTTATCAATTTATCGACATTTCCGTCAATTTGGTAACGTTTAAGAAAAGTTGCCAAGTTAGCGATATTCCTCGAAATTCATAGCTCTGAATTTGCAGATCTGAAGAATAAAACATCCTATCCCGTCTGCATACACTAAATGAAAACACTGAAATTGCATTAGAAAATATACCCGTTCTACTCTTTTTCTGTTTCAACAATCGGCTAAATAAATTTATTGGCTAAACACAATATATGAGTTTATTAGATAAACACAATATATAAGCTTGAAAACTCTTTGTCAAAATAAAGGAAAGTGATGTACACAGTCCGTAATTAATATAATTAAAAGAACAATCAAACCGTTTACTTACAAAATATATTTTTACATCTATTTATTTATTATTCAAATAGAAAAAATAATAACAAATATTAACAAATACATTTAATTTAATTGCGTTGCTGAGCAACATAATATAAGAAAGAATCTTCCTCAGAAACTGCGAAATTAAATAACCATTTTGATCTCTTCCCCATAAAATGCAAAAATATTAACCATTTTGATTTCTTTATACTTTTCATTGTTTAGTAAATGATTGTGAAGCATAAACCATGGAGTTAGATTTTCCATTTAAATTCATGTTTCAAACAATTCATGCTTTCAGATAGTGAATAATTACTGCAAAAATCCTGCACTAAACTCAGAAATGAAGTTTTAATTCACGTTGGCGTTTTAAACAAACGATTTTCATCCTTTCCGTTTGGATAAACCACGGAGTTAGAGAGTAGAAGTCCTAGGATAAAGTTCCGTTTTTCATTAATATCTCGACAACCACTGGTATTAGAAACTCGAAACTTGGGAAAAATTGATGGGGGGCTATTTCAAGGCTACTCTCAAAATTTCATTAAATTCGATTCAGCCGTTCTCTCGTGATGATGAGACAAACGAAATATTCGTTTTTCACTAATATCTCGAGAACCACTGGTTGTGGAAACTCCAAACATGGACTAAATTTTAAGTGGGGCTATTTCTGGGCTATCTACAAAATTTCATCAAATTCGGTTCAGCCGTTCTGCCGTGATGACGGGACAAACAGACAGACAGACAGACAGACAGACATACAGACAGACAGATTTTCAATTTTATTTATATAGATATGTGTATGTGTGCTAGTGTTTGTGTAGGTGCGTTACTGTTTGTGTATGTATGTTAGTGTATGTGTGTCAGTATATATGTGTGTGTGTTAGTGTATTAGTGTGGATACGACATTTCATGAATGAATGGAGTGTTTCGAGCGAAATCTGGTATGGTTATTAATTGATTTTGCGTAATAGTAATGATGACGCGGTTCCTAAATTAAGGAAATGCTTTGATAGGTTAACTATTTGTCAACTTTATATTTTTAAATGTATTTTCTTTTCATTTAAGAACCCCAACGACTTAGAAATCAATGGCAAGAACAGTTTCACTCATTCTTATAACTATCACTATGTTATTCCTAAAGCTAATCTTGAAATTTTGCATAAGAACTTCTTGTAGTTAGCCCCTAAAATCTTTAATGTTTTACCTAATGAATTGGAGTCTGTAAAGTAATTTAACTGTTTTAAGTGTAACCTGAAAGTTTATTTATATTCATATACGGATGCGGAAGTATTTCTTCAGTACTCTAAATAATAATTTGAAGTATAGTTTTTTTAATTATTGTATTGCATCTGTAGCCAATCTCTCCTTATGATAGTTTAGCGATTCTAAATCTTAATATATTAGCGATTCTAAATTCTAGCTATGAAATTCTAATTAGTTAAATGCATTCTTTTGTTATTTAATGTAAAGTTATCAATGCTAAAATTTTGATAAAAAATAGCATATTCTATAATTATGAAGGGCATATTGACACAGCTGTATCGTTATATAGACACGTGAAGTGCGATAGATTGATATTCATTATTGACATATTTGTTTGCGATACTGTGTACTTTCGATACGTATGATATTAACATTTTTTTCTTATTTCATTTTAGTAATTTTTGTTTAATTTTAGAAAAATATATGAGTAAAAAAATTGTTTTATTGAAATTCTAAAAGCAATGTTATCTTTATGAGTTATCTCTTTGCTAAAATATTTTCTTGAACAGCTATTAGCCTAAAAACGTTTCAATTGATGAAATTTCTGAAAAATAACTACACTTTGAAAAAGAGGGATTAAAATAATTCAATTTAGAGTAAGCAATTATTGCATTTAATCGATTGATTTTATAAGTTTTCGCAAATAAGAGTAACATTAATTATATAATGTATAAACTATTACATGTTTGGATTATTGTAAATTTATGTTATTCAAATCCTGTCCAGTCACGTATAATTCCGTTAAACGTATTTCTATTTTATTTATAATAGTCTCATTTGTTTAATTTTAAATCAATATTCTCTCGAATTTTGTTATAATTATCTTTTATATAATTTCCATGTAGTTTGTTGAAATAAAAATTATACAATATTTCCTCATTTAAAATTCTATTTTAAAATTATAAACCGCAAGATTCAGAAAATTAATTTTTCAAACCAGAATATTGAAGATGATGCGATATTGACAGTTGTGGGGTCACAATAACCTATTTGTTATTATTTCTCTCAATTTATTTATGTTATATTTTATCTATGTACTAATGACCAACTAGCGTTCAATTTGTATTGCTTTATGACACTGTTAGCTTGGAAGATGGCTCGATTTTGCAGAGAAAAGGAATCAGGCAGAAGAATTGGCACTTTACACAGTATCAGTACAATGGAGTACTAAATTGATAGAATATCGTTACACTATAAGGTGTGGGCGCGGTAGCCCATTGGTTAGCGCGCTGGAGTTGCACTCGGTAGGCCCGGTTTCGATTCCAGCCACTGCCAAAACTGCCGCCGTGTTCATGCGGAGTACGATCACGTTAAACATGTGGATCCGAAAGTCCTTCCGAGAGGTTGGTGGTAGGGGAAGGAGGGTACGATCCCTGTGGATGCCTCCCCCACTGGGTTCCGGTCTAAATTGGGTGGCACTTCCCGACCGTCCAAACAGTTACCTTACACCTTTCTGGTAGGTCGGACGGTCTGGGTTTCAACAACAACACTATAAGGTGTTCCCTTTCTGGTAGGTCTGACGGTCTGGATCTCAACAACAACAACACTAAGGTGCTAAATTGATGTATCAGTACAATAAGCTGCGATATTGATGTTGTACTAAGCGATGCGCAACAATGAGCCTTATCGATACACCGCATAAACTTACCCACCCATAACTATTCTACAAAAAGGGATTAGAATATTTACAATGCCATTTGCAAATATGTTACGACTTAACAAATTAAATTACTGCATATTTTTATTTATGAGCCACGACTCTACCGTGCTGAAAACACCGGTTCTCATTAGATCACCGAAGTTAAGCAGCATCGGGCGCAATTAGTACTTGGGTGGGTGACCACCTGGGAACACCATGTACTGTTGGCTCATTTCAGTCGACGTGGTGGCCGAACGGTCAAGGCCAGCGTTTCCAGCGATTGATCGGCTGCCCCGTTGTGGGTTCGAGTCCCACGTAAGACATGGATGTTTGTGTTGTTGGGCGCAATGTGTCCCCACCCCCACTGGTGCACTGGGGCAACGTCACATGACGGCTAAGAGGTTCACTGTTCTGGCCGATGTATAGGCAAAGATGAAAGAGTCAATGCCTGGCCATTGGAAAAAAAATAGTATATATATTTTTATTTATTTTAGCGTAATTCTATACTCATATAGTGTATCTCATAACACATGCATCAAAATATCTCAAAATAAAAATGAGAAAAAAAGCCAAAAATATAAAACATTGATACTAAAAATACAAAACATGAAAGCTCAAAATATAAAACAATAAATGTTTAATTCATATTTGAAATTTTACCAAATTACAAACCATTTAATATACTTTTATAACTCACAACCGCCTTTTCTAAACTCGTTAATTAAAATCAAATTCAAAAGCCACGTGCAAAAGACATAATTACTCAAAACAGCTTGTTAAACAAAGATATTTGAATCGTGAGTACGTCACACTTCGAACCATAATTTACTCAGCTTTTTGAATCATGATCATTGTATGACTCTTAAATATCAATTTTTCTTATGTTATCTCTATCGTCGAAATCTCGTCTTGGACACGAAACTGATATAAATCTTCCGACGATGAGACTAAAATTTCTCTAACCTACTTATCCACCTGTCAGATAAGACCAGTTAATCGCTGATGGTTCATAAATCGTCACTAAGCGTTTTTGCCATTAGCTTAAGAGCTAATGACACGCTGCAAAATCATTAGCAAAATTTCAATCTTCATTAGGTTTGCATAATTGCTCGAGTCATCAGCATAAATATGATCTATGGAGAGTTTAGAATCATTTGTTCGCCATTTTGAGACCTGAACTGGGGTAAAACAAATATACATCAATTTGTTTCTTCTTGTGGAAATAATGAGACATTTTTTTATAGTAAGGTAAATTGGATATTTCCTAGAAAAAGATGTCAGACATGTTTTGAAGACAAGAAAACCACATTAAATACACTCAATAAACAGGTGATTTGTTATATACTTATTCATATTATATTGCATTGTACGCAAAGCAGAAAGGGTATATTATTTGCTCCATATAATTAATCTTAGTGCACTATTAGATAGATTAACTGACCAAATATAAACTAATATATGCTTGGAACTATGTGTTGTTGAGACCCAGACCGTCCGACCTACCAGAAAGGTGTTGTTGTTGTTACCCAGACCGTCCGACCTACCAGAAAGGTGTAAGGTAACAGTTTGGATGGCCGGGAAGTGCCACCCAATTTAGACCGGAACCCAGTGGGGGAGGCATCCACAGGGACCGTACCCTCCTTCCCCTACCACCAACCTCTCGGAAGGACTTGCGGACCCACATGTTTAACGTGATCGTACTCCGCGTGAACACGGCGGCAGTTTTGGCAGTGGCTGGAATCGAACCCGGGCCTACCGAGTGCAACTCCAGCGCGCTAACCAATGGGCTACCGCGTCCCTACCAGAAAGGTGTGAAAGCCCCAGGCCGTCCGGCTCGTCCAGAGGACTTAGAGCAACAAGATGGACGACCGGGTAACTGGTTGGACTTCCGGGAAGTGCCACTCAATTTAGACGGGAACCCAGTGGGGGAGGCATCCACAGGAACCGAACCCTTCTTCCCCTACTACCAACCTCTCGGAAGAACTTATGGACCTGCATGTTTAACGTGATCGTACTCCGCGTGAATACAGCGGCAGTTTTGGCAGTGGCGGGAATCGAACCTAAAGAGTTCAATTCCCGCACGCTAACCACTGGGCTAGCCTTGGAACACTGTGTGTATAAAACTTTTAAATAGTAATGACTGAACTTCAATTGAAAGAAGGAATACCGGGAAGCAATCGCTCGCCTATATTTGGGCTCTAGCCAATAGCCCTAGAGTTAGCATCTGGACTTTCATTTCGACCACAGGGGGCACAATGGTATTATAAATGTATTTCAAATAATAGGTTGCAATGGTAAAAACATGATTAAAGACAGATGCCTGTCTATAAAAAAGTGAATATTAGACTCCACATTTTCAAGTGAAATTATTTGACAGTCATAATCCCAGCTAAATGGAAATAAACAATACCACGAAAAAATCATTAGAAAATGAACAGCAGCTAAGTTAAAACAGCAACCTACGAGAAAGTGCCTCGGTTGTCTACCATTTGGACCACTTTCGGCACAATGGCATCTCTTTAAATTGAGATCCAATACTAGGTTACTAAGTTTAAAACAGCAAACATATGATTGTGAACAGCTACGTATACGTACAAGGTGATTAAATAAGATGTTTTTAAATACGCTGTTATGTAAGCATGAGCTATAATGTTGAATTTGTTATGTAGTAAACGTGCAGTTTTTCTTTTTATCTAAAATTCTTTTATCGTGCAGTTTTTCTTTTTTGTGAAATTAAGTACACATATTGCATATGAAAATACTCTGTAACTGAAATATTTCGTTTTATTAGGTAAATTACAACTAGCTTCGCTTTCGTTAGAAGCAAGTCATAAAAACATGACACATGTTGTTTTAACTCTAATTTAAAAAAAGGTGGTGTAAGCTTGAATAATGTATCGAAGTCCTGACAGTTTGCCAATTAAAGTCCATGATAAATTTTTTACTTAAGTTCATTTGGGATTTTATGCCTACTAGAATATAACCCTATTCAGCATGATATGATCTTTGCTTATGTACGATCTATGATTATTGATTTTATGTTTAAAATGCCATAAATATATGTATCTGCAGATTTATTATTCAATATCGAACATATTATGGTTGTACAACAATTGATTTAAACTATAATGGTATTTAATCCTCCAAATCACGTATTTATTTTATAGAAATAGCTTCTCATGTTCTTTTTCAAATACAAGAACTTGTATAGCGACGTTTCCAAAGCCACGATGGTTAAAATGTTCATATTTGGAGTTATTATATGAAACTTTTTTACATTACTTTGATACTGGTTAATTCTAATATTTAAGTTGTTACTTTTTTGTTTAATATAAGAAAAATTACAAATAGAGCGTTATATTATATATATATATATATATATATATATATATATATATATCACTCCATGTACTACCTATACTCCCTCCATGAAATATTATGTATATTTGTATATTTTTTATCTTGGAATTCATGCATTAAACTAAAAAAATATATACGAATAAAAAATGGTTCTGAAATTTTTTCACGTGAATTAAAATTTTGAGTCATACATGAAACTTCAACTTTAATATTAAAACAGATGTAAAATTTTTAGTCATCTTAAATATAAGTTATATCCACATCGTATGAAAAAAATGGTTTTCTATTAAGCGGGGCTAAAAAATGAAACATTTTTCTCACAGATCGTAATTGTAGAAAGTGTCCTCGATCGAGTCTCGAAGACTTTGAATGTGAACTTCCTAAAGTTAAAAGTTAAGTATCTTGATACTGAAGTAATATATCAATTTCTACTTTCTCGTATAACAGACTTTAGATATTTGCGGTAGCGTGTGAATTAAAGATTTCTTCTTATCGCAGTAGCGGCTTCAGGCTTTAAATCCGTGGATTGTGAAAGTTATTCTCCGACTGCGGTGAATATGTTATTTATTACACAGATTGACTCATGAAATAAAGTGCTGCACAGTATATTTACTATTAGAGAGGTCATTCTTTCACAGTGGGAACAAGATGTACTTATAAAATACATGGTACAATGTTTATAATGCTCAATTGTACATTTGGAGCTTTTCGGAGTGTCCAATTAACTTATATTTCACGCAACTCTAAATTGGCAATTATCAATCTTGATAGCATCCATCCTCAATAAGCAATATAGCCAATATGTCATCGATTTGGCGTCATTTTCGTCAACTAGTCATTTTTGCAATTTTAACGACATTTTCTCTAATCTTGAACAAATTATCACCAAGTTGGCGATATTTCGCTAAATGAGTCGCCAAGTGTTACAGACAACTGGAGAGGAGAGCTGTCATAAATGGAACGAACTAGATCCACGAGAATGATGTTAACAGATTTATCCCATAATCTATTATATTAAAAAATGATCGCTTTTGTACGCATGTGTGTACTCTAAATAGCGAAGCCCCCAGGCCTAGAAATTAAGCCGGGGCTAAGCCATCTAGGCTTGTTTAAATACATGGGTGTTGAACCGAAAAAAAATGATAGATTTTTGAATAATTATAAAAAATCTCATTTTGGGGAGATAAAACCAAGAGTGTGTCGTCATTCAAAAATGAAGTTAGAGCCAACATCAGGGTTTGTTTTAATTTTTGGAACGATAGACAGATACATTTTGAAGGGCCTCTAGACTCCAGATTTTCGATAAAGGTTTTTTTTTATAGATTTTTAAAAATCTACGAAAAATCTAAAGTGTAAACCGATTTGCTAAGCCCCCACTCGATCTAGAAACATGCAATTTTTTTTAAACGTCGGTATTCAACCGAAGATTCCACTGAAACTTTCGAAAATTCGAAATATTTGATAGATTTTTAAACATTTGTAAAAAACCTCATTTCTAGGGGGTGAAGACAAGAGTGTGTCGTAAATCAGTTTTCTCATAAAAATGAAGTTAGACACAAGTAGTAAGAAACCCCTGTTTCTGCGGCACTTTTTTGTGGTGGCGATGAGGAGCAGATGGCATCATCGACTTCCTCCCAATTGGAATGAGGTATTCAATGACACATCATGGTGGAAATGTTGGGAAAAGAGCTGAGTGATGACTTAATGTGAACTTTGGAGCGATGACTTAATGTGAACTTTGGAATGATGACTTAATGTGAACTTTGGACTGATGACGTAATATGAACACTGGCCTGTGTCAATCTTTGAAAGGTGAGGTATTCTTGACATAGTTTTAGGAGAGTACAAAATTGGCAGTGCTGCCTCAAACGGATTTAAGGAAACTAGAGGGCGAATTTTCGTTGTTCTAGCGGGTTTAAAATCATTTTTACAAATTCCAAGTTGTTTAGAGAATTGAACGCTTTCTAGCTGATTTTCGGGGAACTAGAGGTGGATTGTCGGTGTTCCAGGGGTTTTAAGATCCTTTTTACAAACTTCAAGTTGTTGTACAGAATGGAACGCCTCTAATCAGATTTTTAGGGAACTAAAGGCGAGTTTTTGGTGTTCCAGGGGGTTTAAGATCATTTTGGAAGGGAGGGGGATAACGATTTGAGTATTTGGATAAATTTCGTGTTTTCAGAGAATAAAAAGCCACTAAGTGGATTTTCGAGGACTGATGCTGAATACATATCTGTCATCATCTAAGTTCAATTTAAAGCTAAGCAAGAGAGATAGATGCTTTGAAGATTTTTTTGAACCAAAAGATGAAAAAAAATACGAAAGTAGAAACCCTTATTGAAACCCCCAACTCCTCCAAAATTTGGTGCTGAATTCACATGATGCATTACCTGAACTCTACAGGGTGAGTCGGTATACATATCTGTCATCATCTAAGTTCAATTTAAAGCTAAGCAAGAGAGATAGATGCTTTGAAGATTTTTTTGAACCAAAAGATGAAAAAAAATACGAAAGTAGAAACCCTTATTGAAACCCCCAACTCCTCCAAAATTTGGTGCTGAATTCACATGATGCATTACCTGAACTCTACAGGGTGAGTCGGAATTCTTTTCACAAAAGCAGAGGGGTGATAGTACCCCACCATACGAGTAATAATTACCATGGAACATGGGGTCGCATTGCACTCAAAGAGGCAGAAAAGAGTAAAATTAGAATAATAACCTGCATGTACACCAGTGTTGGGAAAGCGAATGAACGATATTAAACGTTGCATAAACAGATTTATTGTGCAGCGACAAACTCACAGAAAGTGCTCAAAATGGCGACCACGCGTGTCATTGCACCGTTCACACCGGCGAAGGAATGACTGATGCACCCTCTCGAAGATTTCGGGTGTTGTGTTAATGTGGTCTGCGGCAACAACGATGCGCGCGACGAGATCTTCCGTCGAGTCCACAGGCGTCTCGTACACTAAAGGTTTCATGTGGCCTTGGAAGAAAAAGTCCAGTGGGAATAACTTGCAGCGTTGAAGTTGTTCCGGTTTTTAAAGGACAACGTGTGCTCTGATTGGCTATCGCCGGAACCTACTAGGAGCCAGTTATGCTGATTCTGCTCCCAGGACATTTGCATACGGTAACTGCGTTCGTGTCTGGCGTAGGAGATACTACGTAGGCAGGTACACAATGACGTCCGAGGCGGCGCTGACTGCGTCATGCTCGACTCGGTTCGACGTGCCTCTTTTCTGCCTCTCAGAGTGCAATGCGACCGTATGTTCCATGGTAATTATTGCTCGTCTGGTGGAGTACTATCACCCCTCTGCTTTTGTAAAAACAATTCCGACTCACCCTGTATATGTTCTTGAAAAATAGATGTTGCAAGAAATATGTAAATATTTGAATCGGAAGTTATATCTTCAAAAGACGAAGTCAAATTCTATAGTGATTTGCCAATTCCTTCTATAATTTGATGCTGAATTCATATTAGACATAACTTCAGCTATTTCTACAACCACGCAAAAGAAAAAATGATTCAAGAATCTGTTTAACCGGAGGTATTAAGAGAAGTGGTCATTTTCAATGAAGCACACTACCGCTAGCAGAATCGATAATGAATCCGTATCTGTTTTCATCTAAGCTCTATCTATAACCCATCTGAAGAAATGAATGTTTCCAGTAAAACGAAAACTTTCGAACCGGAAACGGAAGTGAAAATATTTTACCTACTTTGAAATTCATTGCTGAATTTATATAATTCTATATTTAATCTCTATCTATAGCAGAAATGAGAAATACTTTTTAATAAAAACAATAGCATGGCAAAATTTTTGCGTCAAAGTTTAAATTATTCAGTGGGTTTCGCTACAAAAACTCTATATTATTAATGTACTCTTTTCCAATATTAAGCAGATTCTTTTTCAATTTCTTCTCTTTTTGATGCAGGATAAAAATACATTGAGATGAAGTACATGTAGATGAAATATAAAACTCTATATTAATAATGTACCCTTTTCCTATATTAAGCAGATCCGTTTACAATTTCTTTTGTTTTTGATACAGGATAAAAATACATTAAGATAAAATATAAAACTCTATATTATTAACGTACCCTTTTCCAATATTAAGCAGATTCTTTTTCAATTTCTTCTCTTTTTGATACAGGATAAAAATACATTGATATGAAGTACATGTAGATGAAATATGTCGCCTAGTCGTACTTTTGACAAGAAATATGAGCAACGAAATTGAAGCGACGTCAAAACTTACGATGCATTTTATAAAAGTATTGGAACCAAATATTACGTCTGTGCACCTCAAAACTGAAAAACATCTCAAACCAATATACCGACCCAAACGTCATAATATTAAGTTTTAACTCGAACTTTCTATAGTGAAATGTGCTTTGAAAAATAAGGCGTATGAAATATTATAATTTTTCGCACTTAAATCTGAATCAATGAGAAGGAATTTTTCATCTGAATTGGAGTATTTATTTGAGAATCTTGCAACCATAAATTCCTTAGAACTACAGTAATGGAAAGAAACGGAAATTAATGAGGAAATGATTATTGCAAATTACATTTCAAATGAGATATAAGCTTTATAAATATGTCTTGATGTATACAGTACTTGAAAAATATTTATTATTAATCGATCACGTATAAAGTTGTATGTTTGTACTATTAATCGATAACTGATAAATATATAAATATTTCATAATTGATAAATATTTCAAAATTACCCATAAGTAATGAGATCGTAAATAAAATTGATAATTGGAACTATAATATTTACCAAAAAGGCAAAGGCTTCAATAAAAATTGATTATACTATATTCAAATTTTAAGTTTTTTCAAGTTTATTCTTATATACACTCTAAGACAGAAAAAAATCGACGCACCAAGAAAGAAGTATCCAAATGAGATAAAATTTGGTACGTGTAATGTGGTTGTACAGAAAAAGAAATGATTAGAATTTCAGAACAATTGGATGATTTATTGCACTGAAAGATATACACAAAGTGAACACGTCAATATGGCGTTGGTCCACCTCTGGCTTTGATACAAGCTGTTACCCGACGTGATATTCATGCATAAAGCACCCGGATGGTGTTCTGGAGGATGTCGTTCCAAATGGTCTCCAATTGACGAGCTAATTTGTCTACATTCTAGAATGGTTGCAGGCGACGCCCCATATCAGCCTAGATGTGCTCAATAGGTGAGAGATCTGGGGATCTGGCAAGCTAAGGAAGTGTGTCGTAAGCACGCAGACAATACATAGAGAGGCGTGTCGTGTGCGGCCTGGCATTATCTTGCTGAAAAGTTAGCCCGGGGTGTCGCGAAAGGAATGGCAATACAACGGGTCGTAGAATGTCGACAGCATACCGCTGTGCTGTGACGGTGTCACGGAGGACTATCAAAGGGGCCCGGCTATCAAACGAAATAGCACTCCAGATCATAACTCTCTGTTGTCGGGCCGTGTGGCGTGTGACAGTAAGAGCAGGATTCTGACGATGTCCGGGCTGTCTCCAAGTAAGTTTGCTCTGATCGTCGGGACTCAGTTCGAAACGGGATTCATAACTGAAGACAATTCGCTCCCAATTCGAATAATTCCACATTGATCGGGCTCAGCCCCATTGCAAACGCTGTTGACGTTGCATTCTGGTCAGCGGTAGGCGACATAATGGGCGCCGCGAGCATAGATTCCGCTCCCGTTGTCTTCTATTAATTGTCCGGGTGGTCACCTCCGTGTTCGTCACACTTTGTATGGTTGATAACGACGAATCTCGTACTGTCACAGCTGCTCTAACAATAGCCCTATCCCGTTCTGTCGTCGCTTTAGGTCGTCCGCTGCCCGCTTGTCGCTGAAATATGCCATTCCGAACCCATTCCTGCCAACATCGTCTAATTACTGCATCGCTCCTACCCAAATGCCAAGCGATTCGTCGGTGTGTCCATCTAGCCTCATGCAGTCCGACCGCACGCCCTCTTTCAAACTTTTTCATATGCTCGTAGTGGCCGCCAATTCGCTGGTGATGCATTGTTACGATCAAGGTATGTAAACTCAATCGAAATCTACTGCACGTTTTGGTCCTGAAAGCAAGTTTTACTCCTTATATACACCACCATGGTGCTCAGTTTCAATATGCTGTAGTTCCGACTATTCATTCATTGGCTGCGAATTTTTGATCATTTGCATATTCGGTCGACAGGTGCAGTTTCATTACTACCCGATTATTTTTCGGGGTGCGTCGATTTTTTGTCTTAGAGTGTATATATAGTCAGACCCAAAGACCGAAAACGCTCATCGAGAATTAAAGGAAATTAACCACATCGTATTCTGACTTCTCAGATCCAGCCACATTGCAAATTTCGTATAGTGGCTCATTCAAAAAAATCACAAAGCGAAATTCGTATCGAGATTCTTTTAACAAAATTGACCAAAACGCATTCTAGCAATGTGAAAATGCCACAACGCTTTGTGGAAGCTTATTAATGTGTCCATGACGCAAAGTAAGATAAGTTGCAACTTATTGTTAACGGCATATCCATCGGATTCCTGTACATTCTTGTTTGTTAATTCATTCAGCGTGTTTTAATGCTATGTTGTGGATGTGTTGTTGGTCGAGGGAACGTAGTGGTTTGTGCACAAGACGAGCCTTCGACTTAACTACTTCGTTTGCCCTTTGTGCTATCATTTGGAAACAAACAAGATTTTATAAGCTGCTACTGCAAAAGATACTGCATTAGAAGAAAGTGAAAATGTCTCTCAAAAATATCAAGTGCATTACCAATTGCTACAATAATATTTTTTGCAAAAATAAATAATTTATGTATAATTTCCACAATATAACCAATTCACAACCATGTTAATTATTAAAAAATGCTTAAAATGCTTATCAATGAAAATTCTTATCACGAAACGTTATATGATTAAAGAACCATTAAATGAATAAACGTAATTATTCATTTTTTTTAATTTCCTATTAAGAAGACAATTTGGTGTCGTGTAAATTGCCCTAGATACCTAATAAGATATTACAGATCTAAGAAATTTATTTGTAAGTCATTTTTCAAGTGATTACAAATTTGTTTCCAATAATGAAACTCCCATAAAGAGACCAACTCCAAGCAAATTTTTATATTAATATTAATAAAAAAAATGATGAGGAGAAGTATCTGACTCAGAAATTAAGTGTTTAAGAAACATAAGAATAATAAAGCTAAATGTTTGTTTTCGTTGTTCGATGTAGATGCAAATTTTATTTCATTCAAAAGAAATTCTTTAAGTAATATTATCCATTGCTGTTATTAATTAATCTAATTGTAATAATGTTGTAAATTATTTTTGCACGGGTATTTTTATCACATTGCGGCATGGCTGCAAATGTGTCCACAGCGCGTTGTGGCATTTTCAGATTGCCAAAATGAGCTTGGGTCGATTATTTAAAGAACTTTAACACGAATTTTACTTTGTGGTCTTTTTTGAATATAACAAAACGCGTTATGAGCATTTTTGAAAGTGCGGACACGAAATTTATATTGTGGCTCTAGTCAAAAGCGCCATAGTTGATAATTCTTCGCGCAATGACCGTTTTTGTCTTTGAGACTATATAATTCTCTACTAGGGATGTCATCTACTGTATCACGAGTACCTCGTCTATATTTTGAGATTCTATGACCGGAAGTTGTATATAATATAAAGCAAGAAAGATAAATCATGCATAAAACAATGTATAAGAATCACTTTCCAACTGGAATGCAATTTTATGTAAACATCACTAATATGTGATACATATGTGTGCCGATATTTTATAAATTATCACAGTACTACAGTAATTTATTGTACTTGAAAACTTCAAATTTCATCAAAATGATACTGCTAGTTAGACAAAATTAACATTTTCAAATGACATCATCAAAATATAAATCGTCTGCTTCTCAATGTAAAATCAATAAATATTTCATTCATATCACTTATATTCCAGACTTCAGAGCTAAATTATTTTGCCTAAAAATAAATCAGCAATTCTTATACAACTTATCTTACAATTGCTTCATTTGTTTGCATTCGACATGCGCTAAAATTAGGCTTCGTTGTAGAAATTTTCAAAGTTTAGTGATCATTTAAAATCAAAAATATCGTAATTGCGTTGGTACAGAATTTAGATACACAGATAAAGCGGTTTTATGACTGATGCAAAAGTAACAGCGGAAAATTGAAAGCCGTACTTTATTTTGCAATTGCCACGTGATCTCTTCATATATCATGGGTTGTTGTTGTTAAGACCCAGACCGTCCGACCTACCAGAAAGGTGTAAGGTAACTGTTTGGACGGCCGGGACGTACCACCCAATTTAGACCGGAACCCAGTGGGGGCATATATCCTGGGTGTAATTATTATTTTAATTTGTATTTAACTACGCAACATATTTTACTGAAACTTTTTTATGCGTTTTATGTGAAAATTTAAATATTTCCTAAAATTGTTGAAGAAATTTATAAATTTTAACTTTGCTTAAAAATATTTGAAAACTTAAGTCCTATATGATTTAATGTATTTTATTTTTTCAACACACATTAAATCCAAAACTAATTGGATGATGTTATTCATTTTCATTCCCATATGTCCCAGAGACCGTTTCAACAACATACTAAAATGTAATTTTGATTAAGTCATTTTTAAGGCAGTTATCGTTCAAAAGGACACACAGGCAGACAGACTAAATGACCAAAATGTTAGAAATTGTTAAAAAATGTTCACAGGATTACTATCGCACAAACGATTTTTTTTCCGTAATATATTTCAAAGAAAATTACATTCTGTTGCCCAGAAACGAAGTGAACTGACGATTTTCGTTAAATTAACTTAATTTAAATACTTAATTAGTAAACATTATTTTTATATTATATTAACAGATTATATATTAAAATATGAAATATATATTAACATATGAAAATACAAAGAGCTTGTGATCGTAAGTAAAACATAAAAAGCGGTAAGGTATCCCAAATAGAAATAACATAGCAGTCATACTAAATGAGATGGAGGGCAAATTTAAAATGGATGTTTATTTAGAATATTAATGTAAAAATTGCAATAAGATTAGGGTGGCAAGTTTAATATTTATGAAATTCCCCATTTAGCTCTTACCTGTAACTTAAATGTAAAATTACATACTTGATAATTATATTACACACACATATATATATATATATATATATATACACATACATATATATATATATATACACATACATATATATACACACACACACACACACATATATATATATATATACACACACATACATATATATATATATACACATACATATATATATATACACACACACACATATATATATATATATATTCCGCAATTGTTCTTTTGGCAGGAAATATAAGCAAGAGAATTGAAGCGGCGTCAAAACTTCCGATGCATTTTATAAAAGTATTGGAATCAAATATTATGTATGTGCAGCTCAAAAACTGAATGCCAACTGAAGCCAACACACTGAACCAAAATGTCAGAATTCTATTTTGACTCGCACTTCTATAGAGTTTACTTTATAGAACGTGTTTCTATAGAGGCTATTTTTTTCATTTGAGGAAAAGTGTGTATGGAATATTACATTTTATCGCACTTAATCTTTAAAGAACTAGGAGATATTTTTCTTCTGAATATAAGAATTTATTTAGACGCTTAGCGCACAAAAATGCTTTACCAGTGTCCCACTAAAGGAAATTGAAATTGAAATATATTAGAATGGATTTTGTGAATATATATGGATTTTATTACTCTTTTTAGCTATTTGATCAGGATTGAGATCTAAGCGGATACACGTAACCATCTTATCTGGATCATGAAATAGTTGGAACCGGATATCGCATTTCGCAAAATCTGTTTTGGATCTTCTTTGACAATATTAGTAGAAATCATGAAAAATTAAAAACTATTAAAACCTTTCGCCATAGCGAAACACGAATTTCAAATTTCGATCTATGTACTGACGTATCTTAGGTCAAATGTTAGATAATGTTAAGGATACTTTAAGACAAAAAAATGCCCGCATCAAACGGAATTCGAGAGTCTTGAAGGAAGGCGTTTCCCCGAAGCCAATATGAAAATTACCTAACTAAAAACAGAGAACGATAAGATGAGTAAAGTCTTTCCATGATAGCAGTCGCTTTAAAAAACCCAGGACTAAAAAGTTTGGTAAAAATCTGGAGATGAACGAGCAGATAGTTAAAAAAGTAGTATGTACTTGAAAGCCAGGGAAAGGTCATGTCAATGCAGCATTGGTGTCAACGCAGTATGGAGTTATGCAAATATTTCTACATATTCATGTGTCGAGTATTTCCGAATTTGATTTCAGCTTAGAAGGTTAATCACCTCGCTAGTCATGCAAGGTAACAAATATCTTGTTTCACAGTAGAAAAGTACGCATTGTTTGAAATTAATGGAGTATTTTGAAGTTAATAAAGATCATAATTTGTAAATAATAACATCAGTCTGCAATATAATTAAATGAAAAATGCATGTTTTCTAGTGCTAAGTTTCTTCAATGCATAGACTATTTACTTCTCTTAGCTACTGTAAGTAAGGTTTTTCTCACTGGAAGAAAATGCATTCACAACGCAGCTCTTTAAGAAGTATTTTGAAACTAAATTATCACTATATTTATAAATTAATAATATTTAAGATAATTATCTATACATTTGGTTTAATATCTCCACATTTTAGATTTTTATTTACTTTGGATTCTCTATTCAATTTCGGATCAGATTTTTGGAATATTGAAATCTAGATTTTGGATTCGCTGATTTTGAAGCCATGCAAAATCTTTGAATTTTAATATCGCTTCTCAGTCTTTTTAATATGGCTTCTCAGTTTTTTAGTATCGTTTTTCAGTCTTTTTAGTATTGCTGATCAGTTTGGACTGCATTCATTTTGATTTTATCCTGTACCTTCTAAACTATCTATTACCTTCTAAACTAAAGCAACTTTAAGAATTTTTTTAAAGCATATTGTCTTAGCTGCAGTTTACCTCAAAGTATTTAATTGAATTTAGGTGCATAGTTTAGATTTTATCGTCGTTTAGGAGCTCGTATAATAGTTTTTTCCCGATCTTCACACTGCTGGTAACTTTGTTCTAGATCTCTGTAACTTTGAAAAAGCCAAGATCCGTCCCACGAAGATGGAACTTTCCAAAATTGTTCAGAATAATCGATAATTCGCTGGATTTAAGGATTTACGTAAACAAATAAATGGATTCAGTTTTATGCTGTTGCATTAAGGAATTCTGAATTCTACACTATTCTAATTCAGTAATATGTCTGAATGCTTTTGACAATATATTGTAAATAGGAGTAATTAGACTTGCATGTAATGGGTAACGGAACTAAAATTAGGAATAATGAGAATATCTTGGAAATCCTATAATAAAAAGTTCGTCGATCCACGCTATTGAGAAGAAATATTAGCAAATAAATTGAATTGAAGCAGAGTTAAACTAATTATGTAATTGACGCGACATGTTAGAAATGTGAATCTCAAAAACGAAAAAGAATCAAATACCATATACCGAATCCCAAATATGACGACTACATTTTGATTTGAGCATTTTCACCCACTGTATGCAGCACTCCATCTATGTGTAACTCTATCATTTTAGACTGATCGCATTTTGAGAAAATTGTTTATAAAATATGCCGGCTATAGTTTAATTTCTGAATGAATAAGTCTTTAGTCACCTGAATAGAAGCATGTATTTAACGAGAACCTTAGCAAGTAAACTATTTTGAAGTTCTATAATGGAAGAAAACTGGACCGTAAAAAAATGATCTTTGCAAACATAAGTTAAGTTTCGATATTGATTTTATACATTATAATATTTTTAGTGTAAATGCATACAACATGTTTTGTGACTAATAATTTAATCCCAGATTATATTTGCCCAATATTATAAAGTAAAACGGAATTACATAAATAAGGATATATTGAAATTAATACAAAATCATGAAGTTATAATTGAAAATATTAAACAGTTTCCTATTATTTTATCTTTCCTTATCCTCTATTACTATATGCATTATTTTAAATTGTAGTTATATTATATTTTATACCTATTTTTTTAATCAATATCTTAAGAAAACAAGTACTTTTATAGAAGAAACTACTTTTGTTAAAATTTAGAGCAATAGCTGTATCTCTGAATCTTTAGATGTATGGAAAAGAATTTGAAACAAATGTTATTGATTTGTAATTAATTCGTTTTTGGAGATTTTCCTTACCTGATTTGAGATCAAGGCATGTTGTCGTCAACTGGATGCTTGCACTGAGTGGAGAGTTGTGTAGTCCAATAAAATTTTGCAGTCCAATAGAAGGAAAACATTTCGTCAAATTACAGATATTTCAAAGACTTAGATGGTCTCGCTATATACAATTTGCCAAAATTACACCTAGTAATTTAGTAGTTTTGCTTCTGCCTCTCTGTATCATCTTCAGGAGAAAAAGTGCTAAATATGTGTTTATAACATTTTAGCCTGCTTTTGAACACGTATTCAGTACTGTAAGTGTTCATATTATTTAGAGATCTCTCTTCATAATATTTCGATTAGTTTAATTTAAAGTCGCCACAAATTACGCTTAGTTAGTACATGTGCTTCGGTATGATCTACAGAAGCAAAATTACTAAACAGCTAGTCTGAACACTTTAGCATATTAGAGCAATTTTAAGTCATATTAAGAATTTTCATATTCAGTTTTTGATTATGTAAAAAATATATTCTGAAAGTCAAAAGTGTCCACCGTGCTTTTGCAAGATATATGCGTAACCAAAATTAAGGTACATCATAGCTGATGGTATAGTTCACAAAAGGAACCGAATATTACAAATGTCCATCTCAAAAGTATAAGCCAACTAAATTCAACATACTAAACCAAATAGTCATAAAATTGAATTTTGACTCGAACATTTTATGGAGTGAATATATTTTGGAAAAAGTGGATATAAAATATTATATTTTTTCATACGAAATCTTCAATGAACGAGTACACGTTTGCCACTTGAAAAGAAGGTTTTATTTATTGAGAGCATTAGCACACATAAATGCTTTTGCAGTACAATAACGGAGAAATCTGAAATATATAAGGACTATTTTGGTGATTATGTTTTGAGTTTAGATATGTATTTTATCAATAATATATTTTAAAACGCTTTTGATGAATGTATACACTGAAGAATATGCACTCATCTGTAGGTAAGAGAAGGCGTTTTGGTTAAATAAAGAAATTAACAGAAAACATTTTTTCAGTCGATGGCTGTAGCTCATAATAGCTCATAACAGATAGGATTAGGTTGTGTTTACGCAGTTCTCTTAGTTTTCTACATTATAGAGCTACTTTGACAGGGAGCTGTAGTCTCTTTTTTTCGAACCAGACCGTCTGATTTACGTATGGTATATGTTTGGATGGTATATGATCACGGGTACTCCGAGTGCAATTCCCGTGCTCAAACTGCTGGGCTGACCATCCCTGGGAGCTACAATTCGCTATTTATGCCTGCATATTCCACCACGAATGTGAGTAACGAGCGCTATGTATGTCTGCATACATTTTTACGTATATCTAGGTATAAATATGGTTTCCCACCCATATCTAGGAATCAGACGCGGCTCATATGGATCCTGTTACTAATTCCCTCGGTTAAAGAACCATCGAGACCAAGTCCAAAAATCTATGTTGCAAAATTAAGTCAACAATCACCTCATGATCGCCCCAGAGCTACCTTACCGAAACACCAATGCTATCAAGAATGTGAAGAAGAGTCGCAGGAACAGAACACACACAAGACAGCAGGATCTAGAGGGCTGTTAGTGAATAATTCGGATGGCGGGGAGTTTAGCTCACGAAAAATATCATTTCAAAAAATATCTTGATAAGATATTTTTCTTGTTCCTTAAAGAACACAAGCGACTTTTCGTAACCCTTTCTTTCAATAAAAAAAAATCTCAGCAAAATTTTGAGTATTGAAAATGCTATAAAACGGGTAGTTTTTTAAAAATAATAAATTTAAATAAGAAAATGAGTTAGTACATGAAAGTAAGAAATGGAAATAAGATAAAATTTCATCGTATAATGTCCACAGTTTAACTCAATATTATAAAAATCATTTTATAAATCATATGGTTGCAAGTGGTGTGCAAATTCATTTTTGACGAAATTGTTGAGAATATTTATACTATTTTCACACTGCTTCCGTCAGTCATACAAATGTTTGTCAAGATTGGAAGTAATGTCTTTAGAACAGTATGTGGAAATCCTTAGTGAACCCCTACTTCATTCAAATGTGATTCATAATTCATACGTCTCTATCTAATCTCTATCTATTGCCGATGTTGAAAATAGATGTTTCAAGAAAAAAGAAAATTTTAAATGAAAAGCGATATTTTCAGAACTGAAAATGGCAAATTTTAATAACACCTTCTACACACTATGGAATTTCAAACTGATACCATATCAGTCATTATATAAACCCCACATATCGCCGATTCTGAAAAATATATGTTTCAAGGAAAATTATATTTTTAAATCCCAAAGTATCCACAATCCAATTATATCCACGACTGAAAGCGGAAATCCTTGGTGAACTCCCCACCTCATAAAATGCTGAATCTATATCAGGCTGAGCTTTATCTATAGCCAATTTTGTGTAATAGAAAAATGTCGGAGTCAGAAATACAAAGAGTCGGAAGTGGAAATTCCTAATGATTTCTCCAACCTTCTCAAGAATTTGGTGCTGAGTCCATATCACTTATTATCTAAGCTTTATCTAACCTATTCTGAAAAATGCATGTTTCAAGGAAATTGAAAATATTAAAATATTTGAGCAATACACACACACACACAATAAAAAAAAGAACCGGAGATGGAAAGCCTTTACACCCCTGGCACCTCTCCGGAATTTGACACTAGATTCTTTGACACTGTATCATCATTTAATCTCAATCTTTAACCGATATTGAAAAATAGATGGTTTAAGGAGAAAATTTGATAAAAAGATAAAGAGACAAAATTGCTGACAGCACGTAGTTTTCATAAGCACATTCTAATCATCTTTTATATTTCCTTATTTTATTTTATAACAATAATATGGTTCTCAGAAAGTTTCAAAATCAATACATATAAATGGTGTCGAAATCTAAAACTCTTCAAGAAATGTCAATTTTAAATAATTACAGTTTTGATTGTTGAGTTATGTCGCCTTCAAGGTAAGGGTTCAATTGTTTATTTTAGATTTTGTTGGGAAGGCAGGTCATCAGTGAGTTTCCCTCACTGACGGGAGGTATTCTTGAACCTGAGTATTTAAAAATTGGAGAAAGTTAGATTTCTTTGGTCGGCCGTGTCGAGCGGAATCCCGCTCCGACAATATGTAGTTTTATTATATTTTTAGAGGATCAAACCGCTATAAATTTGAACTTTATTTGATTAGGTGATCATTTAGTACTATTATGAGTTCTAACGTCATTATACCGGAGACGCGATAAAGTATGAGGAGTACTTCAGTGAAGGATTTCTAATAGAGAAAATGATGAATTATTGAATCTGTTCATTGTACTGAAAGTATGATTGCTATCTTAAACGATAAATTATATAAAAGTATAAATGCCGTTTTATGTGGGATAATTATTAGAAAGATTCAGCAATGAAATGGAAAATAATGTTATTGCATGAAATTACTCTCTTTTGTAAGATTATGATTAAGTGTCTTAAATCCTGAAGCAAGATGTCTAATTCTAGTTAGTTGTTGTTGTGGAGACCCAGACCGTCCGACCTACCAGAAAGGTGTAAGGTAACCGTTTGGACGGCCGGGAAGTGCCACCCAATTTAGAACGGAACCCAGTGGGGGAGGCATCCATAGGGACCGTACCGTCCTTCCCCTACCACCAACCTCTCGGAAGGACTTACGGACCCACATGTTTAACGTGATCGTACTTCGCGAGAATACGGCGACAGTTGTGGCAGCTTGCAAATCCAGCTCGCAAACCACCGGGCTACCGCGCCCGAAATGTGCCGACAGCACGCGGTGTCCCCAGGTGGTCACCCACCCAAGTACTAACCGCACCCGATGCTGCTTGACTTCGGTGATCTAACGAGAACTGGTAATTCTAGTCAGTGAAGGATTTCTAATAGAGAAAATGATGAATTATTGAATCTGTTCTTTGTACTGAAATTTTATGATTTCTATGTTAAACGATCACGTATATAAAAGTATAGATGCCGTTTTATGTGGGATAATTATTAGAGTGATTCAGCAATGAAATAGAAAATAATGTTATTGTATGAAATTACTCTCTTTTGTAAGATTATGATTAAGTGCCTTATATCCTGAAGCAAGATGCTTAATTCTAGTTAGTGAAGGATTTCTAATAGAGAAAGTGATGAATTATTGAATCTGTTCATTGTACTGAAAGTTTAGGAATTCTATGTTAATCGATAACGTTTATAAAGGTATAAATGCCGTTTTTTGTGGGATAATTATTAGAGCGATTCAGCAATGAAATAAAAAATAATGTTATTGTAAGAAATTACCCTCTTTTGTAAGATTATGATTAAGTGCCTTATATCCTGAAGCAAGATGTCTGATTCTTGTTAGTTGTTGAGACCCAGACCTCCGACCTACCAGAAAGGTGTAAGGTAACCGTTTGGACGGCCGGGAAGTGCCACCCAATTTAGACCGGAACCCAGTGGGGGAGACATTTACAGGGTCCGTCCCCTCCGTCCCCTACCACCAACCTTTCGGAAGGACTTACGGACCCACATGCTTAACGTGATCGTATTCCGCATGAACATGGCAGCAGTTGTGGCAGCGTGCAAATCCAGCGCGCAAACCACAGGGCTACCGCGCCCGAAATGTGCCAACATCAAGCGGGGTTCCCAGGTGGTCACCCACCCAAGTACTAGCCGCGCTCGATGTTGCTTGACTTCGGTGATCTAACGAGAACCGGTGTTTTCAGCACGGTAAGACCGTTGTCCCTAATTCTAGTTAGTGAAGGATTTCTAATAGAGAAAATGATGAATTATTGAATCTGTTTATTGTACTGAAATTTTATGATTTCTATGTTAAACGATAACGTTTATAAAAGTATAAATGCCGTTACATGTGGGATAATTATTAGAGCGATTCAGCAATGAAATAGAAAATAATGTTTTTGTAAGAAATTACTCTCTTTTGTACGATTATGATAAAGTGCCTTACATTCTGAAGCAAGATTTTAATTTCAGTTACTAAAGGATTTCCAATAGAGAAAATGGCGGTTTATTGAAGCCGTTTTTTGCTATGACTGCTATTTTAATTAATAGCGTATATGGAAGTATGAATACTGATTTATTATTATTAAAACGATTCAACAACTAAGTAGCTAATAATAGAATTGTATGCAAATAACTCACCATTTTACAGTTGGGATTATATTGATTAAATCCTGCGGCAATATTTCTAATTTTAATCTAATTACAATAGAATAATAGTCTAATTTTAGTATAATTGTTTCTAATTCCAATAGAATAATAGTCTAATTTTAATATAATTATTTCTAATTCCAATAGAGAAATACCGAATGTTTTAAGCTGTTCATAAACATATGACTGATATTTAATTGATATCGTATATGGAGGTATGGATGGTATTTATCTGATACTATGGGGTTACTATTTAAAACGATTCAGCAATTAAATAATACATTGTGTGCAAATTACCTCCTTTCTTCAGTTAATATTAAGTGGATTACACCCTCAAGCAAGAGTTGTAATTTTAGTTAGTAAAAGATTTCAAATAAGGAAAATGTCATATTATTGAAGCTATAACTTGCACTGAAAGTATCTGCTATTTTAATCGATAACATATATGAAAGTATGAATGCTATTTTAACCGACAGTGTGCATGGAATAATTATTAAAATATCTCAGTAATGAAATCAAAAATAATATAATTATGCACAAATTTCCCCCTCTTTTACAGTTTATATTAAGTTGATTACATCCTGAAGAAATATTTCTCTATTTAGTAAGTAAAAGTTTTCCAATAGAGAAAATTCTGAATCATTGAATATTTTCTTTTTAATAAAAGTATGACTGGCAATTTAACTGATAATGTATATTAAAGTACGAATACAAATTTAACTGGTAGTATGGGAGGGTGGGTGGGGGGTGGGGGGTTAAGATCAGCAATAAAATAGTAATTAATATATTTGTATGTGAATTATCTCCCTTTAAAACATAAATTCGATAATGTGTTTCGAAGCATTTCTTTCACCATAACATTTCATCAAATCAGAAAATATTCGTCCATTTTTACCTAAGGCAATGTGCTCAAAAATTACTTTTTGCGAATTTCTCTATGGCATTGAAACAATATATTTATTACCTTCTGTTAAATCATAAAATAAAACTAGAATTTGGATATGCTTATGCAAGTACACGACTCTTTTAAACAAATATTTAGAGCTATTTACGTTAGATGTGACAAAAGATATATTTTATTCTTGCTATGTGCTCCAAATTCATAAATTCTGCAATACGTGCAAGTTGAAATTGATTTTTATGATATATTAGCTCAGCATATGACCGAGAATACTTTTCCAGTTGGAGGTTTCATATAGAACTTTTGAATCACTCACAGAGTCATTTTTAGTAGTTTTTGCTCTTTAAATGTTTACGTGACTTGAATATTTTTCCAACGAGGCGTAATAAACCAAATATTCTTTAATGTCTTTTACTTTACAAAAAGAAAGAAAAATATATAAAATATTTTATCCATAAAAAAATATTGAAAATTTTCAAGGATACATTTAGCCGTACAGTGAAAATAAAACTAAATGCTCATAATTCATTTTATTTTGCCCGTTCTTTTTAAATAAATAAAGAATCGTTTTCTTAGCCGCCGAATTTATTATCTAATAATAGTGTCTAAGAACAGTAGAAGCTCGATATAGCGTGGTTCGATATATCGCGTATTTAGATATCAAACACGGTGGAGAATATTACTTGGGGGGGGGGGGGGGGGAATAATCATGATTACAGTGCAGCCGGACATAATGCGGTGAAGGATATCTTTCCCTGAAAACGAAAAAAAAAAACATAATTACAGGCGGTCGGATGTACAGCGGTTAAGATATAAGTGGGCAAAGTCTGCAGCCAGACCTTAGAGGAGAGGTACGAGAGATACTTCTTATTCCTGCTGTAAGAGCCAGACAAGGGCTCTAGCACCAACTTTTGACGTATCGGCTTGTAGGCCCACTGCGAGTAGGTTGCAGTTCGCGATCCGAGCTTTTGCTATTTGCTTCCCTTTTAATTTTCTGTTCGATGTAAAGGAATTATAATTTGTCAGTAAAGCAAACAATATTCATGAAATTTGGAAGTATTTTCGATAATGTACATTAAAATGGGTAATTTAAAAGATTAATATTGTTGTACATTTCCTTAAAATAAAATATTTATAATGACTCAAATTCACTCGAGGCAAAGATGAAAGGATTCCATTCATTTGCCAGGGTTTTAATAAAAGTTTGAAAAAGAATCCTGTATATTTATTGCTTAATCAGGCGTTTTATTTGAATAATTTTTCAGTACATTCAGCTAAAGAATGCGTACTTACAGATAAAGTATACAGAAACTAAAATGATTACTGAATACTATCTTTATCTTTAAATATCATAATATAATCATTAAAAAGAAACTCAAAAATTTAACTTTTAATATGCTTACGTGTTTATTTATTTTTATTTCATTTTATTTTTTCATTTTTACTTTCCGTGCAATACATGGTAATGTATAGGGAAAGTATTGGAATCATATCGAAAATCGCAACTCGAGTTTTCGACGAATCTACATATTTCGAGACCTCTAGAATACGAAAAAACTATTTTTAGCGTGACGTCTGTGTGTGTGTGTGTGTGTTTGTCTGTCTGTCTGTGTGTCTGTGTAATGTATGTATCCACTCAAACTCAAAAACTAATGGACCGAATTTCATAAAATTTGGCAGGTAAGTCACCTGGATGTGACCCTGGTGCTGATTAGTTTTTGGTACGATTCGTAAAAACACAACTCGCCTTCTTTTGCGAAATGGCCCGTAAAAATTTCATTTATCCGCTCTAGCTCAAATACTAATTGACGACATTTCACAAAATTTGGTAGATAAGTTACTTATTGGATACTCTGGTGATGATTGGAATTTGGTACGATACGGAGAAGAAGAACCCGTCTTTTTTACGAATTGGCCGGCAAAACTTTTATATATCCACTCTAGCTCAAATACTAATTGACCAAATTTCACAAAATTTGGTAGATAAGTTACTTGTTGGATATTCTGGTGCTGATTAGAATTTGGTACAATTCGGAAAAGAAGAACCCGCATTCTTTTACGAAATGGCCCGCAAAAATTTCATGTATCCACTCTAGATAAATTACGAATTGACCAAATTTCACAAAATTTGGTAGATAAGTTACTTGTGGGATACTCAGCTGCTGATTAGATTTTGGTACGATTCGGAAATAACAACCTGTCTTTTTTTTACGAAATGGTCTGCCAAAATCCCCAAAATCTAAAAAAAGAGTAAGTAGTATATGTTCAAATGTATCAATTAAATTCTTGTTTTATACGCAATTTTTGAAGAGGAAAATAATATAACACACTCCATTACATTTTAGGAACAACCGCTCTCAAGATATTTGAGATTTCTTGGATTTTTGTTACGCCGATATCGGAAAAATGTCCAATTACCAAATAAAAACAGAAATTGAATTAAAGATGCAAATTTAGTGCTATTTGGTTCAATTAAATTCAATGTAATGAATTATTAAACAAATAAAAGAAATATGAATTTAAATCTGCAGGGAAAGTCATGTGCTGCCCACATCAGATTTTTTGTTGTTGTTGTTATAAATTGTAAAATGATTTGGAATTAAGATGAAATACTAGTTGATTGTCATTCATAAACCTATGCACTATAATTTGTAGAAGTTCATGTTTTCTAATATGGCACATATAATACTCCTTTCTTTACTACCACACATTAGCAAATTGTAAACAATTTTGCTTAATTATAGAGTTTGAACTAGCTCAGGGACTTTGAAAATTTAATAAAGCTGCATAATATAACTTTTTGGTGTTAATATTTCATTTACAATTCCATTGAAGTGAAAATGTAAGTTTATATCTAACGGTTAAAAATATATTATTTGATGTGTGAAACATTACATTTTACATTATTTTACTTTCATAACTTTAGTGTAGCATTTTTATTACCACGATTTCTTACTATTGACAATATCTTAAAAAGAGAATGACATTTCTTTTGTCTATATAAATGAAATTAAAAATACATCTATCTGTCTGTGTGCTTATCTATCTCATCATCACGGTAGAACTGCTGCATCAAATTTCATGAAAATTTTGTGGGTAGCCTTGAAATAGCCTTACTTAAAATTTAGTTCATGTTTCGAGTTTCTAGGACCAGGGATTGTCGAGATATGAATAAAAATCCCACAATTAAACCTTCCATAAAAATAGAATTATGTAGATGATATATTTTCTGCAAATTTATTAAAAAAATTATATCATGATGCTTAGCAACGCAATTAAATCAAATGTGTTTATTAGGCAGACGATTAATATTAAATTTTTTCCGATTTAAATAATAAAGAAATTGATATAAAAGAAAATTTTATAAACATTTTTATACCATTTTAGCGCGTTCATTTTAGTATATATTGATCCAATTTCATATATATTTTATAATTTTTTTTCAAACGAGGATGTTCAGATCTGCTTGTGAAGATAATTTTGTATAAAAAACACAGGAGAATTAAATTTAGAAGAATTAAGTGAAAGGAGAATTAAATGAAATATTTTAATAGAATGTTTTGAGTAAGAATGTCATTTAGAATACTGTAGGAATTTTCACATATTTTAAATCATGGGCATTGTCGGGTATATCTGCTATTAACACTATACATAAAATTGTATGTTGTATGCTGTCTGTTTATTATCTCAGCACGGTAGAACTCACCTATTTTTTTTTCATTAGAATTATTATAAAATTTCAAAAATAGAGACTCTAAATATTAAAACTTCACATCAAATTCTGAATTTTAAGTTTCTTGTATTATATAATCAGTACGAAGAACGGACATACTGCTAGTGCATTATAAAATATCACACAACTAACAGCATTATTAAAGTAATTTTAAAATATTTACAAGAAACTGAATAATTTATGACAACATATTAAGTACACTAGGCAAATGCAATGATTGATACAAGCTAATCTGATAAAATATACATTTTAAACATTGAATGATTTTTTATACTTCACAATTATTTAACTGATTTTAAATACTTCACAATTATTTTAAGCTTAAATTTACAACAAATGCCTAAGCAGTTTTCTTAATGAATGTGACAACAATAAAATGTTAAAATAAATTAAGAAAACTCTAAAAGTTTTGTTGACGTTATAATTAGCAACAAAACAATTTAGAATCCAGTTAGCTTTAATTGAAAAAAAAAATTAGACAAAAAAATATAATTTAAATAATTTGAATGTCATATATTTAAAATTCTAAGTAATTTTAAATGACATGATAATAAGCAAAAAATGGTAAGCACTTACTTTTAAAAAGCATTTGCATTATCCAATATGTAGCATATGTATCCAATGTAGTATATATCCAATGTAATAAGGTATGTAATCAAAGATATGCAGATCAAAATCCTTATTAAATCATGAGCTAACATATTAGACGCTCAAAAATACGGTAAAGGACCATTGTCTAGAAAAGAAAACCGTTGTACATCCACGAGTCCATGTACTGCACATACTTCTTTGTGTGGGCTATTGGGGGAGAAGGAACAGAAAAGGTCAGGCGAGGAAATTCGAAGGCCAGATTTGGGCCAACAAAGCACTACGCGGTCTAATTTCGGGGGGCCTGTGATCCTGCCTCTACTATCGGGGGTGACGGCTATATCGGGGTTTTACAGTAAGTTATTAACAAGGTTGGTGGCGACATCTAGTATTACAAAAAAAAGTAAAATAAGAAAATACGAGGTAATAAGGAAAAACTCAAACAACGTAATTAAGCACAAATTCATAAAACTAGCAGCATACAGTTGTTTAGAGGATGCGTTGGATCCCCTTCTGTAGTGTAGGATATACCAACAAACCAAATGCTAAAAATACGAAATGGCCTTTAATAAAATTACCAGCATACAGCTTTTACGAGGATACATTGTATCCTCCTTTTCAGTGCAAGATATACCAACAAACTAGAAGCCAAAAATATGGAATGGGCCTTAATTATATTAATAGCATACATCTGTTTCAAGGAAATGTTGGATCTTTAGTGCAAGAAGAAATGGACTACTTCGGCTTTTTACAGATTTCGTAATACAGTCTTAACATCGTAAGAAAGGTCAAAGATTATTTCTATCGACCTTTAACGGAATCCGTACAAGAGTAAGTTCAAGAAAGTGTTTCGTATTTTTAACTAATTTATTTTAACATTCCTCCATTTGCATTTTCACGATTCTACTTTTTTCGTGAATATGGAGTGATATATTTCTGTTCTAATAATAATAGAAAAAATATCAATGGGCGCTATTTGTTAAATTCTAATTAAATTTGCAGTGAAACTGTCATTTTCAATAAATACGGTTGAGCTTATTGCTTGTTCTGAAGAAGAAGACCACTCTATCGTTAAATTTTAGTGTATGCTATATTTATGCTAAGATTTTATTTTAATTTAGCTTTTGAACGTTTTTTGTTATACATATTTATTTGGTATTCTCTTTCATTTATTTATGTTGTATTTACTCTCTTTCATATATTTATTATCCAAAGAAACATTGGATTAACATTCATATCCAGACTAATGATATTTTCAAAAATACATCTTATATATTTGAAATTTCTGCCACTACAGTACTGCAGAAGCATTTATGTGTTTAAAAAAAAATGCTCCTATTCTGGTGAAAAACGCTTTGATGTTCGCTCAGGGTTGAGGGTGATAAAATACAATATTTTATAAACAACTTTCCAAAAACGCATACACTTCATATTGAATTTTATGACATTTTGGTTTGGTATGCTGGTTTTAGTTGATTTTCAGTCTTTAAGATGTCCATTCGCTTTCAATATTTTTTTTGAATTGCAAGTTTTAACATAGCTTCAATTTCTGTCCGCATTCTTTTGCAAAACTACGACTGGAGGACATAAACGCATATCTAAGTGAATGTGTTTTTCCGTATAATAAGGAAAATTTCGTGTTTCGTTTCAGATTGCAATGGTTGGTGTTGTATCCAGGACTCATCATTATGGAATGGATTTGCTATTATCTCGTTACCAGGGTGTACCTCACAAGGATGTGGAGTTGGATTTCTACGCCTAATTGCCAGAAATTTTGGCCAGAATCCAGTGACACTCTCAGAGACCGTACGCTTCTTCCCATGCCACCAACCTATCGGAAGGCCTTTCGGACTCACAGATTTAACGTGCCCATACTCCGAGTAGATACGGAGACAGTTTTGACTCACTTTGGGAATCGAAAATGCCTGTCCGCAGATTGCAATCATTGAATAGTATGAGATTCCTATTAAGATTTCCGAAAAATATTTTCAGTTCTACTTATCGATATTCTGGATAGATATTAAAAATCATAAAATTAGTTCTTCAATTTGATTGTAACCACGAATCTTGGAATAGCGAATTAAATGGGAATAACGCATTCTGTGTCTGTCATGCACTATATTCTCACCACGCTTCTGACACTTATACGGATCATGTTTTAATTTCCAGATTACAGACTGCGAATTGGGGTTTTCTTTTTTTATGGAATGTTTTGCTGCTTCAGGTTGATTTCAGATTCCTTATACAATTCTCAGTTGGGTTGGTGTTTGCCATTCAACAGCATTAAAATAATAAATACTTTAAAATGCAGTTTATTCTCTAAACCTTGTCGAGTTCTTAGCCCTATTCCTTTTGTACGTTATATGTTTAGTTCAATTAAGGATGCATAATTAGCAGATAATTAGAAGCCAAAAAACTGAATATACGAACTTATCTTTGAAAATATAGAACTAAAATTGGTAGGACTTCTACTGTGGATAGTTGAAAACGACAAAAATGTTAAAACGTGTTATTAAAATTATTAATGTCTCAAATAAATATTTTAAACTCGTTCAAGTGCTTTAAAATTTAGAAAAAAGCGTGACAATGCTGCCTTCTAACTTTCAAATCGAGATAATTAATTTTGAATGCGTAAGTAACATTTTTGTCCCGTTTTATTAATTACACGATTAAAATAATAAGAAAAATACAATGGCCTTTTCCTTGTTTTCGTTGCTCATATTTACTTGAATAAATAACATTTTTGAAGGCGCTAAGTCTTCTAAAAATTAAAAATAAAACTCATCCCGTATCCCCGAGGTGCAATACGCCCAGCAGATTGACTGAAAAAGAAAATCACTGAAACGATTAAAACTCTTAAAATAAAGTATTAAAGAAGTATCCCAAAGGTGAAATAAGACAAATTGTTTCAGGAAAATGTAGTTCCGTATAAAATATTTCCAAAAAAGTAATTATTAACTGACAAGATTCCACTTTCACCTTATGATACTGATTGTAAATATAAAGTCATGCATTAAATGTCCAATCTTTTTATTTCTTTCCCTACATGCATAGTATACTGTATAGGAAAAGTATCATGCTAAGGTCGAATATCCGAATTCGAGTTTTCGACGGAAGAACACGTTTAAAGCATACCGGAATTCAAATTAAACATGATTGATATATATATATGTGTGTATGTGTGTGTGTGTGAACGCGATATCTCAAGAGCGAAGTGCTTTACGAAACTATAAATAAATAATTAGGTGTGATTGTTACAACTGGGGAATACTGCAAACCTATTGGTTTCAAATGCTGTGGAATGTTCGGATCCCCCCTCCAATTTTCGAATGAATATTTAAAAAAATCTTAACCTTCCAGATCCGTATCAGAACCTTCCAGAACGATAAATAGATAATCATTGTAGACGTAGCCGTTCATTAAAAAACGGATGAAATTAAAAAAATATATGAAAAATTATGGTAAAATGCAATCCAAAAATTGGAATGCCTTTAATTTCAAACAGAATGACACCATTCGGCGATTGCTACTTCGTATGGAAGTTTGATAAGTCATCTAATATTTTTACCTAGTATACCTAATATTATAAGTTACCTATTATTTGCAACAGATATGCTAGAGATGTTTTTTTTTTGTACTTACCGTAGTTTGCATAGTTTTTGATTAAAAATATTCAATTGTTATTTATACATATAGATATATATATACAGGGTGTCCCAAAAACATTGACCTTGGCTTTTATTCCTTAAATATTGATGTTAGACAAATATAATAAATTACGAAATTGCGTAAAAGAAGCACAGAATTTTTTGAAATCGATAAAAATTTTCATGGAATTAAATTTGAAGTAATACAAAATTTAAATTTTTATATGACACCCGTATAAAAACATTTCCAATTAGTAAAATGTGCCCCATATACTAATAAAGTGATGTACAAAATTTCAGCATTTTATCATAAAAAGTCCAAGAGATATGTTTAAATAAATCTGGTGAGGGATTAATCACAAATTAAAATGTAAATGTTTACAGCAAGAGTGCAAATGACGCAATGCAAAAATGCATCATAGGCAAATAATATCTGCCTCTTATCTTTTATGGATCTTTGGCATGGATGGAAAACATTTTGAACAAGTTTTGTAATCTTTGTGTAAAGTTATTATTTCTACTCAGTGTAGATACTGTTGTACCAATAAATAGCAAAATTATTATTTATTTGTGTAAACATTGTTTTCTTTCGTAATCTGTGTATGACCCCTGAAACGCGATTTACTGAAATGAGTTTTCCCCCTCTGAGAATCCATGTCTATGCATCGAAAATTGGTTTAAGGCAGCATTTTTGTCTTTTCTTATCTCTGGGACATTTTATGATAAAATGCTGAAATTTTGTACATCACCTTATTAGTGTATGGGGCACATTTTACTCATTGGAAATGTTTTTGCACGGGGGACGTATAAAAAATTAAATTTTGTATTTCTTAAAATTTAATTCCCTTGAAAATTTTAATCGATTTCATAAATTTCTGTACCTTTTTTTACGCAACTTTGTAATTTATTATATATGTCTAAGATCAATATTTCAGGAATAAAAGCCGAGGATAATGTTTTTGGGACACCTTGTATATATATATATATATTATAAGAAAAGCCATGTGTTTCAACCCCAGATGAGACGATACCATAATATAAAATTTACAGAATAGAATATAGTTTTTGTGCATTAATTGCTGTTCTTTAGATTACCATGTTTAATTACTTTAAAGCGCAAAAAATAAGTTGTCCAATAGACACATGTGGCATACAAATTAGATTTTTTCCACTGTTAATTAACTATCAAGAATTCGTAAAACTAATAATTTCTGGAGTTTCAATAATTTTCTTATAACAATTGTATAAGCATGTGGTGCTGCGTTTTTCATGCATTTGTTAAAGCAGTTCATTTTTAAACACATAATTTAGTCATTAGTATTCCATTCGAAATGGGTGCGTGATTCCTTTTTGATCATCTCTGTTTTTATGTTACAAATGGGTGATGAAAATGCTTTTGGAATGAAAAGAAGAAAATACAGCGTAACAAGTTAAGTACATGGTTTTTAGGTTGTTCAACGGTGATTTTTATTACTTTTTTAAAAGAGTTACTGCTCATTTTTCCTGTTACACATTGTACTAGTATTGAAGTCTATCAGAGATGAGAAAACTAACGATTTTAGCAAATAAAGCTACAACTCTCTTTTCATTAATTTTATTTAGTTTAACAATGTATGGTGCTTAGCGTCGAAAATATTTTTCTAAATTGAAAACTAGCCCTGTTAGGTTTTGCTCTGAGATCAAGTTTTGTAGTCGAGCACTTTTATGTGACAGGGGAGGATCGGACGGGTTCTGAGAACCGTTACACCTGCCCCTATTTAGCTCACTCCGAGAGAAATATCAAAAATTCAGCTCCGTTAAGTTCGAGCCACATCACCGCCCCGCTGGAGGGTTATGCTCTGTCCAATGGTCAATACAATAAGCGTACAAAAATTCAGTCTTCTATGTCACCTGGGAAGCTTTTGGAAAGTCTGAAAATATTTTTCGAAAATAAAACATTCCTGACTGGTAATTCAAAAATCCGTCAACGTACTGTCCGATATTCGACATTATAAGTCTGCAAAGTTTCAGACTTCCAGGTTATCAAGGATTCTGGAGAGTCAGAAAGACTTCTTCAGACTACTATTTTTTCCAACCCTATGAGAGTAAATCGAAAATCTGGCTCTATTAGGTTCTGTACCATAGTCGATACTATAAGTGTGCAAAGATCTCAGCCATCTAGGTTACCTAGGGGCTTCTGGAGGGTCTAGAAAGACAAAAACGTGTGAGACAATTACAGTGATAGAGAAAGAAGTGTTATTCATAGGGGACGGATACTCTACTGGGAATTTGATACTGTATTAGGGAGTCCTGGCGTCGTGAAGGACCAAAGCTTCTATTCTTTTATTGAATGAGAATTTTGTTCGAATGAGAAAATATTAAATTTAAAGAGAGGAGAATATCAAATATGTAGGAGAGAGTCTGTGATAAATAGTGGTAGGATGACCATAATCTGTATGGGGGTCCTGCTAAAAGCATTAAAATGGAGTCCAAGTTTTGAGAGCAAGTTGCTGAAATATTTAATCATTTTTCAAGAAATCATTTTTAGCGTAGCGTGTGTGTTAAGGATCAGTTCGGTATACGGTTCAGGCAAATTTAAACTGCATACGACTTGATGCTCCCCATGAGTTGAGCTAGTTAAAAATTTATCGGGAAATGTAATTGTAAAGATTAATATGCCATGTCATAAGGGCCGTGACAGACCTACGGTTATGGTAAGAAGACCGCATGAAAAAGATCCGACTTTGATATAAACCGTCGCCCAAAATTATCCTGATGTCTACGCCGCACGATAAATCTATAGATTCCGAGCTTCTGAGAGGGGTTGAAACAGGGGAAGGAAAATACGGTCCCTGTGTTTGCCATCCTCATTGGGTTAATTTAAATTATTATAAAATAAAAATAATATGATGAATTGTACGACGTATCTGATGCTTTCTAAAATTCGTTAATTTTTTAAAATGTTGAAAAAATGTCTTATGCTTGCTCACTATGTGGATAAGTCACTAAATGTAAATACCTAGATTATTCAAATTAAATCGATAGAACCGAAAATACAGAAATTTATGTTCTAGTGATAAATACGCCGCTAACCGTGCACTGACGGAATATGCAACTCATTGTTTGGACGTATTTTAAAATATTTTGTTAGAACTTTTGAAAAAAAAACCGAAAATAAAATAACTTTGTTAATTGCAGCACTTAATTGCTAAAACGTATCAACTAACCTCAGAAGCGAAATCTCCTTTTTAAGGATAATGAAGCAGAGAAAGTTTCTTTGTATCATCTTCCTGAAGAAAAGGGATAATACATTTCCATCAAGATAGTATTAATTGTGTAATGATAGGTCCCTCAAGCAACATAAACCTATCTTGACAGGAAGAGAGATATGTTTCAATCGCTTGTAAGTTTTACACGTGCCTGGAACAGTGTCAAAATCTCTGGCGGTAAAACATATCTTTATTTGACAGAGGTAGTTGCTTTGCCTTTTTATCCTGAAGAAGGAGATTTTGCTTACGAAACTGGTTGATACCATTTATCAATTAATAGAATAATAACAGATCAACACCTTGGTTGATTACGCGATGATTTTTTGTCTGATCTTTTGTTGCCATATTGTTTTATTCCGCAGAAGTTATACTTTTATTAATCTGTCAATTTCCAGTAATATATATTATCCTTAAATACCTTTATAGAAGAAAACTATTGCAATCATTAGGTAGATCTGAATAAAAGAGAAAAATAATTTGAAAAGTACTAAAACGGAAAGGCTATTTAAATATAATAATAAAAAGTTTTGAAAAGTTTTTAAAATATTCAACTCTCTAAATAATAAAAAATAAATTACAGTACCTAAATGTAAGAGAAAAGCCTTTAATGCCACCACGAAACTTCAACGTAAAGGTAATTAATGTTAAATAGGCATACAACTTTTCTACTTTCACTGTATTAATAGCAAGATTAAAGCACCAAATATTTCCAGTACTGCTGTCATGTGTTTTAATGCTTGTTTCTCCACTGAGAAATTATTTAACCGAAGTAAAGTTTTTCCATGAAAATGAAACAAAAATAATTTAAAATTAGTTTTGGAAGATCACCCCCCTTATCACAGAAAGAAATAGCACATTAACCAGAAAACACTGCAAAGTATTACGCCACTATATCAGTTAAAATGGCATCCATGGGCTCGTTTCATGTTTATTAATTGCTCTTCAGCATGGAATACAAACGGGTATCTTTTACAAAAGAGCATACAATAAGCGCGAAAACTGTCAAATCGTATCGAGCATTCTATCTTGAAGGGCATAATAAACGCGATACAGGTCTGATTGCAGGTATAGGGCATTCAATGTTGAAGGGCATAATAAACGTCATACAGATCTTATAGTAGATATCGGATATTCCAAGTTGATAAACACACATTAAACGCAAAATATATGATATTTCAAGTAAAGGACATTCCATGTTATATAGTACAAAATAAGAGCAAAATTGGTTCCTGGATGATGTTATTTGCAATGAGGATTAGATCCTAGGTTTTGGAATGATCCCTTTAGGCAGGTCCTGTGATATAAAACAATACAACTTTAAAGTTCTTAAAATAATGTTTTACAGAATTCGAGAATGATATAAGACAGAATGAATAAATAATGTAGCTGAAAGTATTCAACAAAATAATTATTAACTGTGAAAATCGAATTTCCACCTTAACATGTGTTAAATACGTGTGATTTTCTGTTAAAAATATTATATTTTCAACCTTGGAGATATTACGTTGATATCCTATTCCTTGATTACTGTTAGGAATGGATCGAAATGATTAAATTGTTATATAATATCATATATAACTTTAATAATCAGCTATTTCACCCGTTAAGATCTAAATAATCAAGTTTATAATGTTTGTAAATAAATATGTTTAAAGGTGGACACAAAATAGGTTTCATGTGGTAATTTTTACTATTAATTTTTTCATTCACATATTGCAACACAAAAACGTCAAGGAAAGTTACGAAAAAACTTTAAATGGAGCAAATCTGAGATCATTTTTGCACTTAGAACCCCAATTCTTATAATAACAGCATACATTAAAAAAAGTTTTTTGACCCTCACTTTTGCAGCCTTGTGTAATGTATAGAGCTGAACTAATTACTACGTCTCAAATGTCCATGCTTAATTAATTTTAATTGTGAAAAAGAAATAATTTGCTCAATAAACAGATGCAGCGTTAAAATTCAGATATTTTTTTATCCAATTAAATCATTTATAAAAGAAACTCAGAATTCACAAAACTAATTATTTCTGAAGTCTTCCTTAATTTTTTTTATAAGAAATACATAAAAATGTAATGACTTGCCACTTTATCCGTTTTTAAAACAATTACTCCTTGGATATAAAAAATAGTCTCGAGTAATTTAGTAGAAATAGATGCAGTATTTTGTTCTTATTTTAATTTTTTGTTATAAATACGCTCTGAAAATGTATCGAAAAAGGAGAGTTTCACAAGCGAAAACATGTTGAACGGCGTGGTGTTGCAACTGTTTATTTGTAATCCATATGTCCTTTTAAGCTAAAGTTTATTGATAAGAAGAATTTTTTAAACTAACAAAATATTATTAAAATGCTCAACGCTTAAAAAAATATTTAATAATTATTATACCGCGTAAAAATGTGATACAGAAAGCATCACGTGTGTTTCTAAGAAACTTGAAGTGAATGTGGCTAATTTTGAGTATTTATACTAAATCAAATGAACCCTCAAAAATAGGGTGCTATGATAACAGAATAAAATAATTACACCATAAACACAAATATAAAATTTATATAATATATCATAAACACAAATATACACATGTCAAGTTGTTCCAAAGGAAAAAAGCAGCCCGATTCTTCAGGACCGATAAGGAGCGTGAATTCCCTAATTCAAGTCAGATAGGCAACTAAGGTCGAATAACACACGTGGCTGATAAAGGTAGAAAATATGATGCCACTATCGTGGAGAGGAAAAAAGCAATGAGGCAGGAAAACGACAGGCAGTAAACTACGAACGGAAAATACAGTAGAACCTCGATTATCCGACCCTCGTTTAACCGGAACGCTCCGTTAACCGACGTCGGCTTCCTGATCTTTTTTTTTTAACGGCGTTTCGCGGCTTTCAAAACGGCGTTTCCGAAAGAAATTAAAAATAAAATTACTTTTTGAAGGAGAATCTGCATCTACAGTTTCAATACTAGAGTTTTGGAAATCTGTCAATATTAAAGACTGCATTTATATGATCAGTGAAGCATGGGAATGAATGCCGCAATTGAGACTAAGACGAAGTTGGAGAAAACTTTTGCCGAATTTTTCAACTGGCGCAGATGAAAATGTTACAGACATTGCGAAAGATGGTGTTACTGAATTTTCAAACATTTTTAGCACGATGCCAGATTTTGAAAAGTGTGGGATCAAAGAAATCATAGATTGGTTGATTTGTGACATAGAAGATGCAGGCTTCCAGTTGCTTAATGATGAGGAAATTATCGCAGAAGTCCGACATTCTCCAAAAGAAGACGAAGAAGAAGATGATGATGAAAGCGAGAATGATCGCCAAGTAAAGATTAGTAACAATGATGCTTTTGGGTGTTTTTCAAAAGGCCTTGCTTGGTTGGAACAACAAGAACAGTGTGATTCCTCTGAACTAATGCTTTTAAAAAACTCCGTGACAGAGCTGCATGACAAAGGATGACCAATTTATGCCAGGTGGAGCTTCCATTTAAATCATTGTAAGTTTTTTGTTTCAAAATAAATTTTCATGTACTACTATACTATACTGTAATTTGAATTTAGATATTTATTTAGCAGTTTAAATAGTCATAATAGCAGTTCGATGACGATGTTACATATTAAACTAGACGATTATTGAAAAATTCTCTATTATCCAGATATTTCGATTATCCGATGTAGGTTCGGTCCCAATTACGTCGGATAATCCAGTTTCTATTACTCAGAAAAAAAAGAGTTGGGGAAAATAAGTCGGTGAGGGTACAGATAGCAGATTGAATAGAAACAACCGTGTACCGAGAATACCTACTAAAATAGTAACAAAATGAAATGCGATATTTAAACCGGTCTTAAAAAATACAATCAAGATAATAAGTAGAAAATATTTGAAATAATGGCAAACCAAATATAACAAACAGGAAAAACTGTAATTGAAATATGAAAAACCAACTTTTTTTGGAGGCCATATGAGCTAACTTCATTACATGAAATAGCGGGAAAAACAAAAACCCGAAAAATGAGAGACAAATAATCAAGGAGGCCGGAATGGAAAAAAAATGGTATTTATATTAAATGATAAGGCTCCCATTAAAAGATAACAACCAATAAATCACCTTAACATAAAGGGATCGCTTTTGCGATTTTCATTTGTTCGTCCGTATGGAATAGCCAATATACTCACTGGCGAGAAAACTGGCTAAAATGTTGCAAACATCTGTTCTCTATAGGCACACGATCTGACCTATCACGCAGACTTAAAGATTGAACTCAAGCTGCGAAATTCAAGTCAAAAACTCAACATTGAGGACGTCCCCAAAATTTGGATGGCTTTACCATAGCATATAACAACAATCATTGACCGGTGTTGCATGATCCTACTTTGAAAATTATCCTATAAGCGGTTTCTGTGAATGTGTACTTTGCCATTGTACAGCGAAAGTTATTCTGCTATATAACAGGTAGTTGCATAAAGGCAAGAATCTATTCAACATGATCCCAATGATCAGTTGATAATGGATGACATCCATCACCTCCAGTGGGCCATGGTTTCGTGGTCATCGTCGCTCGTCAGCACAATTCAGGTGTTGAGATGATCATTAAGCAAAAACTTCTTAAAGCAAATATTTATGTATTTTCAGTAAAAGCAATGTAACTTCGAATCCAGTAGCGATATGGGTCGATTTCAGATTTGCTCATCATTAAAAAATTCTAAGCAATCAGGAATACAGAGACGCGAATTCTTAGAACAAAGGGAAATGTTCTACAAATGTTTAAACTATACCAAATGCTCCCGCCCACTCCTTTGACGAGTTACGCAATAAAAACTCTTCATTTGCAATCTAGACGTCCCTCCCCTCAATATCTATAGATAAATCAACAGTTATCTAATTTTATTGATATTTTTAACCCAAGTGACATGTTAATTGCATTAAAATTAAATTGGAAATTAATGATTTGCATTCACTATTAGAAGAATCAAATAACATGGCTAAATATTATCATAATGGCTTACACAAGACAACGGGATAATGCTCTGTACATGAACTAATTACTCAGTCTCAGACTGTGCTTAATTGCATTAAATCGCAAAAAAAAAGTAGTCCCATAAAGAGACGTGGCATTCTAATTCAGCTTTTTTTTTTCAATACTTCAAATCCCGCTAATTAAAAAACCCTCACTCACTCAGAGTTCGCAAAACTAATTATTTCTCAAGTCTTCAATAACTTATAAGAAATGTATCAGAGTGTAGTGCTTCGCCACTTAATTATGCTTTTAAAAACAGTTTCTATTCTTGACACAAAAAAATGTAGTAATTAGTATTCTAGTCGAAGTGGGTTCGTGATTTCATTCTGATCATCTTTGTTTTTATTTCGAAAATAGTTGTGTTAAATGTATCAGAAAAAGAGCGGTTAACAAGTGGACATCATGTTCAATTACGTGGCTGGAAGCCTGTTCTACATCCACCTATTTTTTTAAAGGTAGATATATATGCTAACATGTATAAAAATCAGTACAAAAGTATACTTGAGACTATACTAAAGTCTGTTTTTACATGGCAGTTACACTCAACTTTTGTTTACACTGAAATGTTATAGTTGTTTAAAATAATCCATGTAAAATCACACTTTAGTCTGCACTACACGTACACGATACACTTTACGTTCACGATACACTATATGTACAAGATACACTATATGTACACTATACACTATATGTACACGATACATCATACGTATACGTCTACACTTTAGTACACGATGCACTATACGTACACGATACACTACATGTACACGATACATTATACGTACACGTCTACACTTTAATACACGATGCACTTAAGTCTGATTTTACACGGTTAATATACTCTTTCTGTGAAAATACTCAAATATGTTTCTACACCGTAGATACGTTCTACCCATTTATAAAACAATGCATCTTGAAGCAGCCATGGGCGCATGTTTTCAACAGTGTAGTAAAAAATTCGTGAACAGTGTACTCAAGCCTGATCTGAATGTGGTGTCTGACCCTGCTAGATTTTGTGAACGGAGAATTGGATTTTTTCCCGGCCGTGTAAATCCAAATCGAGTAAAGACGTTTGTGTAAAAACATTTGAGTACACTGTCCTTGCACTAAGTCTGTAAAAGTAGATTTCCCCAACACAATTTCTGTAAAAGTAGACTTCCCCCAACACAATTTCTGTAAAAGTAGACTTCTCCAACACAATTTCTGTAAGAGTAGACTCCCCCAACACAATTTCTGTAAAAGTAGACTGCCCCTCAACACAGTTTCTGTAAAAGTAGATTTCCCCCAACACAATTTCTGTGAAAGTAGGCTTCCCTCAGCACAGTTTCTGTAAAAGTAGACTCCCCCAACACAATTTCTGTAAAATTAGACTCCCCCAATACAATTTCTCTAAAAGTAGACTGCCTTTTAACACAATTTCGGTAAAAGTAGACTTCCCCCAACACAATTTCTGTGGAAGTAGAATTCCCTGAACACAGTTTCTCTAAAAGTAGACTCCCCCCAATATAATTTTTGTAAAAGTACACTCCCCCAACACAATTTCTGTAAAATTAGACTCTCCCAACACAATTTCTGTAAAAGTAGACTTGTCGCCAACACAATTTCTGTAAAAGCAGACTCCTCAACACAATTTCTGTAAATTCTGTAAAAATAGACTTCCCCAACACAATTTCTGTAAAAGTAGACTTTCTCCAACACAATTTCTGTAAAAGTAAACTTCAGTCTACCCAGAGCGTGCTACTTGAACCATATTAGATCAAAGGAAACCTTGTAAAACGTGATTTGAAATTTTTTCATAGATCGTTGAGAAGGGATATTCAATTATTCTCATTGTCAAACTTTTGATTCTTGATTGTCAGAAAGGTCGGGAAAGTAAATTGGGCTCTAGTTTGTCAACACATTTTTTCAAACAATAAAATGCGTTATAAAAATAATTGCTAAAAGTTGCAAACAAATAATTATTTCATAAATGATTTTTAAAAATAAGGAATACATTCTTTTATAAGACATTAACGTATATCCCACGTGAAATGTGTCATGTTTTTTTTTTAATTTGAAGAGGAAACAAATATTGTTTTTGAGCTATTCGAATTTTTCTCGCACGCAGAGTAAGATATCTCTTTAAAGAATCAAAATACTTCTATGACATTTGGTGTGCTTATTTTTATAAATGTGCAAAAAAATTTGAATTTCGAAATTAAATAAAGGCATTTTCTTTGTCTAACCTCTTTGAAAGTTAATTGGCATAAGTAACTCATTCGTTTTAATGGATTTGCAATAATATCCGTGGAAATATTAGTGTCGAAAACCCAGACCACTCGACTCGCCCAAAGACATGAGCAGCAAATTGAGTGTCCGGGAACAGGAAATATTAGTGTGTCAGATATAGTATGTCTAGTAAGAAAATAAAAATGTTAAAGAGTACAATTTAAATAACCAAAGATCTATTATAAATATTTAAAAATATTTCAATTGAATCATTTATTACCATTAGAAATGTTCAAAATGATATTAAAAATATTTCAACAATCGCGATAACGAACCACGTTCTTCAAAAATTGTCTAAATTGCTTTTGTATATTCATTTTTACAATATTTGATTTCTATTTTTACTTTCCATACGTACATAGTATAATTTATAGAGAAATTGTTATGATGGGGTCAAACATTCGAATGCGAGTTTTCGACGGAAGACCACATTTTATACATCGCTCAACTCCAATGAAACGTTTTGAAGGCGTTTACTATGTGCGTGCATGTATGTATGGTAGTGTGTGAATGTGTGTCCTTGAGTCCGTGGAAGCGATATCTCACGAACGAATAGAGCAATTCTTAAAGAATTATATACGATTGCTATAATCAATGAATATTGGAACCCTATAGATGTTAAACATGATCGAATGTTTGGAAGCTGCATCCTCTAAGTTTCGAATGAATTTTTAAAAATCATTAAAAATTCAAGACCTTTGAAAATGTTAAAAAAAAAACAATTTAAAACGCGATTTATCATTAGACAACTGATGGCACCTTCTTTAGAAAGCAAGCATGAACTGTTCTCGAGATGTCGTACGTTATCGGATAAATTTATCGAAAAATTTACATAAAATTGAAACAGAAGTACTATTAAAAAAGTTTACCCATGCGACTAACTTAGTGAAATATCGTCAAATTCGAAGAAAAGACGCCAATTTGCTAAAAATTTAATAACTTAAAAAAAATAAAGTTAAACTATTTCGATAATTTCTATTGCTTAGAGGAAATTAATATACTTAATTCAAATAATAGTGCGTCGTGCGTCTTTCTGTTGATTGCTTTTTGCGAGGGATTATGTAGTAATTACGCTTGATTGGGAATCGTATAAGAATGAAATATTGATTTCGAGGGCTAGGTGGACCCGAGGATATTCGGAGAGCAAGTTTTGCAGGAAATATATTATATACTTACATATGGAAACATTAGTAGAATTTGAATTTTAAAAATCTATTGATTGGAATTTAAACCATAATTTCATGTAATAAAACGTTAGTTCCTAATGATTAAAATCGTTTAATATATTTATAATTGGCAGGTTAGATTCTGCGCGAGTTAAATGCGTGCTTCGAAATAGTTTTACCTGTTGTAATCCAGAAAGTGCAAATGCGAATGTACAATTCTACGCTAAAAACTTTGTACCATGAATCGTACATCAATATTTCGCTTTGAAAGATGTAAATCATTGCATTCTGTAAGGAAAGTCATAAGATATTTTACTATACACACGTTTGAAATACTAAAAGATAACGTAATTGCTATCGAGCGTATTTATACTATGGTGGACTTAATATCGTGAAATAAATTCACTAGGTCTCATCTCATTATGAAAAGGAGAGATAAAATCTCCCATCGTGATGTATAAGAGGTAAAACTCCAAGCATAGTACTAAGAAAAAAGACGTAAAAGAGTTAATAATAGTGAGTATCTGAAATACACAATTGTAAAAGTGTACCGGAGGTGAAATAAGCCAGATTATTGAAGGATAACAAAATTTTGCAAGACATGTCCAAAATAGTAATTATTAACTGAGAACTTTCAACTTATCATATTAAAAGACGGGTAATTTTAAATCATAATATATTAAAAATATATCTCTTCCCGAGAGACATGTTGATCACATTCCTAATCTCTAAAGTTTTTCTAGATTGTTTTCTGAAGATTCAAGTAACAGGGACTAAATATTATCGAAATGACTTTCACAAAACAATGAAATAATGATTTGTGCATGCAGTGTCTATTACCCATATATACCTATACCGATACCGATATATATGTATTACCGATACCGATATAATTGCAGTGTCTATTACCGATATATTTAATCACTTTAAAGCGAAAAATCAATTTATCCCACAACAGGCGCAGCATTCAAATTAGGACTTTTTATAGTCTGTTAATTAAACACACCAACCGATCAGATATAGAAAAACTCATTATTTCTTAAGTCTTTAATAATTTCCTTATAAAGAAGTGTATAATGCTCTCTGCCATTTAATTTGCTTTTTGAAAGGGTTTCTCTTTTTGACACAAAAAGTAGTAATTAGTATTCCAATCCAATGGAGTGCGTGAATTCTATTCATCTTGGTCTTTATATTATAAAAAAATTTTGAAAATTTATTTGAAAGAAAAATATAGATATGACAGTACAAGACTTTTGCTACAACCAATATTTTTAATTCCTACTTCTTTATGTACATTAAACAGTATGACACAAGTAAGTACAGATATATAAATATATATATATATATATATATATATATATATATATATATATATATATATATATATATATATATATATATCCTATTTATAATTCCATAAACTTTAAGAATTTATTTAATCAATTTCATCATTTATTGCCTGTAAAGGATTTGAATGTTACAAAAACTTTTAAATATAACAAGCCTATTGGAAGAACCATTTTTAATTACAATGCAATTTCAAAATCTCTCTCAGTCGACATAGATTCCTCAACAAATTTAGATGGTGAATGTATTTGTAGTGCTGATAATTATGCTGAATTTATAAATCCACAATTGGGTCATATAGTTACTGGAGACTTAGCCATTGTAAAAGATAAATCTTTAAGAACTATAATGTCATTTGGCACTAAATTCAGGTTACCTTCATGTAATAATTCTAAACAAGTGTTAAAGTCAATCAATCTGGACCTTGATAAATTTATTTATGGATTAGCTTCTAAATATGCTCAGCCTTTAGAGGCATTTAATATGTGGAAATTTACTATTTTAAGATCTATTAAAAATACCATTTGTAGTATTAATTTATCTAGATCCATATATAATATGGATAATATAAAGCATTCTGTTAATGATTTACATAGATCTTTTGTTATTACTTATGTAGATAAAGCCTCTAATAATTATGCTATTATTTGTAAAAAATTCTATATTCAATATCTGCTAGATTATTTAAAAAATAATAGTCTATTTAAAATTGATTCACACTCTCTTAATAGTATCAAATTGAAAATTATCAATATGTATAGTGATTTAGATATTAATAATAAATTTTTGACATTTCCATATATTGTGCTTATACCTAAATTTCATAAAAATCCTATTAAATTTAGAACTGTTACTAGTGGTCATAATTCATACTCTACCACTGCTAGTAAATTATTACTAAATTATTTAAATGTACTAAATAGCAATTTACGAGATTCTGGTGATAGCTACATTATTCTAAATAACAGTAAGGAATTAAAAAATAAATTAAAAACGCATGGTAAAATAATAGGATTTCAAACTTTTGATTTTAAAGATCTATTTAATAATATTAAGATCACTGATCTATATGATGTCATGTTAGCTTTATATAATGCTTATATTACTAAACATTCTAATCTTACAAAATTTACCAATTTTCCTAAGCTTCTCCATTTTGTTCTTTTCAATAATTATATCTTTCAAGGTAATAAATTATACTTACAAGTCTCAGGTGTTCCACAAGGTGGCTGTAGTAGCAGTATGTTAGCTAATTTATACCTATATCATTATGAAAAATTCTTTACTTCAACTGATTATAAAATTTATAGATATGTAGATGATCTGATTTGTCTTGTATTTACTTATAACTATGTCATAGATATAGATTTCTATCCGGATAATTTGGAATTAATACCTAATGAAACTTCTATTAGTAATAATGTTTATTATTTGGATTTAAATCTAATTATAGAACCTGCTCATGGGATAGTTACTAAATTATATGATAAAAAAGATTTTTTTTAAATTTAATATTAATAAATTATTACCTTTTAATTCCTGCAACTCGATTCAATTGTTTAGAAATATTATACTTAATCAACTTTTTAGAATTTATAGATTATCAGATAAAAAATTTCATGCTTTGCACATTAATAACCTCAAAATTACCAGTAAAATGTATCAATATCCTGCATATTTAGTCAATAGTATAGTTAATAAGTTTCGATTAGCCTAAAATTCTCATATTCTCCCCTTATTATCTTATTTTAGCCGTACTTCTTCATTCTCCTGCAATTATATTTTCATCTTTTTATCTCGAAGCTTTAACAGTTGAATAACTCATTTTATTGCTTTTGCGCAGTACTGTTTTTATTACTCTCTTTGGCAACAGCAAATCACATATATATATACAGCAAAGCAGCATATATATATATATATATATATATATATATATATATATTTATATATATATTTATATATATATATATATATATCAATATATTGAAAGATCATAAACATCCTTTGCACTTAAGAACTTATGATTTCCAGGAACTTTTTAATACTATAGATCTTGATGACATGACAAATATACTTTACAGCTTGTTTGAAGAATATGACTTGAAAAGGAGTCTGGAATTCAATAAATTCAAGTCTATAATCAAAATAGTTATTAAAGAAAATTACCTTTACAACGGATTATCTCTTTATCAACAAATTAAGGGCATCCCCATGGGGGGGGGGGATGTTCTTCCATATTGGCTGATATATATCTTAGTTTTTATGAAAGAAGATCACATATAAACAACGAAATCATATACCTACGTTATGTGGATGACGTAATTATTGGATATGAGAATGAAAACTACACAATGAACTTTGATTTTTATCCACCAAATCTTGAAAGAAATCCCTCTTAGAAATAACAACGAGGTCGAATTTTTGGATTTGAATATCAACTATTGTCAAATCCCTCTCATATTCACCATCTATGATAAAAGAAAACAATTTAAACTACCCATTATTGGAATTATACATTGGAACTCCAACATACATTTGAATGTGTTTCGCAATGTATTCTTGGGAGGTTTAATCAGAATAAAAAGAACTATCAAAGAGGAATATTTACGTATCAATTTTGATCAAGAATTTTTAAAACAAGCATTTTTTAATAAATATCCAATTTCCTTTATGCGTAAAAATATTGATAATTTATACAGAACCAATTTTGCATATGGTGTAAGACTTTTCATATGGTGTATATATATTTGTATATATATCACCCCAAATTATATATATCACCCGGGAGGATTGTGACCCCCACTTCCCGGTTAAATCAGCTTTATGTTATGACGACACTCCCGGAAGCCGATACACTGTCAAAAACAAAGTACTCAATACTTACAGCACAGAAGAAATGAAATAAAATGGAAATAAATGAATAATTAAACTAATTCTGTAAATTAAATATTCAAAAATATCAAAAATCCCATCGCGACCCTAATATTCATTACAAAAAACATAATATCAAACACCAAAATAAAAACATTACAAACTAACCATTCCATAACCCAAGTACAAATATCGCCAAAGCACTCATTACAAATTTAACATTTAAACCACCAAACCACATCATTACAAACTAATCCACAATAGCTTTATACACCCTTCAGCTCAAAGTCCGTATGTACTTCTTTTTAAATACAGATTAAAACTATTCGTTACGGTTAAATTGTAAAACATGCGTATGATAGATATATATATATATATATATATATATATATATATATATATATATATATATATATATATATATATATATATATATATATATATATATACATATATATATATATATAATAAAAAATTCGAGTAATATTAACATCACCGTAGAAGCAAAATCACGGCCATAATGCCGATAAGAGGAGAAAACAGCACCAGCCCAAATTCGATGATTAGTCAGAATTAAATTTCTCTTCAGGTCTGAGTATTGAACCCTAACTAACACAAACATATGCCTGTTTCAGATTGAGCAATAGTACATTACTATAAATACTCAAACTCCGACTACATGCATCAAAAAATGAAAAAATGAAGATAGGAAACATCAAGAAAATTTGTATTACTATGCGGCATGAACCCTTTTTCTTTCACCACGTGTGAGAAATAACTATCAACCTCAACAGCTTAAATTATCTAGAAGCACCGGAATGAACAAGTCGACATACTACCAGGGAGGCAGTACGAACGTTCACAGTAATACTCTCAGATCCGTCCAGTGAGTCTAAGCAGGAGACCGGACAAGCTATTCAGAATTTGAACAATCCGTATAAGCAATTCTGAATATGAACATGAATCAAAGATGAAAATTCTCACTAAAAAAGTAATTCATAGGAAAACTGGATAAAGGAGAATGCCACTATACACCATTATAAGCGCGCTCAAATCGTAGATTCAAAACTGGCAAAAGTTACAATTTTTAGCAAAAATAAAATTCAAAACATTCATTAATGCATCTTTTATTCCGATTTTTTTATTTTTCTAATTTTTTTGACTTATAAATAAAAATGAAAAATAATAAAATAAGTAATAAATAATTACACTTTTTTTTTTAATTATGTATGTTAGCCACTATAATTGGGAAAGTTTTCTAGGATGTTATCGAGTCGAAGTTGATACACTGAGTTTAATTTTAATAAGGAATATGGGAGGATGTGCATTATTAGTCGCTGCACTCAATAATTTCATAAAATGTGCTAATTTATAATATTCATCACAAATCTTATTGATTCTAAGAGCCTCTAAATACAGATATATGCAAACAAGAATCAAAATGTTGAATTTTTGATGTATTAAATTTAAAATCCTGTCTTTTATCATACAAGTTTATAAACATATTACAATTTCGTAAATTTAAATGTAAATCTAAAAAGTTTGCAACATTAGAGTCATTATTACTTGCATTTAATTGTAAATTATTAGGAAAAAAGTTAAATACTACAGGGATATTATTAGGGGATACACATAATATGTCATCTAAATATCTAAACATGTGCATACTATGCAAGCTTGGATTAATGTTCTTTTCATAGAAGAATAAATACAGATTAGCTAACAATGATGAAGCACACCCCCTTTGTGGGATACCAACCTGTTGTTTAAAAAAAGTACCACCATGTTGAATATAATTCTCATAAAGAGTGAAATTAAGTAATTTTTTAGAAAGAAAATTTGAATATTTTTGGTTGATATTATATTTTTCAAAAATTTCTAAAATAATTCTATGAAGATCATCTATATCAATATTATTAAACAAATCTTTGAAATCATAAGTATAGATACTTTGAATATTAGTAAGAGTTTTTAATTTCTTAAGTAATTCAGAACTGATTTTACAATATGACAATTATTTGAGATTTTTGGTTGATATTATATTTTTCAAAAATTCCTAAAATAATTCTATGAAGATCATCTATATCAATATTATTAAACAAATCTTTGAAATCATAAGTATAGATACTTTGAATATTAGTAAGAGTTTTTAATTTCTTAAGTAATTCAGAACTGATTTTACAATATGACAATTATTTGAGATTTCATCTGACAAGGATACTTCATGTAATATTTTAATAATAATTTTCTAGCATTAGTAATGTAAGAATTATGCCCACTGGTGATGGTTCAAAAAGCAACAGGGGATTTATGAAACTTGGGTACTAAAACAATATATGGAATGTTATTACAACTATTTTTCGATGGATTTGCTTATATTTGGCTGAAATTCTATTGGATAAATTTCTAAGGTTAGTTTTATGTAAATTATAGATTTGATTATTGAGTAAGTGTGACTTACTTATATAGTAATGTTTACAAATAATTGAGTAGTTACTACTTGCCTTATCAACATATGTAATAACAAAATCATTTTGAATTTCATTAATATCCTTTTTAATTGAATTAAATTTATACGACTTATTAATTTTTTGTTTATATATATAGTTATTTAAGTATTGGTCTAGTAAGACACTCCAGGGTTTGAAAGCTTCTACAGGGATTTGATATTTACAGCTGATTTTATAGATACATTTATTTAAGTCAAGAAATAAACCTTTACTTATTAATTTATGTTTAAGTTTAGTAGGTATACGGTACTTAGCACCGAGTAACATCAGTGATCTCAGTGCATCATAATTAATAATATTTAGACTTCCCGTTCTAGCATGCCCATGGTGTTTATCTACGTAGTCTTTGTATTTATCTAAATGACAGTGGCAGTATGACTCTTTATCCAATTCATAATTTTGTTTAATATCTATTGATTTGGCAATTTGATTATGATTGAAAATATAACGTCCTAGAGGTTTATCATATTTATATGCAATTTTAGGATTTACATGTTTGACTGGAAACTAATTGGAAACCGATTTTAAAAAAATTATTTATCTTCAGATTATTTGAGACAGAATTAGTGAAATTCAAGGTACAATATTCGTTTATTTAATATATTACTAAGATTTTTACTTCAGGTAATGAGAAAATCGTAGAATAAATGTTTAAAATGAATGTTATCAAATGCAGTAGTTATAAAATTTTATATACCATATTTAATTGCTGTTTTGCAATTGCGAAAATCCAGTTTTTACATTGTTTACAATCAAAAGTAATTTTAAAATTTGCATGTTGCTATAGGATGGCATTTTTAGTTGAGATAATGAGGGCAATTTTTTATTATATTTACTTGCTCTTTTAGTTATTTTTGATTTATTTTTAGGATTGCTAAAGGAATTATAAATATTATGGTCTTCATTAGGATAATTAAAGGATATTTTAACAATGTTATGATGATTAAATATCTGATTGAGTCCATATGGAAAAATAGTTTTGTGTGCATAAATGAATTCATTTTCAAGAAACAATCTGTCATAATAATTTTTTTGAATACATAGAATACTAATTTCAATGTTGTCGAACCCATGTTTAGAAAAATGTTCGCATTCGAATTTTGATTCAGTAAGGGTAGTTGCATTATTTGAATTTTTTTATATTATTTCTGTGATTCGGAGGTGCAGAGGATTGCTGGTTTGACCTATATATGACATATTATATTTTTTACATACAATTTGGTAGATGCAATTATATGTTTTACTGAAGACAAGATTATTGCTACAATTGATCTGATTACGATTAGCAAACGGACATGTTTTACATCTATTAGAATTACAAGATTTAAATTTAAGTGTGTTATTTAGTGATGCATGGCTGTACGATTGAAAGTTATATGAAGTGAATAAGGAATACTGACTGGATGTACTGAATGAAGATGGAATAGTCATTGAAGAAAAAGGATATTGTTGGTAGTTGGATATTGATCTAGGAAAACCCCAACAAGTTCTTGAATACCGAGCGTGGATGTCAGAGAACATCAAGTTGACAGTCGCTAAATTTTGATAATTGGACATCATATAATTAGGGTAAAATAGTAAATATTATTTCCCCAAAATAAAGGCACTTGTATTCAAAATAAGAGACTCTTTAGCCAAGAATGCACCTTAACTCAAATACAAAATTGGAGACACAATTACAACATATGAAAGGTACAATTATTTTTCAAACTAATGGATCATCTAAAACTTGATAATAATAAGAACTAATGTGCAGACACTTTAAAACCTGGATTAAGTAAATGCTCAGGAATAAGCAAAACTAGGATAGATAGTGGAAAAAAAAATATATATACATTGACTATTCCAATATAAAAATTGATTCAAATTAATATCCAACAATACATCATGAAAAACAATATTTTACCTCGGAACTAATAATATAATCTAAGAATAATACAACCAATGCTGTGAAATACAAGATTTAAGTTCTTCCAGTACATATACATTTATTTAATGGTTCAACAATTAAGAGATTCAACGTATGAAAAGCTAAGTTCGATCACAAAATTATTAAGATAATATATATATATATATATATATATATATATATATATATATATATATATATATATATATATAGTCTTTTTAAACATGATTTACATTCCATCAATAGTATTAAATTGAAAATTATCAATATGTATAGTGATTCAAATATTAAATATAAATATCTTAAATTTCCTTATATAGTGCTTATTTCAAAATTTCATAAAAATCCTATTAAATTTAAAACAGTAAATAGTGGCCATAATACTTACTCTACTACTGCGAGAAATTATTACTCAATTCTTTAATTCTAATAAATAATAGTTTATGCTAGATTAGCAATAATTACCTTATTCTAAATAATAGTAAAGAATGAAAGAATAAATTAACATATAAAATAATTGGATTTCAAACTTTTGATTTTAAAGATCTTTTTAATAATATTAAGATATCTGATCTATATGATGTAATTTTAGTTCTATATAATTCTTATATTACTAATCTTTCAAATCAAATTAATTTTATAAATTTTCCTAAACTTCTTCACTTTGTTATTTTTAATAACTATATTTTTCAAGGAAATAAATTATACTTACATGTCTCAGGAGTTCCACAGGGTGGCTACAGTAGCAGTATGTTAGCTAATTTATACCTTTATCATTATGAAAAGTCTTTTACTTCAATAGATTATACTTTTTACAGATATGTTGATGATCTGATTTGCTTAGTACATACAGAAAATTATCTCATAGATATTGATTTCTATCCAGACAATTTGGAATTAATTCCTCTAATGAAGCTACTATTAGTAATAATGTTAATTTTTTGGATTTAAATATTTTTATTGATCCTTCTAATAGAATTGTTACAAATTTATATGATAAAAAAGACTATTATAATTATAATATTAATAAAATCTTACCATTTAATTCCTGTAACTCGATTCAATTGTTTAGAAATATTATACTCAATCAGCTTTTTAGAATTTATAGATTATCTGATAAAAAATTTCATGCTATGCATATAAATAATCTCAAAATTACCAGCAATTTATATAAATATCCCTCTTATTTTGTAAATGGTATTGTTAAAAAATTTAGAATAGCTGGATTTTTATAATTCTTTTCATAGTATCTTATATTAGCCAGACATCTCCATTCTCTTGTACTTTTTTCCACGTTAGCATTACTATTATTAGCACCTCCTTTTAGTAGCTCTTTTTGTATATTATTTTGTTTTACCATTTCGCTTTACTGTTTTTCAATTCTTATGAATGGCAACAGTAGATCGTTTTTTATTTTTTCTTTGCAAATGGCAACACTGGTCTCTTCAATCAGAGTTGCCGGTTTCGATTCGTTTGTACATATGCTGTGCATTTTCCAGATATTCATTTTTTCTTTTTTATTCCTTCTTTATATATGTCGAAAACCCAGGCCGTCTGACTCATCGGAAGATATAGAGCAGCAAAAATGGGCGGCCAGTCTTTATGTATGTCGTCCAAGTAGAAATAGTTTATACATATAATCTATCTATTTCTTCAGAAACATACATATTTTGTTTCTGCTTCGACAAAATACTTGGACTTGAGAACGAATTTTACAAAGTGAAAATTTCCATTTTTTTAGGCTTAGCCCCTTTTCCACGTGTATAGCGATATAGCTTGATTTTTTAAATTTTTTTATTTGTTTCCATACCTCTGAATTTTGTTGATTTTCTGTAACTTGGTAACTCGTGTTTTGTATTTTTTTTCCATTTGATTGATGATTTGCTGTTTTATATTTTATTCTGTGGGTGTTTTAGAAAGTTAGGTTTATCGTGTTGCAGCTTCTTACTTTTCGTTCATTGGATTTTCAAACTACTATTATTATATATATATATATAAAAGTGTGGCGACACGTGACGATTTCAAATACTAATTAATAACAAATGACAAATCATACTGACCTAAAAGTTATTTTATTTTAAAATCATCCTACAGACGTAAAATAAAAACCATAGCGCTTTTGGACATCTTACATGTCCATCCTTAATGGCAATGCAATCAGACAAGGATGCCACTGTGCTTAAATACAATACATATACCGTCAAGTAAAATTTGCATTTCATGAAATTGACAATTACACAAAATGGTGGATTATGAGTCAGATTATAATTTATACAAAGTTCAAAGGCAAATATTTCAAAAAACAGTTTAAGGATATTAAAATTTTTACATTATAAAAATTATGAATCAATGTAGCTATGCAAAACTTTAACTCGCAGGGAATCGAGGACGAGTCGCCAGTCATAACTTAGGACATGAACAGGGTCAAAATTGCAAATTAAAGAACAATACAAATAAATAAAAAGGGATTCATAAAGCAAGATCGAACGGGGGTTATTGCAACTAATTAAAAGAAAAGTTTTTTCAAAGAGGGCGAAAATTATCTTTATTTACGAATTGTGCGAGGGCAGTCGTAAATTTACCATTTTTTATGTCTCTTGCATGTTCGGATAAACGTAAGGTTGGTATCCGTTTGTCTGAGGTTGAACAAGTAAGATGTCCGAAAGCGCTATACATACATGCATATATATATATATATATATTTTATATATATACATATATATATATATATTATATATATATACACATATATATATATATTATATATATATACACATATATATATATTATATATATATACACACACATATATATATATATATATACACACACATATATATATATATATATATATATATATATATATATACAATATACGACAAGTGCAATACGCAATCACAAAGATGTAAATTAATATTACCAAGGAACAGGCTCAAATGCTGCTGTTTAATCCGAAGTAAATATACAATTGAAATCAAAAAAGAGGATAAAGTTCAATGGAGGGGAAACCAAATACAATGCATACAATGGCAGAGGAGGATTGCGACTCCTCAATCCCGTTTAAAGCTGCTTTTCCAGCCCGGGCAAACGCTCACGGAACCAATGCATTGCAAAGGTTGATCCCCCATACGTGCCCAGTCAGAAGCACACAAACATGGAGAAACAGGCCACCGAGAATGGAAGTCAAGAAACGCACAAATTAAGAAACACAAAATCTCCTATTATATAAGTAATTATGCGCATGTGCAAGTCTTCAAGTGATATGCAGAAACTATCCCAATTCAGTAAAATCCCTTTTGAATGAATTTGCTTCATATTTATTGTTGAAAAATGAATTATAATATTTCTTCAGGAAATTAACTGGGTAATTCTTTCTTAATGCTTCTAATATTATCCCCTTGTTACTGGATAGTATACTATATATTATATCTATATATATCTATATATCTATATATATATATATGTATATATGTATATGTTTATATGTATATATATATATATATATATATATATATATATATATATATATATATATAATATATATATATATATATATAATATATATACTTATATATATGTATATATATATATATATAATAAAAATTTATAGATACTATAGCTTACTAAAATATGAAGGATACTATGCAAATATTATTAAATAAAGAATTTAAAGTTATTAAGTAAATGGATTTGAAAATTGCTTGAGGATTATTTGATTTTTACTTTTGTTTTGTAAGCCAGTTAGATAGTTGAATTTAGTTTAAGTTTTTCTTTTTTTGTTTCCATACCTTTTAATTTGGTTGATTTTCTGTAACTTGATAGCTTGTGTTTTGTATTTTTTATCCATTTGATTGATGATTTGCTGTATTATATTTTATTCTGTGGGTGTTTTAAAAAGTTAGGTTTATCGTGTTACATCTTCTTACTTTTCGTTCATTGAATTTTCAAACTTCTATTATTATATATATATATGTATATATATATATATGTATATATATATATATATATATATATACATATATATATATATATATATATATATACATATATATATATATATATGTACATATATATATATATATATATATATATACATATACATATATATATACATATATATATATATATATATACATATATATATATATATATATATACATATATATATATATATATATATACATATATATATATATATATATATATATGAATGAAAGTAGAAAAGAACGGGAGTGACCATATGAATTACATAAGAATGGTAGGGGTGGATTGCGACACCCCTTTCCCGCTTAAAGCAGCTTTTACAACCCGGGTAACGCTCACGGAACCAACATAATTCCATGGTCAGCCTCCCAAATGTGCGAAAATAAAAGCACCAGAACAGACTCAGAACCAAAGAAGTAAACGAATCCATGAAGAAGAAACATCCGCTAGTCCAACCCGATGGAACGTCTCTTTATATAAGTAAAGTTGCTCATGCGCAGAGAAATATCAGGATAATAGTTACGCAGTCATGAATATTAAATCTCTATATCAACAATCAGATTACAAATTTTCTTTAAAAAAGGATTTGTAATAATGTTGTACAAAATTGACTGGATAATTTCTTTTTATAGCTTCATCTGCAAATTTTTTACATTTGCAAATGCAGTCTTTCCTAAAAGTATTATAATTTTGGTTTCTTCTAAAATGTCCAATTACTATATTTCTGAAGACATACTTTGCAAGGTTTGAATTCCAATCGATAATATGATTTACCTTGATCCTGTATGAATCTCTTTTGTCGTGTAACTCTGTGTATATTCCATATTTCTTGTGTTTTTTGATAGCTAAATCCAAGAATTTTACCGATCCGTCCTCACACGCTGGATTTTCAATAAGGTCCAATTCGCTTGGGTAGAATGAAAAGTCAAAACATGGGGTGTTTTCATAGCCCCCAATTATCACATCATCGACATAACGGAAGTAGGGCATTTCCGATAGGATATGAGTGCCTCTTTCGTATTTAGATAGATATATATCTGCTAGTATTGACGAGCAACTCCCTCCCATAGGTATGCCCTTGATTTGTTTGTAAAAATTGCTTCCGTCGTGTAGTATGTTTTCCTTTAATACCAATTCTACCAAGTCCATGTATCTTCTATAAGTTATAAATTGCTTTAGATCGTATTCTTCATGTAGATCTTTCAGAATCAATTGTAAATTATCCAAATCAATATTGTTAAAAAGATCTCGAAAGTCGTAACTCCTAAAGTTGATATCGTTATGACAAAACTTTAGTCGGTTTATCAGTTCCTGTCCGTTTTTTATCATAATAGAGTTATGTCTTTTAATATCATGCATAACTATTATGAGTAAATCCAAAAGTTTTTTGTTTGCTATTTCCAAATATGAACCACATCCCACCGTCACAGTTCGAAATTTGACAGGTATTTTGTGTAATTTGGGGATCAGGACCAAATATGGATATTTTATTGTTTTAATATCAATTCCTATTCTTTTGTAAAGTGCCTCTATTCTTTTAGTCAGTATCAATGCGTTACTGGGTATTAAAGCATACATTTCACTGTCCCTGTAACTTTGGTTTAGTGTATCCACGTAGAACTTTTTACAAGTGAAGGCATAATTTGATACTATTTTATCGGTATATGTTAATACATATTCTTCTTTAATTTGCTTGAACGAGGATGGAACTTTAATTTCTCTATTGTTTTTGCAGTGCTGCGGGTAGTAGTGACAAAACGCTTTGTAAAATTTATATTTCCACTCATTAAATGCTTGTATTGGTAAACTGTGTTTTACCGCCAATCTATAAATGAAGATGTCGAGATCATTATAAAATTCTTCGTATACATTTTTAAATTCTTGTATACGGTACTTTGTACCGAGTTGAAGCAGGTTTTTAAGTCTTTTGTCTTTGATAAAATCTAGATTTCCGGAGATTATATGCTTATGATGAGTGTCACTATGAATATTCTCATGACAATTACAAGAATCTACATTATTTGATGCAACATCTTGACAAATTTTGTTATAATTGAAAAATTTCCTTCCGTTGGTTTTGACGAATCTATAATTGATCATGATTTTTATATTGGACAAAGGAAGACATACGTTAATATGATTTAAAATAGAATGGAATGGAATGTTCTCATACAGTTTGTTCTTGAAAGTTGTAATAAAAAATTCTTTAGATTGTTTTATAATTTCACTTTTTGTAAGTGTTAAATTAAAAATTCTGGCTCTGAGTTTGATTAAATCCAATAGGATATCAATATTAGTACTTGCTTCTTCATTTTGGCAATTGCTTTCTTTTAAGTTGAAATGTATTATGTAATTCCATATTTTCTGTAGATATTTAAGCTTGATACTATAGGCCAAGTTCTTAATCCATCCAATTTTCATCGTGTTTTCAGTTTTTAAAAATTTCAATATTTTTTCTTCTGTTTTAATATAATTATTGTGTTGTTTTTTACTTCCTCTTTGCCATCGGTGGGATTTTTTATTTATAAGATTTTCAGATAGAGGGTATGAAGAACTATTTCTGCATCTTTCTTTATTAAAGTTTTCGTTAAATATTAATGTATTAAGGCCATATGGATAAGCCGTATTGAATTGTTTAATATGGTTGCTCTCCCACCATAATCTTTCCGATTTATTTGGTACTATATCAATTATAGTTACCATGATGTTGGTGAACCCATGGGCTTGAAAATGTCTCAGTTCCAAATTAGCTGTGGGCATTTCCTGTTGTACCTTTCCTATCTGGCTTCGGTGCAGATTTATTCGAATGTTTAAAGGATTCTGCGTTTGGCCTATATATTTAGCTTGACATTTTAAACATTCAATACAATAAACCACATTATAGCTCTTGCAAAAAAATTTTTTTTTCTACTTTCGTTGTCTGTAGAAATTTGTTGTGGATTAGCCACTGGACACAGTTTGCATCGTTTAGATTGGCATTTGCGAAATTTAATATTCTTCATATGCTGGTGGTGATAATTATGAATGTTAATAAAATCATTTGACCCATTTGGGATCTTGTCTGGATATAAATCAATATTTACATTTTTTATTTTTGTCACAGTCTGATCATGGCCAACTGTTACAGATTTGAAATATCTTCTCATCGATATGCTTTACTATTAGAGACTAGGGTAACGGTATGTCGATAACACAAACACCCTACTATTGTGTCACCGGGCATATATTCGTATTTGAATATATTTGCCAGTCTCCAATATTATATACGGACTTCATTCATATTTTAAAAATCAACAGTTTTTTAACTCTTGTTGAGGAGTTGACAAATATGTACGCCTTATCTCCCTGTCTTCAGATTTCTCTGTGGATATCACTTTGAAACTCTAACTAAATTCAATCCAATCCTCGCTGTACAATTGACCATCGCAAACTTTATGGCAAAGTTTTAACACTATTATATACTTTTTTTGTAATTTTGTAAAAACCATCATCTATAAGATTCGTTGATATTAGTAACCTGTGAAGACTACCAGTTTATTACACGTATCTAAAAATACATCATAAAAAGTTAAATACCTATTTAGCATATAAGTACAAAACGAACGATCACAAATCATTTACATCAATATTCCAATTATCACTACAATACCATCATAAAAATAAGTTTACTTCTTACCGTTATAATCAACCCTGCTCCAAAAGTCGTCCAAAGAATCCAATTCCTTTACAACACACGGAAGACCAAACACTTCATCAAGCTGGTCCGAGAGGTGGCCTTTAAGTAAAAAGCTGATATGAAAAATAAAAGATATGTACTACTTCCGCGCTTTGCTGCTGGATGTAGACATTCCGTATACTATTACGATAAAGTGAGACAAAATAGGATATATCCCAAATAAGCCTGAAATTAAAGAACTATATATATATATATACATATATATATACATATATATATATATATATATATATATATATATATACATATATATATACATATATATATATATATATATATATATATATATATATACATATATATATATATATATATATATATATATATATATACATATATATATACATATATATATATATATATATATATATACATATATATATACATATATATATATATATATATATATATATATATATACATATATATATATATATATATATACATATACATATATATATATATATATATATATATACATATATATATATATATACATATACATACATATATATATATATATATATA
>OX578133.1:189310385-189370740 GCA_951213105.1 Amaurobius ferox
AGCACTATCCAATGGGATACCTCAAACACCACTATAATGCTGTGCACTGCAAGGAATTTAATGCATTTGATAGTGATATTGGCAACACCTATTTTATATAATATAATGGCAACGCATCGAATGGCTCGGCACTTTATATTTGAATTGAAGAATGATCTGTCATTCGGGTTAACTTCTTATTTCAACCTGTCTCAATCCAAAATATTTTTTCTCCACTCAGTCCTTGCATTCACTTCTGGCATACGTCTTTTGCTTTGGCGTTCCAGGGAAATATGGCCACAGGCACGTAACGGTTCCGTGAGTGTTTCCTCAGGAGTAATAGCTGGCTATAAACGGGAACAAGGGGTCACAATCCCCCTTGGCCATTTGTTATTTCCCTGTTGGCACTTATTTCACATCTCGATCTTTTATGATCTTCTTATATACAAGACATTAATAGAGCTGCATTGCGCCTATATGACTTAGCAATTTATATTGGTTTACAATCGGGTACGTTTCGTACTTTGTTATTTACAATATATACATATATATATATATATATATATATATATATATATATATATATATACATATATATATATATATATACGTATATATATATATACATATATATATATATATATACGTATATATATATATACATATATATATATATATATACGTATATATATATATACATATATATATATATATATATGTATATATACATATATATATATATATGTATATATATAAATATATATATATATATACATATACATATATATATATATATATACATATACATATACATATATATATATATATATATGTATATATATATATATATATATATATATTAAATAAAATGGTTAAAAAGGGATTTTAATTTAGAAATATATAAAAATATTTTATGCACAAAAGTTTCGAATACACATATATTGAAGTCAGCAGCTGCAATTTAATATTTTCATTGCGTACCTGTGCTTTTGAAAAGTCATAAAATAATTATATTTTATCTATATCAATAGAAAGAAATATTTTTGTAAATCATAAATTTAAAATAATGCACAAAACAAATAATAATTAAAAAATAAATAGAAATTGCTAAACCCTTTCTACATCATAAATAAGTTATTTAGACCAATGGGGTGTTTAATCAGCTAACCCTGCTGCTGATAATTGAAAGGGAAATCTGAAAGACTCCTGTTTACGTCCTGTAGTACATACATTAGCCCATCATGATCTCTGAATCTACCACTTTCTTGAATGACTACTACTCTCTGCTACTACTATTACTACTAAGTGAGTAATAATAATAATAAGAAGAAGGAAAATAACTTGTTCAATTTATTAAAGACATAAGAAATATATTGTTAAATATATAAAAATATTAAAAGCTACTTATAATTAAATATTTTTAAAAAATACTTCCTATATATAATATTAAACATTGTTTAAAAAATATCTGTTTATAATTACATGAGTGAGTACCATAAGATAAAAGAGACAATTTGTTGGACATTAAAGTTAAGCATTATATTTAGTGTTGTTTTAAAATATTTTCCTTCAGCCAAATCACTTATAAAAATATTCCATATTTATTATATTTTCATAAATTTTACAAAATTAATTTCTGAAAGAAAAGGCTTCTAAAAATCTTCTCTAAAGCTTATATTACCTGCTGTTTTATCAGAATAAGTAAAATATCACTTGTACCCTTGTAGTTTTTTCCTATCCCTTTTCTTAAAAATAAAGCATTATTCTCTTTCCTCTTCAAAATTAGGAAACTAAATGTAGAAAGTCTTCTTGCAAATTTATCTACATTTTAAAAAGCAGTGTGGAAAGAATATGACATTTCACTTTCAAATGAATTAGAGCGAAAATAAAAAGCGGAAAATTTTCCGGAAAAAAATAGCTGGAAAATTTCCTAAATTTTTCTATTTCCGGGAAATTTTTTCCGACTCCCAACACAAGACATGGTTATGTTTTCGAAATTATATCTTATTTGTAGTTTAATGATTGGTGACAAAATTTTTGTTTCACTAAATATTGTTGGAGCATATATTTCACAAAATCTGCTATAGATAGACCTCAGACTGATATGGATTTAAATTCAAAACTGGTGGAAGTAAGGGGATTCACTAAGGATTTCCCTTCCGGTTCCTTTAACATTTCTAGTTTAAAACTTTGCATTTTCCTTGAAACATCGTTTTTGGCAGATTGATTATGGATAGAGCTTAGATAATAAATGATATAGGTGTAGCAATCAAATTCTGGAGGAGGTAGAGCTGTTTACTAAGAATTTCCACTTTCCGTTTAAAAATAGTCAAGATGTCCATAGTCAATCTAGAGAAATAAATGTTCTGGAGAATTGCTTAATCTATATCATTTGTTATCTGATCTCTATCTATAGTCTAATAAGAAAAATATATAATTCAGCATTTTGTTCTATTCTATTTTTTCTGCCTATTTTGTCTCTTAGAAATAAATATGATTTTTTTTTAACTTACCACTTCTTACATTTGAAGTATAAGATTGGGAGATATAAGTTTAATCTTCTCAGTTAATAATTACTTTTTTCGGATAATTTGTATCAAACTATATTTTCCTGCAACAATTTGTCTTATTTTACCCCAGGGATTCTTCTATAATGATTTATTTTAATTTTTTATCTTTTAAATGATTTTATTTTGCAGTCCATATGTTGTGAGTATCGCTCCTCGGGGATGTAGGTTGTTTTCCCTTATTTTTATAGCAAAACGTAGTATCTTTGGTGAAGTTATCTATCCATGTAAAAATGAAATACTTCTATTTTAATCTTATTATTTTAATCATGCAATTAATAAAATGAACAAAAATGTAACAGAAATATTCAAAATTAATTATCTTAATTTTGGAAGCTACGTGGAAATGTTGCAATTCTTTTTTTTAGCAAACCTTTACGTGCTTGAATATATTAAAAATATTTATTTAAGAATTTTTGATATTTTTCTTAGGTTATATTAACTTTCTCTTCTTTCGTAAAATGGAAGTAACATTTTTTTTTAAAACCACTTTACACACAAATGTATATTCTCGACTAGTGTTTTAAGCCCGCTAAAAAGAAGCTAAACTAACACTCTAAAAATTAGACAGCAAGTTTTTAAATTGATTTTATTTTACTTAACAATTCATAGGGTTTATTATCGAAACTTGCCATCCTAATAAAAAATTGGCTCATTATAGGTTCTGCCCCGGGGTCGATACTTTTTTACTTTTCTTGGGAGAATAGACTACAAAAGAATGGTAAACTATCCGTGGTTGATGCTATGAGCGAGGAAAGTATCAGTCATGCGCAGATAGTGCATAAACTTTTGTATTTTATTGTAATGTTTTTTGGAGACTATTCAATTGAATAATACAAATTTGTTACAATAATAGACTATTACATCACAGCAGATGCCTTAGTAGTATTATTTAATAGATGCTAAACAGAATGGTAAACTATCCGTGGTTGATGCTATGAGCGAGGAAAGTATCAGTCATGCGCAGATAGTGCATAAACTTTTGTATTTTATTGTAATGTTTTGGAGACTATTCAATTGAATAATACAAATTTGTTACAATAATAGACTATTACATCACAGCAGATGCCTTAGTAGTATTATTTAATAGATGCTAAAAAGAATGGTAAACTATCCGTGGTTGATGCTATGAGCAAGGAAAGTATCAGTCATGCGCAGATAGTGCATAAACTTTTGTATTTTATTGTAATGTTTTGGAGACTATTCAATTGAATAATACAAATTTGTTACAATAATAGACTATTACATCACAGCAGATGCCTTAGTAGTATTATTTAATAGATGCTAAAAAGAATGGTAAACTATCCGTGGTTGATGCTATGAGCAAGGAAAGTATTAGTCATGCGCAGATAGTGCATAAACTTTTGTATTTTATTGTAATGTTTCGGAGACTATTCAATTGAATAATACAGATGTGTTACAATAATGGACTATTACATCACAGAAGATGCCTTAGTAGCATTATTTAATAGATGCTAAAAATAATTAAAACATCTACGGTGGTTTCTGTCCGATGGAACGGAAATGGTTATGCATGAAAAATATTTTATAAAATAAAACTTGAGTGAAATTCAATAACTTTATTCGAATATTTGAGACGCATTTGTTTCGTTTACAGGCTTTTAATGCACTACAACTTACTCGCCAACTGTTTATAGCTAGCTAGCAATTCTAGTTTTTCACCGATTTTATCTGAATATGTACTCTCACCACAGACTTCAAGCTAAAATAACCGATTATTTTAATGAATTGCTTAGCTGCATGTAATGTATTCAAATGTATTGTATAAATTAAATTTATACAATACATTTGACGAGATTTTAGCTTCAAGTTAATCTGTGAACTTGCCTGGCGACATATAAATACATACTAGAATCGTTACTTAAATAATGACTTGAATACGTGTATTTCCATCTATTTTGTAAAAATCCCATAAATCGTTAAACATTTTAGAATCTGCAAGTTTTTTTAACTTCTTAAATTTTAAAACAAAACAAAATACCTCGTGCTTGTGCAACAATATTTCACAAAGGAGTAAGTAAATACATTGAGCTGCAACATTCATGACATTTAGAATATTACAGCTTTCCAACGCATTGGAAAGCCGAGGTTTAAATAATAAAATATCGAAATTATAGCTATTTTGCTTCGAAAACTAAGAGCTCGTTCCAAAATCCAATTATATACACTTCTAGGGTTTTCCCAATAGATACAAATTTTTCTTTATCGTTCATTGTCACTTTTAGGTTTTAAGATATAAGGATTATAAACATGGAAAACAGAAATGTTTCAATCTTCTGCAACTTGACAAAACGATAACTCGAAATAAGCGCTTTTAAAATATACATAAATCAAAAAATGCAGGAATCATTTGCATATTTGTGTATATAGCACACGAATGACACCATAACTTAATCGCTTCCTTTATATAAGAATCGAAACAATAGTGACATTAACGTGCTTCAATAAGTACGTGTTAATTTTGGAAAGCAGCAATGACTTGATTAATCCAGACTCTAATAGCTCCCTCAGGAGTCATTGATATTTACGTCCTATAACTGAAGCCTTTTTTTTATCTTGCATGCTTAAATTCTCAAGTTAAGGTCTTGGGTATTAGTAGTGACACGATTTGAAGAGCCTCCAAGGTATTCAAGTGAAACGTTACCTCTGCAAAAATATAAAGACATATAGTGTTGCACAAGTTACTTATGAAATAAAAGTCGTTAGTTTTTTAAATATGTCTTTCCAGTCCATTATCGTGACATTCAGGGTATTTTTTCAAAAGCTAAGAAGTTTGGTAAAGTTGAAAAATTAAAAGACTGATAAGGAAGAATTGACTGTATTTTTACTTCAAAGAATTGATGACAGTTTTTCTTTAGGAGTTATTTTATTTTTACATTCAGCTCAGTTCTGAAGTAAATGTTTTAAATGTTTTTTAAACTTTTGCTTTGATGTATTTGATGTATTTTAGTGCCCTTGCGAATGAAATATATTAAGATGTACTTTAGATAAGAATACAGCATTTAAAATATTGTCCTTTAAAGGTACCTTTTCCCTAATTTGGTATATTTTTTATTAATTTCTTCAATTTTACATATCAAGAACTTCAATATGCAGTTTTATTGCTTAATGCAATTACAGTCACAATCGCATGCGATTGCAATCACATTACATGCATTATACGATCGTAATGCCACGAGCTTGGGCTATAGCAGATACAGAAGCTGATTCATTTTATGCCCGGCGTTGCAAGGCTGAAATTACTGCTCTAGGAGGATCAACAAAGTTATTGTGTACATTTTTTGCTTATGGTACTACATTAATTGTCATTTCAGTTCGTACACGTAAATGTCATAAAATGTATGTATGGCTGGCTGTCTTGATTGACATTTGCATGATTTCTTATATTTACATTTTACACTTCAGGATGATATTTAAGGCAGTTAGTTTATGCTTGGAGAAGTCTTTTTGTGCAGATATCCTATATGTCAAGCAATACATTTTGAACATTATTAGCAAATATATTTTTTTCATTTCAGAGAAATAACCTGATATGTCCTTCATCCTTTTACTCAGGCTGCTTATTTGAAATGTACATCAAATGTTATTAGAACTGAACATATTATCTGACAAGTAAAATGATTGAATTCTTTGATCAAACAAATTGATTAATGCTCCGTGTTATAATTTCAGATGTTTTAGATTGTTTGTTTGTTCGATCCAGACCATCCGACCTATCCGAAGGTGTAATATATCTGTATGAACGGAAGGGAAGTACCATCTAATTTGGACCGGAACCCAGTGGGGGAGGCATCCACAGGGACCGTTCCCTCCTTCCCCTGCTACCAACCTCTTGTAAGGACTTACGTACCCATATGTTTAACGTGCTCACACTCTGCGTAAACACGGCGAGAGTTTGGGCAGTGGCGGGAACTAACTCGGATCGTACTAATCACTGGAGTGTCGCGTCCCTTTTATCTTGTTTGCAATGGAAAAATGTACAGCATTCAGCACAAGCATTTATTTTCTGCAGGTTCATACGAAATTAGATGATATAGTCTATATTTCACGCCATTCCGTCACCGTTTAATTTGCCGCATCCTCTAATTCGTTACAACCTGTTGGGCGCGAATATAAGTTTGCACTGCTGCTGTCAGCCATTGAAAGTAATTCACTAGATGTCATTGTAAAGATTTTTCCCGTGAAAGGCTTTGTGTTTTACTTTTATGCAGTAGTTGAAAGTGGTAGTGATGTTTTGTCTGTGTAACAAAAATATCTCAAAAAAGCAAGAGAGACCTTAGAGCCCATTTGTGAAATGTACTTTGTACATCTTTTTGTGGAAACTTTATTTTCGTGCAACTCTGTAATAATCCATGTAATAATAATAATTTTGTGTAAAATGTATTTGTATAATTTTTGTCTATTTAGAAGTATGTATATACTGTATATGTACATAATGTATATATATAGTATGTACATGATGTATATATACAGTATGTACATAATGTATACGAAACAATTTATTTACATACTGTATATGAAAACGAGTTTTCACATATTCGCTAATCTGTTTGTTTCTGTTATCAGTCTCGACCCTTGACGAAATAGAAGGCTTAAAAAAGCTTTGCTTAACAATTCTCCAAAAGAAAAAATATTAATATGCAGTTGCGGTTTGTGCAACAAGTATCCCATTTTAAATTCAACCTATTTTACAGAACAATAAAATTCTAATTATTACTATCGTGTAGTGCAAGTGGAGGAAAATAATGAAATATATACATTAAAATTATTAAATAATTTAATTTATTGACTTAAAAAATATATGCTAAATATGCTGTTGAAACTTCTAATCCGATAACAATATTAGTGACGTTAAAATGCTGCAATCGTGACTGGATGGAAACGTAAGTAAAGCTCAGATTGCTGCTAGTGCTAAGTGAGTTAATAAAACTTATAAAGTAGCATAGAATACAAACTAATGGTGTCAACCGGTTTCGTAGATTCGAAGACAAAGAACATCTTTCATCTCGTTGCCAAAAAAAGGTACTTTTTGTCTTCAAAACAGGTTCACACCAGCATTTTGTCTTTTATGTAGCCTTTATACGCAGTTTAATAAACTTGTTGATATAGAAACGATTTCTTGTGCCATTGTGAAGTCGTTTTTGTTTGCTAGGAATTTTTGGATTTAGTATTGTTGGATTTGAAAGTAATCTCTGAATTTGATTTTAAGATTTTCCCTGAAGGTATTGTTTGGATTTAGTCTATAGATTATGAGGTAGGTTTTTGATTTTGTTTGAAGGTTTTTATTTAAAAGACTCATGTTTGGATTGGAAGTCCATGCTTAAACTTGATTGTAAGATTTAGATTGCAACACTGTTTGGACTTGGCATTGTGGAATTAGAAGGTATATTTTGCCCTTTATTTAAAGTTTGGATTGGAAGGTCCTTTTGGATTTGATCTTGTTGGGTTTTAGGGTCTATGGCAGTTTTGTTAGAGGCGTAAAATTATGTTTGATAAACTAGAGATTTGATATCAAGCCACACCCAGAAAATCACTGCTGTGGAAACAAAACACCTCATCGGAATCGTATTAATAGTAAGAATCACATTTGCATACATACTGTATAATGTGTATTTGTGAAATTCGTGAAGCTGACTCTGACATTCTAAACTAAATTTCTGCGGTGCCAAAAATATATTTAACTCCATGAAATTCCGTTAAGTACATATCGCGTTATATATCTCAATATCTTTCTAAATACCCGAAAACACAACAATGCTTTTAGCATGATCGTATCCATTGCACAAGCATAGCGTTATTACTTAAATAAGACATCTCCACATTTATAATCTAAATAATAGTGACGCAAACTCGCTTTAGTTGAGATGCGTTAATTTTGTAGAGCAGCAATGACTTAATTAATCAAGAATATAATAGCTCTCTTAGGAATCGCTGATATTCACGTCCTATAACTAAACACTTTCCTTCCTACATGCTTAACTTCATAACTTAAGTAACGTATTCAGTATCAGTAGTGACACGTCTTTAAGAGTCCCCATGGTATTGAAGTGAAATGTTGCTTCCGAAGAAATATAATGATATATATCGTTGCACAAGTTACTCAATTATGAAATAAAAGTCGTTAAAAAGTTTGGAAAATATGTCTGGTTAGTTCATTATTAAGATGTTTGGTATTTTTTTTCAAGGACTTAGGCTCTGTGAAACTTGAAAAATCGACATGCATAAGATAGAAATTGACTGCACTTTTGTATCAAAGATTTAATGGCAGTTTTTGAGGAATTTGTTTTCATTTTGCTTTCAGCTCAATAGTTAGAAGAAGCTTTAATTGGTTTTCAAAACTTTTACATTCACAAAAATGTATTTTTTAAGGATAGTTGGGTTGAATAATACATAAAAGTATTTAGTTGTAGATTAAAATGAAATATTTTAAGATGTTCTAACTTTAAAATTTTTGTGCGATATCTGTTTGTAAGTAAGTAAATATGGAAATAGCATGAATGTTTTAAAACAAAGAATTTATATAATAATTGTCTTTATGAGGTGTATCTTTGTGAGGTAGGTTTTGTCCTATAGAAGTCCCAGTGAACTAGAAGACTGGACTTTTGTATACTTATAGTATAGGCACAGATACAGAACCTGATGGGGCCTGAATTCGGATTTCTTTCACTGGAACAAAGAAAATGGGAGGTCATCGAAATTTCATTCCAGATCTTCAGAAGTCCCTGATGACCTACAGGGATAATTATTTGCATTCTGATAATCAGTGACAGATCGCCAGGGGAGACAAGGGAGACAGATTCAATCTAAATAATTTATAATCAAGTAAATTTATTTTAATTATATATTATCCAAAATAAATGGATAAAATATTTTCTGTGTAATTAAACAAAGTATTTTGCTCAATGCAGATTCTTCTAAGCACCAGGCGAGATTTTCAGGAGAGACGAATATCTTTCCATTTACCCACGTCATAAGATATTCTATTGGTAAAGGAACTGAAATAAAATGAGTGTGCACTTTCTACTCTATCTGCGACAGTTCTTTGACATGTCTAAGCAACTTAGCCTATGGCTGATATGAATTCAGCATCAAACTCCATAGGGGATTAGGATGTCACTAATGATTTCCACTGTTGTTTTTTTCACTTCCAGTTCAAAAATGACCTACCTTGAAACATCTATTTAAAAATACTAAAATATCCAACGCGAAGTAACGAAAAGTTTTTTTAGAAATTCATATTTTAATATTTCTTTATAATAAACACATAGTTATTTTATTCTATACTATCAAAGGTTTGATGAATCTGACTTACAGATAAATTATTTGCAATATATAGCACTATAGATTAAATTCAGAGGATTATTTTACGGGGTGCATTTGGTTGCATAATTTAGCAGAATCATAGGGCTCAGTGTTGATTCCTGGTTTGGGCAGATTGCGTTACTGAAGTTCTACCATTGGTCCCAGAACAAAAATAAAGTGTGGTGGTGGCCAGAATATCCTCGAACTTGTGTTGTGGGAGAGAATATATGATAATTCAAGGAATTTCCAGACATGGTTACAAAGGTGTAGTAGTTGTGCAACTGAGTTTATTGATGCCTAGGTTCGATTCAGTTCTTGAGGAGGACATATCTCTAATGTTTAAGAACATGGATTCAAATTTTAGGCACAATTCGATACACTTCAAGGTATCTGTCAAATGCATTTGCCAAAAAAGATATTTGTCAAAAACGAATTTCAAGTTACTCAACGTGCATAATTATTTTAGCGGGAAAATTTGCTGCATACTTGCTTAGATTTTCTTTTATCATTGTATCATTTTCTTTTATCATTCATCAAATGTATTGGATATCGGTATGTTTTAGAAGACTATTTAGATATAATAATTTTTCAATATAAAATATCGAACTGCGCTTCTAATATTATTATATTACATATCTTGCCTGTTTAAATAAATCTTGTTGCGTAATTGAAATCAGATTTAATGTAAAATTGCATTTTACATAGAGATAATATTTTTCACTAATTTTTTGTTATCAATACTGACATTTTTTTCTAATCTCTACAAAGTAAAAATATATTTAAGCCGCAAGAAAAAAATCCTAACTCTCTTTATAAATGCCAATGTTTAACAAAAAATGTTCCCAAATTGAAGTGGTTTAATTGAATTTGAGTTTATTTATGTTTACAGGATGATTTGAAACGTTCTGTACAAACTTTAATGGAAGATAGAGCACTAAAACAAGTCTTTTTCATTAATGAATAGATATTCACAGAGGGCACTTTTTGGCGTTAGATAGCCGGCATAAAATTAATCAAATTTTTGGGAACGACCTTTTAGACTGGTTTTGTGATTATGAATTTTGCTTTTGCAACCTCGTGTAGCCTAAACTACCTATGAATTGAATACCGGCTACGGGGAAGGATTGAAATCATCAGTGTTTTCAATCTTTTAAATCAATTAAATCTTTTAAATCAATAAAATAGTGAAATCAAGCGCCTTGTTGACAACTGTGTGTTTCTCCAGAATTGTCACAAAATTGTGGCTTATAGTAAGTTTGTTGAAGGTATCGACTATTCCATGCTGACGAGCATATAATATGCGTGAAACCGGTCCATGTATACTGGTTTCTGCAATGGGCGTGTCTTCCAAATTTTAGGGAGTTTATCTTTTAGATGGGTTTAATGATTATTTGGTATAGTTAGAGTAATGGTATAAAAATAGACTTTAGAAACTAATTTGGTACCTATTTGACGGTATGGTGTAAAATGATTTAGTCGATTTAATCTGCAAATAAAAAAAAATGCAAATGTATTTAATTTTCTGAGGTTTACCGACCAACTGATTAATTTTTGTTGCCTTCTTACGTAATAAGTAATACATTTAAAGTCTGCTAAGAAGTATAAAAAATAAAGCTACTATGATAAAATGCTGGACAAGTTGTAAAAATGTTTCACTTTAAATTTTTTCAAGAAAATATTAATAGAATATGCATAGCAGATTATAAATTACGGAAGGTACTTTTTAAATATTTCTCATAATATAATCTGATTACTCGACAGAGCTATAAGCAGCAACACTAGATAGAAAAAACTCTCTATACCCTCCTCCTTTTATTTTTCAGAACGGAGTCATTTTTAATGCTTTTTCTACTCTCTTCCGTATCTGCACGTAACTAAAGTACAAAATAACACTAATGCTTTTTCTTAAAATGTATTAATAGTGTTTTCCCCCAACTTCCATTAAATGCTACTAATAATTGATTTAAATAGAGGATCGCGGCTCAAAGAGTGACCATTATTCCAATTTTAAAAGTAATACTGGTGGGAGAGGTTTTGCGACATTTTGATAAGGGTTTATTCGCTTATTTAAAATTTTTACGGTACCGATATAACGTTATGATGTATGTGTTTTCCAGAAACGCAATGCGATTGCGCAAAGAGATTCAATTTTAACGATCGATATTTTTATTTTGTTACTATTGCATTTTGTTACTATTATTTCTTGATAAGTTTTCATTTCGAGATTATCAATGAAAACTTTATTTTAAAATCTCGAATTTTTTTTATCTCTTTTGGAAAGTGAACAAAATTGCGATTGTTGAACCTTTTTAAAAGTTGCAAAAAGATGATATTTCTATTGATAACAACAAAAATCTTGCAGTTTTTCAGTAGGATCGATAAGAAAGTTCGAATTATTTTCCTACATCAAAATCCATTATTATTTATGGAACGTTTTATTTTGGATACATTAGATGTATTTCATTATAAGCTAATTGCGTAAAAATATATGTATTTCCTAAAAAACGTCAGAAAGTTATAGAAAAGCTCAAATTGTGTTTTTGTTTTCCCACACTGAAATTTGTGTGGAAAATACTTTGTTGGACTCGAGATATATTTTCAGATGATTGCACAAAACGACTAAAAATATAAAATCAGTTAAAAATTGAAAGGTATTTACAGATTAGTAAAGTTTGATCGACGTGTATCATCTGCTTGAAACTAAATCAAGATATTTTATGTGCACACTTCATTTTTCAACTATTGAAAAATTTTATTCTGTTTGAAATAATTATTTCATGTAATCATATGAGTTTAAAAAAAAATGGAAATGGAAATTCATAGTGAATCTCCTATCCCCCATTAAATTCGATGCTGAATCCATGCCAGTCATTATCTAAGCTCTATCTGTTGTCTATCCTGAGAAATAGATGTCTCAAAAAAGGTCGGAAAAACTGGAAATACAAAACTTTAGTTAACTCTATACCCCTTCCAGAAATTAATGCTTAATTCATATGTTATCATCTAAACTATATTTATAGCTAATTTTGAGAAATAGATATTTCAAGAATTTTTTTTAACCGCAAATGAACTAGATGTGGAAATCTAACTTTGGTAAACCCAATATCCTCGCCCAAAAATTTCAAATTTTTTAAATTCTAAGAGAAACCTTCAGAACCGGAAGTAGAAATCCTTAATGAGTCCATGCACCCCCTCCAGAATTTAATGTTGAATCCATATAGGTCATTATCTAAGCTTTATTAATTGTCAATCCTGAGAAATATATGTTTCAACAAAAATTATTGAACCAAAAGAAGGAGAAAGAAACAGGAAGTGAAAATTCTTAGTGAATCGTCCAATCTCCTTTAAAATGTTATGCTTAATCCATATCAGTTAGCATTTAAGCAGTATCTATAGCTTAGCTCAAGAAAGAAATGAATCAAGTAAAATGAAAATTTTCGAACCGGAAATGGAAAGTAACCGAAAGTGATTCACACCATATTATCCTCCAGAATGTGTGCTAAATCCAGATCGGTCAGCATGTGAGCTCTAGCTATAGCAGATCAGGAGAAATGAATGTGTCGATGAAACATTTTTCGCAAAAGTAATTAAGCAAAAATTTTCCAATAATAAAAGTACTAATGTTTTGCTAAAATGCAATAATGGCGTATTTTTCCGAAACTGGATTAAATGCTACTTATATTTAAATTTAACATAGATGAAACAGTTTAAAGTGTGACTTTAAATCGATTTTAAAAACTCTATAAGGAGTGGGGTTGTTTGAAATTTTGATCTTCCCATGTTTTTTATACTTGGACATATTTATGTCCAATACTTATTCTTTCGTTTACTTAAAAGGACATATAGCTATTTTCCCGATTGTTCATTTTTTGGTAGGATAGTAGCACATATATGAAGCTTCGGCATTATCCATTATCTAGAATTTCTCTTTCGCGGCCCCTTTTCCTTGTAGTTAAGTAGAAGTATTGTTTTTCCAATCTTTGACGTAGTAAGGGTGTAGTGGAATCCATTTTCAGTTGCGAAAACTTTAATGGAGGACACCAGTGTTGTAACATTCAATAAATGCATATATGAAAATTTTATTTGGTTGTGTGCTCTCTCTCACCGTGCACACACACATATATTATATATATATATATATATATATATATATATATATATATATATAGAGAGAGAGAGAGAGAGAGAGAGAGAGAGAAAAGAAAACATCGTAAAAATCGTAAAAAGTTCTTTATAACGATCTTTGAATCGAACTCAAAGGATAATTACTTTTCCATACATTTAAATATGTATGTTTTAGGTTATATGATTCTTCGTCGCATTCAAAATTAGATTAGAATAATTCTATACTTTGGCAAAACTTAATTACACTGTTTTCTATTTTTTGATAAATTTTAAACAAAATATAAAAAATTAGATTTTTAATTTTACTGGGAAAAGGCTGCATTCTCCTGTGCGCCAATTGCTATACCCTGAATGTTGAAATTGACGCCACAGCCTGCATCCTTTGCTATGGAAAGTAGTGGCGTATTCATCTTTTTCACAAATCTGCGTTCAACAATTTTGTGAAATAATATTTTAAAATCAACGAGGTTTGATTGATTTGACCATGCATTGCTTAGCCAATTTTAATAATAATAATAATAATAATAATAATAATAAACTGTATTTTGCTACACATTAGATACAAATATAATCTCGTAAGTTATTTTATTCTTAAATGTGTTTAATTTGAAACATTTTGATAATTTGTTTTATATTCGTAACATTTTATTCAATAAACAGAAAACAAAAAAATATTGCTTTTTCAGAATCAAAGGGTGATCGCCTTCCATAAGCCGATAAATGCTATTATAAAGAATTCTTATCTCAGCGAAGTAAGGATCCATCGATGTACTTAAACGCAATTATCAACCATCATATCAAGATGCGATAAAACATTTAATACTTATTTTTTCTGTTTTTATGAATAAAAAATGACAGACAGAACTAATTAGCTGCGGTGAACTAATTGGATTATTAATGTTTATAATCTTATTATACATTAAATAATACAATAAAAAGTGTAGTAAGAATCATTGAAAAATGAAATTGGCTCTTTTGAGAAAATAAATACTGTAAAGCATAAACGTATCTTGCATCATTTAAAAATTAGGCGTAATTTGTATTACTGCATATTAATTACACTTATTATTATATTTTATATTATAATCTGCTGACAGAAAAGAGAAAAAATCTCTAATACCAAGCCAAAAAACAGCTACATATAATTTCAAAGAGTTTAGGATTATTAGAAATTTATGTTCTTCAGTGAGAAATAATCTATTAAATGATAGAGCATTTTCTAGAATTTATTAATAGTCTCCAATAGTTTCAAAATTTTTAAGACGTCCGTTGCTCAAGCCTTGTCAGTGTATGGTCATTTTAAATGGATCATTTGAAATGGAAATGATTACCATGCTCTGCAGTGTTGGCGATGGACAAACCATTAACCCCCAACATATTTTGGATGAACAATTAGTGCTGAAGATTCATAACTCACGCCATGTCTTGCATTAGTGACCAACCTGAAGATTCTTACCCGTACTTGCAAAAGTTGTCATACAAAACAATACCGCAAAAACATTATTTTTTGTAATCCCTTTCCAAATGCAATAGAGAGAACAGGTAAAAAGTACTTAAAGTGGCTATTTAACATTGTGTATAGTTTGTAATTATTTTTATATATCGCAATTTAATGCTGATACTTAATACATTGTTAACTATTCCCATCTTATATGGGGTTTTTTGTTTGTTTGTTATCCCCTTCAATATTCACAGCCAAAGATCCCAGAACTGAAAAATTAAGTTTTACCGTATAGGACATTTTATAAGGAATCAAAAATGCATATCGCAATTAGCATAGGTGACAGGAACATTATTGTAGGAAGAACAGAAGAAATAGCATGATAAAAACTGGAAAGTACAAAATTAAATATGAAATTACGTACAAAATAAAAAAAGCTACCGTGTGTATATGCCAGAAACAGAATGACGCACTGTCAACTTATACCTGGGATATCAGATGTTCCCTTTTGCTTACCCTAGCAGAATCTGATGAGATTACTGGTCCACCACAAAATTCCTTCGGATCTTATGGCCAGGATCTGTACTATAATATTATGTGTTTGAATTCTGATATTGTTAAAGCACTTGGGATTAATAAATGGTTGGATGTCATTTATACAGAATTTTCAGACTTTTAACAGAGTTAACTTGGTCTTGGCTACTCGTTCCAATCCGGTCCTACGGTATTTTCTTGTGTAAACATTAAAATTGAATAAGCAATGTAATTTTAAAATATCACTATATATTAATGTGATTTTGCCTTTCCAGACCATCCAGAATCCTCCTAGCAACCTAGAGAGCTGAATATTTGAAAATTTATTGCATAAACTCTGGTGGAGGACCTAACGGAGCCGAATTTTCAAATACCCGTGGAATACCCGTTCAATCTCCCTTGGAATGGAGAAAAAGAAAAGGAATGGAGAAAAAGATTCAAATACCCGTTTTCAATCTCCCTTGGAATGGAGAAAAAGAAAAGTTTTTAAAAGAATTTTTAGATTCTCCAGAAACACCTTGATGACATTGAATATGTGAACAATTATAGTATCGACCATCGGACAGAACATAACGTAGCTGGATTTTGGATGTAAGCCCCCTTCCAGTGCGTGTAAAATTGGGTATTCTTTAGTTTTTGAAACATATCCAATAGCCTTCTTACTGATCTTGACGGTTGAATTTTTGACCCCATATAGTGACCCACATGTTGCCCACATATATAGACCCTGAGACAAAACCTAAAGTGGACGGATTTTCGATATTCAGCTCCTGAGGTAGAGATTATAGTTTTTAATTTTAATTTCTTCCCAGACCCTCGATTAGCCGTTTGATAGCATAGAAGCTGTATTCTTGTATCTTGTGGCATCGACCACTGGACCGAACTTAATGGAGATAGATTTTAAATTTTTCTCCCGGAGTAAATAAATAAGGGGGGGGGGTAGGTAAAGTCTTTCAAAATCCTACCAAAGCCCCCCATAGGGGACATAAAAGGTTGATAGTTGACTATGAGACTGAATCAAACTTAGCCGATTTTTGATTAAAATGATTATGTTCCACGCAAAACACCATACAATGTCACACAAAATAAATCTCATTAAAAAAAGTTGCAGTTTAATGTTTAAAAAGTGTTAGTTTTCCTCTTTTTAACAGACAAATGCAAATATAATATAAACGTTTTTCCAGAAAGGCACACAGTACGATACTAGATGTGTGGACTTTGCTGCATATATTTATATTCCTTATAATATTAAAGAAAATATATGTATGTTATGTTTTCGAAACTAAAATAAAATGCTAGACCCAATGATTTTCCTGGCGAAGAAGGGTATTTATTGCATTCAAAACAGGCCGACACAGGCCTTTTAATGAAGATTTTACTATATTTATTACTTAAAATAAAATGGTACTAATAATTTTTTTAAAACAACATTCATTTTGAATTTTTAAAGTTGAATTAAAAGCTAATAAAATTCAATATAATAAAAAAAAACGATTTAATTGGGATCATTTATTTCAATTAAAAAACGATAATGGTTGGGGTAATTTTGTGAGATTTCGATATATATGTTTTTGCATTCGAATATATTTTGTTTCCAATACATTTTATTTTGTTTACTTTAAAAACATCTCTATTTTTTAAATGTTTTTATTTTTCTAGGATAGTAGATTTTACGATGTTTCCGTAACATCTATTATCAAAGCATTTTTCTTTCGCAGCATTTTCCCCTTGTCGTTAAAGTAGAAGTATCGTTTTTTCCACTCGAAGATATATCAAGGACTTTCTCCAAAATATCAATATACAAATATACACTTACGACATTAGAGGTTAGCGGCATTGTACACACACACACACACACACATATATATATATATATATATATATATATATATATATATGTGTGTGTGTGTGTATGTGTATATATATATATATGTTATTATATATATATATATATATATATATATATATATATATATAATATAGTATATACAGAATGTGTGAATATATATATATATATATATATATATATATATATATATATGTATATATATAATATAGTATATACAGAATGTCCCAAAAACATTGACCTCGGCTTTTATTCCTTAAAAATTGAACTTAGACAAATAATAAATTACAAAGTTGTGTAAAACAGGTACAGAATTTTATGAAATTGATTAAAATTGTCAAAGAAATTAAATTTTGAGAACTACAAAATTTAAATTTTTATACGCCTCTCGTATGAAAACATTTCCAATGAGTAAAATGTGTCCCAAACACTAATAAGGGGATGTACAAACTTTCAGCATTTTATCATAAAATATCCCAGAGATACGAAAAGAAAAATGCTGACTTAAACCACATCGATTCATGGGTTCTCAGAAGGGACAAATCATATCGGCAGATCGCATTTTAGGGGTCATACACAAATAACGAAAGAAAACAATGATTACATAAATAAATAATAATTTTGCTATTTATTAGTGCAAAAGTATCTACACTGTGTAGAAATAATAACATTACGCAAAGATTACAAAGCTTGTTCAAAATGTTTTCCACCCATGCCAAAAACCAGTAAAGATAAGAGGCAGATATTATTTGCTTATGATGCATTTTTGCATTGCGTTATTTGCACTAATGCTGTACATTTACATTTAAATTTATGATTAATCGCTCACCAAGTTTGTTTAAACATATCTCTTGGACTTTTTATGATAAAATTCTGAAATTTTGTACATCACCTTATTAGTATATGGGGCACATTTTACTCATTGGAAATGTTTTTGTACGGGGGCCGTATAAAAATTTAAATTTTGTATTTTTTCAAATTTTACCCCCTGAAAATTTTTATAGATTCCTTAAAATTCTGTACTCTTTTTTACGCAGCTTTTTAATTTATTATACAGGGTGTCCAGTGCTATCGGTGCCCAATGGCTATTTCCTCAACCGTTAGTCACAGAGATATACTTCCAATTGCAAATATGTTTATAATTTTAAAATCTATTATCTTAGAAACAGTTTAAATCAATAAATACATTTCTGAAAGAAATACGAAATATACATTTTTATACGGCCCACCGGTCTTACCAATTATATTTATCAAAATCATCCTCATGCAATTTCATGCAAAATTAAAAAAAATTTCCCTTTTGCGACCAAAATTCACAGAGTTATGAAGCATTAAACTTTATGACTTAAGTTCCTTTTCCACGCATAAAAATGTCCCGTTTCAGGCAACCAACCAATCAGGGACCGTATTGACATTTCTCCAGGCAACCAATCAATCAGGGACCGTATTGACCATTTCTCAGCACAAAAAGGGATCCAACTTTAAACAGCTCTAAGTCGGTCAATTTTGGTCGTAAAAGGATGATTTTTTTTTATTTTGCATAAAATTATATAAGGGTGATTTTCCTAAATATAATTGGTAGAACCGGGGGATTGTATAAAAATGTATATTTCGTATTTCTTTCAGAAATGCATTTATTGATTTAAACTGTTTCTAAGATAATAGATTTTAAGATTTAAAACATTTTTGCAATTGGAAGTGTATCTCTGTGACTAACGGTTGAGGAAATAGCCATTGGGCACTGATAGCACTGGATACCCTGTATATGTCTAAGAGCAATATTTAAGGAATAAAAGCCGAGGTCAATGTTTTTAGGTGCAACCTGTATATATACAGGGTGTTGCCTTGAAGTGGCGACAAACTCAGAGGGGTGATATTAGGCATCAAGAGGGATGAAAATTGCCATAGAACATAGTATCGCAAACCACGTTTAGTCGGTGAAAATCGCAAAAATAGACATCGTCCCCACACCACTGTCCTCTCGACAGTTCAACATAAGTTCAGTGTTAACATCTGGGCAGGGATCCTCGGAGATAATCTGTTGGGACCGCACCTTCTGTCCGAAAGCCTCATTGGCGCAACGTACCTTGTTTTCCTGCAGCATGTCCTCCCCGATTTGGTACAGGGTGTACCGGCCACAGAGCGGCAGGACATGTGGTTCATGCATGATGGCCCACCATTACATTTTTTCATTGTGGTACGTAATCACCTCTATGCTACATATTCCGGGAGGTGGATCCGACCTACCGGACCTGTTGATTGGCCTCCACGCTCCCTCGACCTCAATCCCTTGGATTTCTTCTTTTGGGGACACCTTAAATCACTCGTGTATCAGGCGCCTGTGGAGACACTGGAGGATCCCATAGCACTGGTCTTCGTCGCTGTGGCAGAAATCGCCAGCATACCCGATATCTTTGAGCGCGTCTGACAATCGTTACTCCGTCGCTGTCGGCTGTGCAATGACCTTCGAGGCCGCAACTTCGAACAACTCCTGTAATCATTTCTCTTCGTCTCCTTTCTGACATTGAACTGTGCTGCATAGGCTGTATTGTAATCATTCTGTCAATTAAATGGTTTTTGTACTTATTTATTTTAATTTTTTTGTACTTATCATTATACTTTATTTTGTACAGTACAGGCTCTGTTGCAATCATGCTGTCAAGTAAATGGTTTTTCTACTTATTATTGGCCTTTTTGTACCCCTCGACGTCACACCCTTCAAAAGCATTTTTGTGATTTTCACCGACTAAACGTGGTTTGCGATGCCATGTTCTATGACAATATTTGTTCCTCTTGATGTCCAATATCATCCCTCTGAGTTTGCGCCACTCCAAAGCAACACCCTGTATAATGCATTAAATTATCGACGTGGTTCAAGGCTAAGGATTCAAATTTCTGGTTCTGGGAATTTCTGATTCATTACAGGGTTTTCCGAAAAATTCTTTTGATTGTATGAAATTATTATGCAAAAAAATAAATAAAAATGCTTAATAGTCTCTCCAAAGATGAAGTGTACGCACCATTTGCTACCATATGAAGGTTAGCCTTTATATGGTCTCATTTTAAATTGTATAAACGAGAGTGTTCTTATATTTTGAAATCAACCGCTTTTCGGAAAATCTGCGAAACTTTTTATCCGAGCAGCATATTTTACGAAACATCCGACATTTATACTTCCCCACGCGGATGAAGATATAATGCATCTCAAGCTTTCTCGCCGAACATCATCACCTGTTAAATACTTTTTCCTGTAAATATGTATGAAAAGTATTTTTAAACTGCGTAGGACTCGTTAAATGTATCTTTTTGTAGAAAATGACGCATAAATTTTCTGTAACTACCATTCAAGCCTCCACTTTTCACTTCAGCCAGAATATATTACCACGATAGTTGCCTGCTTGAAACTTCAGAAAGGGGGAAAGTGTAAGTTATCTAGCTGACCAGCTTTTATTCTGGAATAAAAAAGTCCTCTCTCTACAGTTATATAAAAGTATGTGACTGAAATACCAAATATTTTCTGGATATATTTGTTTTTCAAGCATTATTTTTACCCAGTTTCCTATTTGTCAAGAAAAACAAAAAAAAAAACCTTGTAGTTCTTTGTATACGAAGAATGAGAATATATACCCAACGTTGCTTGAGATTTAATATATGGGCATAATATAATAAAACGGGTACCTAAGCTTGTAAAAGTCAGGGAAACTAACTGTCTAAAAAAAAGTAGGATGCAGCTTTTTTAAAATTTGTTCAACAATATATAGTGCTTAACATTGAAAAGAGTCGTCTCAATCTAAAAATGACCTTATTCGGTTCTGCCCCGAGTCGAGTTTCCGCCTTGTAGATCACCGAGAGGGTTTTCATAGATTTTACACCCTCATTTTGTACACCCCATGGAGGGATCATCGGATATCGGGATCCATTAGGCTCGTCCAATTGTCAATAGTATAATTGTGTAAAGATTGTGCCTTGTCAAACAGTGGGAGTTGGTTGATGATCTGGAAAAACTATAAAAAACCCTATAATCTCTGATCTGGAATTGGAAGGATCAAAATTATGGCTACATTTGGTTTTGGTCCGCTGGTCGATAGTTGTTGTTGAGACCCAGACCGTCCGACCTACGCTGGTCGATAGTGTAAGTCTGCAAAGATTCAGCCTTTTAGGTCAGTAGGGAAATTCTTGAAGATGTTAATAAACTAAAAAGTAACCTATTTCTCCCAGAGTGGGAGTTAAATCGAAATTCCGGCTACGTTAGTTTTTTTCCGATTATCGATACTATTAGAGTGCAAAGAATCAGCCTTCTAGATCACTAGAGGGGTTCTGTTATGCTCTGAAAAGTCTTGTTGAAAAAAAATCCCATTTTCTCCACTTTCGGGAAGTAAATCGAAAATCCGGCTATATTAAGTTCTGACCGATGGTCGATACTATGAGTTTATAAAGATTGAACTTCCTAGTTCACAATGGGGATTTTGAGGAGTCTGAAAGCATTTTGCGAAGTCCTTCATTTTCACTGCCACCCAGGGAAATCCGATTCCGTTAATTTTTGTACTGTATTCGATACAATAACTGTGCAAAGATACTAAATGATATGTTTATAAGCAATACAATTTTATTTTCTTCAAATAATATTTCAGGAAAAAAATTGTCTGCTTAATATTATTTCTATGGAAGTTTTATATTTATGTTTTTCAATGTCTTGACAATCATTGTATATACAAACAAACAATCAGAGCGACATATTGGCGATTATATTTTAGGAAAGTGGCAGCGTTCTGCTTCGCCAAATTGTCATTTCCGAATTTGCAGCTGACATGTGTATATTACACATGGAGTGACAACATCCGATTTTCTGGTGGTCTGTATCTTAGCCCTTATAGTATTAACTATCCACTTACCTTCCGGACGCTGTAATATATAAATTAATCAAATAATAAAGTCGCGCAGACCAATACACACATAATTCAGTTGCCTTTCTGGAATAATTACAATATTAATGTACAGGTTAAATATTTACAATTATATTTACAGACATTATATTCACACCCTAAGTAACACGTAATAATTGGAATTATTTTGACTTTACAATTATGATTTTCCCAGTCTTCTATCAAAGACAATCGGGATATTTTCCCGTTCTTAAATTCATCAGGAGTATTCGATAAGGAGCATGTTCAAAAGTCCTAGGAAAATAAAAACGCGAGAGGCTCACAATGAAGATTGTTTTTATGCTTTTGCTGGAGTTGCAAATATCAAATCATTTTGCAGCCGCGCCACTGCCTGCAGTAGGTACAATTTTTGAATCGTACATGTTTCATCGGAGCTCTCTTTCAGACTTTTCAAAATTCTGTAAGCAACTAAAGTCTTTCGAGAAAATAATTTCTAGCCAATGTAGCGAGGGGGAGGGGCGATTTCACACTCTAGCCCCTAGGCTCTAGTTGGTCAGTTCGCTTGATGTCTATTGGTTTTCCCCAAGTACTGATAAATAAATCTGATAGTTTCCTGTTGGCTTCTTCTCAGACGCTCCAGGCAAAAGCTAGGGCGAGTTGTTTGGGGTCTCAGCCCCTATACTCCTCGTAAATCTGGGCTATAAAACTGTTTCGTGTAAAATGTCCTTGGTTGCCTATTTCTAGACTACCTGGCGCCTTAATTTATGCCCCTGTCAATATACTTTCCAAAATCTCTGATTTCCGTTTCTGATCTCAATATCATAACCCTCAAGATAGATATAGACTTGATCTTTGATTTCAATATTACCAGAAAACCGACAAAACAAACAAAAATTACAATTAATGCAGTAACACCCGAGAAAATATAACCTTAAAAGTGCTTTTTTACGATTTTTGACCACGCCTCTTCTTCCTTTGATGTTGACGGACATACAGTTTTAACTACTGAACCCATTTTAATGAAACTTTAACCCTTCTTCAAGTCATACGTAGACATTTTAGTCGTAGTCAATTAAAGAATTGACTACAACTGAAAAAGGAGACGTGTGGGAGACCTAGGATATTTTGGCAGGATTCTTAGACCTGAAAATACAGCTCTAGTTGTGCAGAAACTTAACGGAAAGCATTTTGAGATTTCATAACATTTTTGGAAGGAGATGTTTCTTTTGCTGAGAATAATATCAATGCTTGGGGTTTATGTAGCCGAAAACGGAGCGTTACGAAAAATATAAACAACTTGGATGCATATATCTCCAAATCTAACAGATAAAAATGTAAATATTTGCTCTTGTTTTGTTGGAAATATTGTTCAGATATGAATGTATAAAAATAATTTCAATATTTTAGCATTTTGAATTAAGAAAAGGATCTGTCCGAGATAAAGTTGTTTCTTCATTTTTCTTACTTTCACTCGTAATAGCATCGAAACTATAAGTTGATGGATATATATAATAAGCGACAAAAATGTATATGAGGAAATTTAGTTTCTAAATCTATATTTATTTAAAAAATATCTTATAGTTTTCAAGATATGGTCTTGTCAATTTGAAAAAGACTGAGAAATTTTTAGTTTTTCAAGATTATAATGCTCTTATTTTAAAAACAAAAATACCAACTTTGAACCAAAACAAGAATTTGTATCTCTTTGAAAGCTCTTCAAGTGTATATAATTGAATTTTTGATCAAACTTTTAGTTTTCGAAGTATAGTGGTTATAATTTCGACATTTTAGTATTATAACCTGGGTTTCCAAATGAGTAGAAAAGCTGTATTTAAAATGCCACAATTATTGCAGTTTAATATGTTTACTTTGTTCTTGGTAAAATAGTTGTGTGCAAGTACGAGATATTTTATTTTGTTTTAAAAAAATAGGAAGTAAAATTAACTTTTCATGAAGATTTTAAAATTGTTTAACGATTGATGAGGTTTGTACCGAATATTTTTTAATTTGCATTTGTATTTCTATTGTATTGTCATAATATCCATATCTATATAATAAAAGGCAATGTCTGTCTGTGTGTCTGTTTTATACATTATAGGCTCAGCGACCGCGCATCGCAGAGCTACGAAATTTGGCAATCGGAGACACGGGGAGAGGGTGACACGTGAAAATCGATTTTTAAAATTTGAATTACTTTTTTGTTTTTTAATGTTTTATGCGATTTCGACCGTTTTTACCCCTTTCTCCCCTTTTTTCTCCACCATCCAGACGTCGTAGAAAAAAAAACAAATCGCATGACCGGAAAGAGCAGGGAATTGCGAGTAAAAATATATCAATTTCAAATCTCAGGGACAAATGTTAGTATTTTTCAAAGATTTTAAAACAAAAGTCACTTTCGGCTATAAAAAACGAACTTTCGTTTTTAAATCTTTGCGTCAGGAAAAGTACCGACATTTTCGACTAATAATTTACATTTATAGAAAGCTCAAAGATCAAGCTTTCTTACAAATCCAATCTGGTCAAGAAATAAGAAAAAGTAGCCGCACGATCTCGATTTTAAGGAAGTAATGATTTTCAATTTTTCGGCCGAACCGCGAAGGAAGAGATCGATTTTTCACCCACATGCGCTCGCAGACGCACGGTGTTTCTATGGTGGAGGATAGGTGGGCGCGATTTATGACGACACGTGCACGTCATTAAACTAAAACAAACCATCCATTTTATTTGAATAAATTATTATTTTCGAAATGAATTACTTTTCATTTTAAATTTCAATTTGCTTGAAATGCATTTATTAATTTTTTAAAAATGTCATCTTGCCTTTACAACTCAATCCAAACCTTTCACTTTGTTGTGTTAGCAGTTTCTTTGGAGCGGTTTATCCGTATCAAGATAAGAAATTATTTTACTTCGTTGTTGTTCTTTTAAGAACATAAACTTCTCTTTATCTTTTTATAATATTACGTATTAAGTGTATTTACATGTTTATGGTGTATTTTATTTATATTGTTTTAAGATTTTTCTGATTTAAACAGGGGCTATATATTGTTCTGATTTAACAGGTTTTCGACTTCTATTCTAGAATTGTATTTAGATTTTTGTTTAAGTTGTAAACATTCTATTTAGTTTAGAGTTTATTTTAACAGTGGACTATTGGTATTATGGATATTTATAATTTTGTTTCGTGTCTTTATTAAAAACGTCATATTTTAAATTACGGAATTAAGAGCTTAGCATATGGTCATTATAAAATTTAAATGATTGAATTATGGTGGATTGAATTGTGGCGATGTATTGTATACATCGGGTGGTGGTTGGGACCACAATTAAAAAAATTAAATACTGAAGAAATAAAAAAATAAATAAAAATAAAGTTATAGACATTGTCGCGGTGCATTTATGCATCGGGTGGTGGTGGGGATAATTTTTTTTAAAAAAAACTTTTTTCGCTGAGCAGCATCGTTAAAGCAGCATCGTTATTTCTTAAATACTAAATTCACATTCAACATCATCAGTATCAAAAATATTTTCATGTCATTTGTGATGCAATACTGAAAATGCAGACAAACGGATACAATTTCATTTATGTAAAGCAAACAATAGAGGAGCATACCTCTATACAAAGCATAGGAGCAGCTGATCCAGGCTGTGATTACACATCAAAGGGATTCTTTCCTAGGGTTACAGGTACAGAAATCCTCAGAATCTCACTGTTCACAAACATTAAAATAAATTCACTTTACAAATCTATTTTCAAGAACATTTCAAGAACAATCCTAGAACATTATTTTTCATCTTAAAATTTTATTATTAGTTTTAACGTCATTAAACTAAAACAAACTTTGTTTATTCCACGGGGTTATGGCGCCAGCGAGTTTGCCATGGTCAGAATTTTCAAGGGTAGCGGACAGGCTGATCGCCGAAGGCGGCTAGTTTATAATAAAATTGTTTATGCTGATTTGAATAGTATACAGAGAAAAAAAATATTATACTAAACTTTATTTTTCTTCTTTGTCTAGAGTACTTGACAAAAAAAAAAAATAAATCTGTATAATACATGCTTTTCTTTTCTTTAAAAATTGTCAAACATAGATTTGCAGGAAGACAAATACTTTCTAAAAAAAAAAGTTGCTGAAAATAATATGTTTATATTTGTCAATTTAGTTTGACATTTCAACATTTCAGGGAAATCACTTGAAAGTTTAAAGCGATAAAGTTTAAAGATGGTCGCTCTGTGTAAAGAAAATTTTCCGATATCTCTAGAAAAGCAGGTAATAATTTCTGAACAATGATGTCAATTTACTTCTGGTTAAAAATACTTGCAAAATTCACACTTATTTAACAATAGAATAATGATATATTTATTAGTTGATATTTTTTCGATTTTAGTTCAAAACTTGCAATATCTTGTGCTCACGATCTGTAAATAATGTGACTGATTATTTCAATTTGAAATTGCACGTAAAACGTTTTTACATAAACTAGCCGAATATCGTTGAAAATCAACGGTCAAACAATAAGCAAACCTCGAATAACATGAATTTTTGAATAATTCGATTTTCTAATGGTTATTTTCAAAGTGTTCACAAGTGCACCAAATTTCAAATATCTATTCCATTTGAAATATCAGTCTCACTGGGCATTTCTAACTTATTCAGCCAATTAAGTGTGCAGTATTCCTAAATTAGTAAATATTAGAAAGCTGAAATTATATACTTTATTCCAATTTAACGATCTACCCTTGCACCAATTTTAAAGTGTCTATCTTATTGCAAATTTCATTTTACTATAATTTCACATTTTGAACGTTTTGGTGTGGACTACCCATTAAATGAACATTTTTGAGAAATATGGTATTTCCTCAGGTTTTATCGATTGATTGACCCGTGCATCAAATTTCAAGTCTTTAACTCTCATTTCACTTTTTAAACGTTTTGGTGTGGCTACCCCTCCCCCCCATAGAGAACGCTTTTGGAAAACACGAAATTTTCTTTAATCTTACGATTGATCTGTATAACAAATTTCAAATCTATATCTCGTTTAAAATAAGCGTTTCTCATTTATTCCTTAAATATGATATTTTAGTGTACGGCACTCCCTAAAGTAGAAAAAATTCGAAAACTGAGATTACACACATTCTTCCTTACGAATTAACTACCCATGCACCAAATTTGAAACCTCCATCCATCTCGAAGCATGCTTTTTTATCCTTTTACTTTTCGAACGTTTTCCTGTGGTGTACCCCTTTGTTTGAACATTTTTGTAAAACTCTATTCTTCTTGGGGTTATTTATTAAATTATTAGCCCATACACTAAATTTCAAACTTCAATCAAATTTTAAAATAGACATTTCTCATTTATTCGGTAAATCGAACATTTTGGTGTGCGGCACCCGCTAAAGTAACAAATATTGTAAATCTGAAATTGCACACTTTCTTCCTATGGAATCATTTAACCATTCACCAAATGTGCAATCTCTATTCCATCGTGAAGCACGTTTTAACTTTTTTTAACATCTTAACGTTTTTTAACATCTTATACCAAATTTCATATCTCTATAACATTTTAAAAAAGGCGTTTCTCATTTATTCGGCAAATTGAAAATTTTGGAGTGCGGCATCCCCTAAGAGTAGCAATTATTGGAAATCTGAAATTATATATTTTCTTCCTTTCGAACGATTTATCCGTATACCAAATTTTAAGTCTCTATCCTATCGCAAGCTATGCTTTTCTATAATTTCACTTTTCGAACATTTTTGTATGGGGCACCCCCTCTGTAAAACATTTTAGGAAAATATGATTTTTTCAAGGGGGGGGGGGGGTTATCGAACGATTGACCCATGTACCAGATTGTAAGCCTCTATCTATTCGGGATGTGCCTAAAAAGCGTGACAGGCAGAAGGGACACTTGGCAGTTAGTATATAGATTATTTATTTATAGTATATATTTATTTCTAATTAAAAATGTTCGAAACACTATAGGTCTGCTCTTGGTCCGACTTTTCCAAAAATGACATTTCCAATACTTTAAGGTCCGACATTAACAATAACATTTATCAAATGAAATAGTGATACAAAATGCTATTAGATTAGTTTAATGTTTTCGAGAGATACAATGTTAACAGACTCCCAGACATACAAACATCACTGAATTAAATGGTTGAATCGTAGTTAGTAATGATCATAATGCATAGATTTATCAAAATCCGAGATACATTTTGACCTCATGACAATACTTCCTTCTACATATACGTACTACATATTGTAAGGCATTGTTAATTTTATTTCGATCTCCCTTTAAAATTTTATTAATAAACGATTAATAGTCTAGAAAAACACAAAATTCAATACAAATCGACCCAAATATTCTTGAGTGGATTTAACAGTCTGTTAGACTCAAGTATTCATCGTTTTACACGCAATTTAGCTTGCGGTGCTGCATTTATATCTGTTACCAAACAACCAATACTTTCGCTTCTTCCCATGAGAAACAGAAGATTTTATTCCTATTATTTTATTTCAAATTGAAGAATCTATTTTCCTCTTATGCACCTCGATAAATGAGCACTTAATTGAAATTAGTTGAGGGCATATTGCAATTGTTTTCCTGCTAATTTACTTTGATGACTCCATGAAAACAAGATTTATACCGTTGACTATCGAAGATAAACCGTTTTTGCAGAATAGTTTTCATTTGGGAGTAATGTCGTCAGAGTCGAACTGCTTTTGGACTGTAATGTGAGACTGGCATCAGGTTTAAATATTGCTGAATTTTTTTTGTACTGCTGTTGCATGTGAATACAATAAAAAGGTGATTTTCGATTTATTTATCATATTATTATTTTAATCGTACCTTGCTTTGTGCGAATAATGTGCAAAAAAATGTGTTATTTCATATAGGGTGTTCCTTCAATTCCTTACAAAGGGAGTAAATATTTTTCTGTACATGTGTAACTGTTACCATAAATATAGTTAACCTTTTGCTTACGGGTGGGACAGCCACTTTGCAGACATTGGCGTCGATGGACGCCAATGTTTGCAAAGTGCGATCGAACTGTTTGGGATAGAGTATGTTAAATAGCAGTTTTCTTGAGAGGTTCTTCATTTGGGATTGGCGCTGTCCCACTCGTAAGCAAAAGGTTAATTTGATAAGTACGCATACTTACTGGCATTTGCGCATAATTGTCGAGGAGGTTTATTACTACTTTTTATTAGATTGCATTATTATTATCGTTTATTGTTATATTTTAATATTTGTTTTCAAGTTTAATCATTTTATCACATTTACTAGTAATGGTGCAAAAGTCCTATGCAAAATGGTGCGAAAGTTCCCTTTTACAAATCAAATGAATTAGGATATTTTATGCACATCATTTTATAACATTTACCAGAATTATGAATAATTTCTATGAATGTGATTTTAATTTCTATGTATGCATGAAAGCAGAACTCTGAAATAACACAATATTCGTCGATGTCTATATTTCACTATTGAATGGATGAGACTGTGTTGTTTGTGAACCACAAACCTAGTTTTGTGTTCTACAACTAAGGTTTCTGATGATACATTTGATTATTTGTGCAAATGACGAAAAGTAAAAATAAAAAGTAATGACGTAAATAAAAAGTAACACGCATTCTATCCCACCCTATGAAAAGGCAAAAGTTCAGTTCATCTCATGAAAGAAAAGAAATAAAATACTATTAATAAATTTAATTGTTAATTTTAAATTTATAATTTTTATCAAGCTCAATTATTTGTAAATTCACCGGTAAAATGGCTTAATATGCTAACATTTATCCCATTTACACTCTGTATCGGTAATTATCACAATTATCTTATAGTTAAATGTTAATACTAATGTTATGCATAATTTCAAATTAATTACATTTACATTAGCATATATATCATATGAGATCTCTTATTAATGCATTAACTGCAGAAGGTAAAATTAGAAATAGCAACCAACATATGCAGCTGGTGAAGGGTTTTAATAATTTAAATATTTCATATAGTAACTAAACATGAAATAATTGTGCTCAAATCATTTCGTAATTCAAATCGAAATATAAGTTAATTGGGCATTTCGAAATAGTTTTACGTGCTGTCATCCGGAAAAATGCCAAATGTTCAGTGATCAAAACATTGCCAAATGTTCAGTGATCAAATCATTTCGCAATTCAAATCGAAATATAAGTTAATTGGGCATTTCGAAATAGTTTTACGTGCTGTCATCCGGAAAAATGCCAAATGTTCAGTGATCAATTCAGTGATCAAAACATTGTGCTGTAGAACTTATACATCATTCATTTATTGAGAAAGCAGTAAGTTTATTATATTATATATGGGAAGTTATGTGCTGCCCATATCAGATTTTTTATCATCTGTGTACATGTTATGGGCAAGCCACATGTCGTTCTATACTAAATAACTAAATGGAGAATGTTCTACAATTTTATAATTTAAAATGTGTGCCTAACTTGGTTCGTTTTCAAGATAGGAATTCTAACTTCTTCAATCGCCAATAAAGGTGCTGCAAACTTTCTCAATCGATAGTTTAGAGTCACTTTTCTATAAGTAGAACCTGCATTATCAGTTCTAGAGTACTTCAGTACAAAGTTAAAAGGATGCATAAGGATTCATGAGAGAACGCTGTATAGTTAAGCCAACTACAGTCATTAAATTCCCTCATGTATGAAAGTTAGAAGTACAATTTCGGTGAGTTTGCAATTTGTTTCCAGATCTAAAGTTTTCGGGAAGCTAATTTAACTTCTATATTACTCAAGCATTTATTTCTTAATTTCTGTATTTATAAAGCAAACTATTTGAAAATTTGATTGAAAACATGTACCCTTGAATGATGATTCTAAATACATTTGAGAAACATTTAAGCATAAGTAAGTCCATTAACTTCGTTTACTATGCGTATCCTTCCTATCGATTATCTTAATTTATGTTGAACGCTTCAATGCATGACCGAATTTCCGTAAAAGCTTGATATTGGAATCCGCTCTTATCTTAACATTGCTTGAAAGAAACCCTTTCAAAGTTTTGAGTTATCTACTTCATATTGCTATTGAAACGCTCTTCCTAGCCTCCAGAATGTTATTATTATCTAATCCATCTTTACCGCTTGACAAGTTGTAAACACTGGATGATTAATGTACTTCAAAATTTCTTAAAGAACTAGCAAAGCTGAAACTTCGGTCTCAATTTAAAGAAACTGGCCTCTCACGCGTACACTAAGGCTCAAGGTAAAGGCAATAGAGAAGTCCTTAAGAGAGGCCTTTATGAATAGCCCTTTCTGTGTGAATTCGCAGCTGTCTCCTAGATGTCAGAAGATGCTATTTTAGAGAGGCTTTTAAAGAAGTTCTAAATGAAATAGCTTGTTGTGGACTGCAAACGAGCTTGTACCTATTTGGTGACGGTCTATTTTTAAAGTTTTAGCGGAAAAAAAATAAAATAAATATCATTTTTAACTACGCCTGTGCGGTCTTAATTTGACGTAGCCCTCTTAATATTAAGAGTACGTGGGATAGTTTTAATTGGCGCGGACTGTTATCTTGCACACGCGTTTTAATGTTAGCCTCGTGAAATAAAGTTTAGCAGAGTTTTAGACAGTTTTACAGAAATGTTTACTTTTATTCCCATGTGCTGCAAGTTTTAACTGCATTCTGTACGCACTTGAACCATTAAAGTTTTTACATTGTTTGCGTTACTGCAAGTCATATCAGGTGTTTACTTTTCTTAGAAAGTTTATACGACTTATGGTTATCTTATCTCGCAGTCAATTGGTGGCATGTGTTAAGCGTCATGGCAGACTTTAGTTATTGTGACATTATACTGCTTTCTTTGGCGCTCTGATAAAAATTAGCAGATATACACGCCGTTGTGCGTGATTTAATATATGTGCACATTTTAATGCATTAAAATCCACCAAAAACTGTATGTTTATATACGGGAAAGACAAACAAGCAGACAGACATACGGACTTTCAATTTTATATATATAGATACGAAAATAAGCAACACATGACTTTTCATTCATGTTAACAAATTCATAAACTGGGAGAAAACCACAGATTTGAAAGTTTCTATAGCATAATATATAATAACACAAAATAAATAAGCTGTTCTGTTAGCGATTGAATCAAATAAACAAAATTTAGTGGAAATAGTTTGATTTATTCGATATATGTCGCGTTCTCTGCGGAAAAGATCTGTATATACTAATTGCCAAATTTCAGTCCGTCTGTCACGATTTTTTTCGGACCTTTCTCGAATAGATAGAAGCTTGGAATTTGATACAGAGAAACCCTAAGTAAAAATAGAATTTTTCAGAAATGTTCATTAGAGGGGGGGGGGGGGGTGCTCCACACCGATAAGTTCGAAATGCGAAATGACTAGAAATTCTATTTTGCGATAAGATAGAGACTTTAAATTCGGTGTAAGAGTAGATCATTTGAAAGGAGAAAGTGTACAATTTCAGATTTCTGTTATATGACACTTTGTGGCTGCTTCACGCCAAAACATTCAAAATGCGAAATGATAAACAACCATACTTCGCAATGAGATGGAGATTATAAATTTGGTGTATGGGCATATTGCTCGATTGAAGGTCGAATATCACTTTTTCAATATTTGTTACTTTAGGGATGTCGTATACTAAAATGTTTGATTTGCCGAATAAACGAGATACTCCTTTTAAGTGTGACAGATTTGTTTAGCGCACAAGTGAAAGAGTTCTATAAGACTCTCTGTAAAAATTAAAAAAAAAATCTAAAATTTAAATTTGAGGGATCTGTTGTTCCACTACAAAGCATTCGAAATATGAACTATTTGGAAAAAACACTCAGTAGTGACTAGAATTTAGTGAGTAGTGACTAGAATTTTTGTAACAGATAGGTTCTATTATGAAAAAAGAGAAAAAAGTTGCTGCGTTGCAATCTCTAGTATTTTAGGGCTGGTGCATATCGAAGATAGGGAGAACAAATTGATAGGGGGAATAAATTAGAAATACCCACTAAGTGAGATAGAGGTTTGAAATTTGGTGTATACATTAACAGTTCGATAAGACCAATTTGGAAACATTGAATTACTCAAAATTTATAATCTTCAGCATTTATTTATTGTGAGACGGTTGATTTTCAACTGGAATCTATATAGTAAATTTCTAATATCTTAAAAACGGCTCATAATTCACCAACACTGTGAATTTACTTGTTGTTAAAGGTTCTTATAAAGCACTGACTAGTGCTTTGATAAAAATGAATATATTTATTTTTTATAACCCTTTTTTCAATTTAAATAACAAATGTGCTGTATAATTACCTTTTACAGATGCTATTAGTGGCATCACTTAGATTTAAAACCCTGAGGATAGTAAAAAGTGTCACATTTTTTTTATTTTCACATAAAGTAAACGTTATGTATTGTTCACTAAACCTACAATATGTATCTTATAACATTTTCTTTTGCTTTTCCAATTTATTCATTTTTTATTATTTTATGCTCTTCAATGCCTATAATAATAATGTGTGCAGGGAAATCCCTGCATACATAATAAAATGCGTAGAGCAAGATTCGTGTTTTTAACGAAAGTGCACGTTTCATGCATCTTGGAACTCGAATTAAATGTTTTTGGGGTAATGTCTGTGTATGTGTCTGTATGTATGCATGTATGTAAGTATATGTGAGTCATCGAGTCTCTGAAAGCAATATTTTACGGACGTAATTTGTAAGATAATTACAAACAGTGAATATTGAAACTCCATTAACATTCACCTTGATCAAACGTTCAAAAAACTCCAAGTATTTTAATGGATTTCTGAAAAAATTCTTAAAGAGGTCAGAACATTTAGGAAAGTAAAATAAATGATCATACTATATAAAAAAATTTCTTAGAAAACGAATTATACGCAGTTTAGAACCCCAGGCATCAACTGTTTTTGGGGTGATGTCTGTGTATATGTGTGTATGTATGTATGTATATGTGAGTCCCTGAGTCTTTGGAAGCAATATTTTACGGACGTAATTTGGTAAGATAATTACAAACAGTGAATACTGAAACCCCATTAACTTTCACCGTCATCAAACGTTCAGAAGAATCCAAGTATTTTAATGAATTTCTGAAAAAATTCCTCTAAAGGTCAGAACATTTAGGAAAGTAAAATAAATGATCATACTATACTCAAATATTACTTAGAAAACGAATTACACGTAGTTTAGAACCCTAGGCATCAACTGTTTTTGAAATATTGCTCGTTTTCAAACAAACTTACAAAAGACATAAATTAAAAAAAAAATAGAAATTATCGTCACATATGTTCACAGTAGGAATCAATTCCATTTAGGTAAAAAAATGGCAATGGATCTCCTGTCGCTTTGGGGGAATTCATATTCTTGATTTGAAATATAGAGAGCTCCACTGTTTTGTTAATGAATGTATTATTCCTTGTTTCGTAAATGAATTGCGCTTTGCACTGGTATAGCGATAATGTTTCGATAGGAATGCATAAAAATTAATAATATTGATTAAGAGAGCTGCGTGGTTTGCATGTATTCGAGGATAGTTTAATAAATGAAATGCAAGAAATCTTTCTAACAGCTCTCATTGTCAGAATTATTTTGCGCGGAAGGTACTTTCATTTGGTACTTTTAAATATTTTTGTAAATTGTTATCAAGGAAAACGACCAATTTTATTATACAATTCAACGCCAAAACCTTTATAAGGTCCATCATTATTGTGAATGAAGTAAAGACATTGTGTATGGAAAATTATATGCTGCCCACATAAGATTTTTTACATGGTACAATATAATTAAAAGAAATGGATATTGAAGAGAAGATGCGACTATGTTAAGTGAAAATAGTTAAATTATTTAGCTTTGCAATTCTTAATTATTATTTAGGAAAAGTAAGTAATTATTGACCACATTTTCAACACATATTCCTAATTCACATTTCAGTTTGAAATAAAACCTACTTTCCTTTAAATTTATCCCTGACACAGATAAATGGACCATGTTTTTAATGTTCCTTAATTTTTAAGCCTATTGCCCTACGTACCGTTTTTATGTCTTCTCTCCGTAAATTAAAAGCAATTAGCCTATTCATTCTCTTCATCCAATTGGCCATACGATCCCGCCCGCATCCTTATTCCTTGTTTCTTTCCTTTGATAAACAGTGATTGCTTCTTGAATAGGAAACACTAATCTGCTCTTTATTCACTGTCTTTTATTCGAATTAACAGTCGGCCATTTGCTCTGGCCGTAATCAGCACTTTTCCTCCTGCCACCTTTACGCGTTGCTTTTCTTGCACCATTTTTAGCGCCATTAGCAGATTCCTAATAAGAAAGGCTAGTGGTGTTAATGAAGGCCACATCTGGAAACAGGAGCGAAGAATCAAAATCCGTGTGGTTTGGGATTGACCTTAATTGCGTGCACCTTTGCCCCCTATTCCTCTCTTTGCTGATGCGAAGAATAGTTCTGATTTGCAATTATTACGGATTACGTTGGTTTCGTAGCTTTTGCAATCTTTCTTTCAAATTTGTTTAAGACTACTAATCATCTAGTCTGTATTTGGCTCGCGTAAAATAGCCAGATGTTCTTCGAATCGTAAAATTCTCTGTATTTTGAATCAATAATATAATTTATATAATCAATAATATAATATCATTTCTATAAAACATCTAAAATATATGTTTCCAGCGTAGACTAAATGTTAAAAACATATGTTAAGCCTGTCAAATGACGGGTGTGTAAAGTTAAGTAAAGTCAATTTAAAAAATTATCTTATCCACCGACGAGTAACGCTGGCGATCAAGAATTATCTGTACACACGCACATCGATCACTATTTTAATTACTGTATGACACTATAACAAGTCGTGATTCTTATACTCATCCACATTGAATTGTAATTACTATAGAGTCCCTAAAAATTAGTTACTTTTATAATATTATTGAAAGAGAGATTCGATGACAATTACGCTATATAACCTCAAGATTATGACACAGATAAGTTAAAATGACACCGATGTGTAAAGATTATGACACCGATGTAAAATTATGTCCCCGATGTGTAAAGGATGGTACACCGCTAAACTTAATATGCAGAAAAGGGTACACCGATAAGATCAATGTGAAGAAATCAGTACACAGTAAAACAACAATGTTTTTAAAGGGGTACGCGAATATTAAATGTTTAGAAAACACTGATTTAGATCTATAATAATACATTTACACAATAATTATATTAAAATGCGTCAATTATTATTAATTCATCAATTTGGCGTCATTTTTGCTAATTTGGCGACATTTAGTGATAAATTTGGCAACTAAATTGGCAAAGTCTTACATATTTGATGACACTTACTACTATTCATTTTTATGGAATTTTTTAGATACATTTATTCGAAAAACGTACAATATCTCGAAAACGATCCAAGCTAGTGTTCTAAAATTTATGTCATTCCTTTTAGAATGATAATTGACGTATACGATTATTCATTTAACATTATTGTATGTCCTGAGTTTTTCATGATTTTGAAAATTTGATGGTCTTCCATTGGTTCGATCGAGTTAAAAACAGCAGGCTTCCAATATTCACGCGTTGTAATAATCGTATCAAATTACTTTCGAAACACTCCATTTGTTTGTGGGATATCGCATCCACAGACATATACACACACACACACACACACTCACAGACATCACCTCAAGAACGTTTGAATCGAATTAAGGGATGCTAAAAAGTACTCTTCGTCGAGTACTTGAATTCGAATTTTCGACTCCGCAATTCACAATATTTTATTTATACATTTTACTGTGTATGTAGGAAAAGTAAAAAGGTTGATTTGAAATGTACCTAGTGCAATTGAAGTTATTTGTAAAACTTTACAAAAAAAGTTATCCACCGTGGAAGGAGTCAGAAAATTTAACTTTTAACAGAGAACTTTTCTTGGAAAGAATAATATATGATGCAGTTGAAAAATGTGTTATGGAAGCAGCGAGTCTAATACTTATTATAAACAGTTTTTATAAAGAATACATTTTGTGAAGTTTAGAATGCAAAAATTCGGAAGGAATTCCGTTGTAATTAAAAGGGAAAAAAATGTAGTATATTCCTGGAGCGGGATTATATGCACTCTCTTCAAAAAATATCTAAGTTAATAGAAACAACATACGCGAGTTCGCTGGAATTTCTTCTTATTTTGCAAAATTTATGAGCATTGTAAAAGTATGTGCACCGAACCAATGTGGTTGAAAAAGTTCTCATAAGCATGAATATACTATTTGATAAATTCAAGATACAAATTCAAACTAGCTGGATGACATGAACACTTCGTTGTAGGGATTAAAGTTACGTACTCAGTTGAAACGTCACGCTGTGAATGTTGGTCATTTTATACTTTATGCAATCATATAGCAATATGACTAACAAAAAGGATGACGTTTTACTTTATATTCAGTATCAATACGGTTATATTACAATAAATCAATTTATTAGCTGATGTACGTATATATGTAAGTAACTGCATGGCATCCTAATATAAACATTAACCAAGTATTTGGTTAACTGAAAAACCGAGTAGTTGACCGATGCTTGTGGATTACTGATCTATTAACAAAAAACTAGAGGAACAAATTCCGAGATTTCTATGTGAAACAAGTGGGAATTTTATATGTGATATCCCATCTTTTGAAAATATTACTAGTAAACTTTCTGATGCTAAATATTTTAGTACTCTTGATACCTAGTATGCATTTTGGTAGTTAGAGCTTGATGCGAAAAGTTGTTATAGGTGTACATTTTCATCGTTGTTTGTAAGATGCAGATCCTTGCATATGCTATATGGTGTAAGTTGTACTCCGGAAATTTTTCTACGCGTCGTAGTAGACATGTTTTACGATATTTTGTTGGAAGGAAATAGCTTAGAACAACACCAATGAAAAATTAAGAAAAGTCCTACAAAAATGTAACACAATTACAATTTAGGGTGAAATAGAGACAAATCTAAACTTTGTAAGGGTAAAATGGTATTTTTGGAACTTAAGTTTGCCAGAAAAGAAATAGACTAGAACATAGTGGAACAAAGTTTTAAATATGCCACAAACCCAGAGTCAAACATATTTGCAACGGTACCATCGAATAAGCAACTATTTAGCAAAATTTTAACTCAGCTTGTCAACAGTAGTTTCCCCGTTGCGATAGATTTTAAATAAAGACTTCCTGGGTAATGGAATGATTCATACTATGAAACAATGCAGAGAGAGTGAAGGACAACATTTCAAATGCTCCTGTTTTGTCTTATTACGATACCAAATTTAATATTAAAATTGTTGTTGATGCAAGTTTATACGGAATTCGGGGCTCAACAAGAGGGAAAACACTTAGCGTGAAGAAAAGGACCGGTGAAACGACGCCAAAATTGGCACTAAATCGGACATTGGTTTATGTTCAAAATATACAAATTAGAACTGAGACGCAATCTGATGGGGGCGAGCCAGCACTTAATAAGTGATCACCTCTTGAAGAGCAGCATTTACTGATGTGGGGCAAAGTAATAACCAATCAAGTAAGGAGGTGAAGAAAGAAGGCGTGTTTCTCTCCAAGCTGCGTAAAAATATGTTACGGAAAAATTTAGACCTAGTTGCTCGCCAGTCGCTTGAAAACCCCACTATGAGCAAGACTAGTAAAACACTTGAGATATGAAGATGCTGTAAGTGTGCGATATAGGTCAAGGAACCAAGTCAATACTGTAGCAGTGTATCTATGAAGAAATGGTCCACATGTGTCACATGCAGTCGCGCTGTGTTCCGATTTCCATATGCTCATTAGTCCAGTAAACAACTAATTTTAATATCTTCCAGGCTGTTCACTACTCTGGCCTCAAACAGTAGCACTGGTGTAAAATAATAAGACTTTTGTCTCACATTGTTAAAAAATAATGAAATTATATTGTAATTAATAAATCACTGTTGGTAAATAATAACTTGAGTTGTCAGTATAATTAAACTAAAGAAAGGATTTTAAATATTACTAAAGAGTCTTTAATTACCAGGCTATTTGTATTTTACTTTGCAGTAATAGTAAGTATTTATCACTCACTGAATACGAAATTGGAGGGTTCGACGGTTTTCAACGACAAAATGTATGGTATCTAACTATTACGCCAACTTGACAAATATAGAAGTTATCACCACATAAATGGTGTTGGTATAATTAATAAACATCACCAAAAACAGAACCTGAGTCTTTGAATTTTGAATAAGCAGAACATGTTTGACGCTAAGCGCTATACATAATTAAACAAAATTAAATTTCATTCAATTTTTCCAAATATAATTTTTCAAACGTTCTACCCTGTCTATGACAGTCTTAATTACTATTGTTTTTATATTTTGATATAAATGCAATGCTCATAATAAATTAATGTGTCCTTTATTCAACTGAATAAAAATTGATTAAACCATTTCAAATCTTACAACTGTGTGAAATAATAAATTGCAAGAGTTAAATATGTGTGAAAAGCTAAATTCAATAAAACATCCCGTAAAGCATTTTTAAATTCGGATTTCGTTTAAATTTCTTTCACTAAAAATAAGTTTTCAGTGGATTGAGAATTCTGTTATGCATATATGTGTTTTAATACAGAATAATGCCTCTATGCAGTATACACTTACATTTCCTATACCCACATTTTATTTATGTGCCAGTTTAGAACACATGAAGCTTCGCCCCTTCTGCATGGATATGAAATGCTCATATCGCTCAAGAAATGATCCGAGGTAGTAATAAATAACAGAGTGGCAAATGCGCATTCAAAAGAATTCCACCATTATGAAAATTGATACAGTAGTTTACGCAGTTGGAAGAAAAAGTTTTTGGTAAAGTAAATGCTCTACAACTGCTGGATTAAAATGAGACACTCAAAATTGATCAAAAGTTATGAAATGCGCAATTCTCTTATTTCCAATGAAATTATTGCATTGCATATATATTACTGATCAACGTGGTATATCTGACAAAATATTCATGGCAGTGCACAATGTCATTTAAATTACTTTGGACATTACTTAAGTTTTTTTATCATATTGAATACCGCCGTAATTATGTATTGTATTTATAAGGTCTACAGTACCTTGCTGATAGATTCAAACACTCCTTCAAATCACACTTAGCCCGTTTTAGTTGTAGTCAATTAAAAATATTAACTACAACTAAAAAGGGCAACATGTAATTTGAATGATCGTTGGGATCCTTCAACTGGGTGTATTAGACCAGAAAATACAACTCAGGTTTTGCGGGAATTTGGCGCTAACCATTTTGAGATTTCATAACTGTTTTAGATGGAGGCTTTTGATTTTCGTACATAACGAGCGTTTTCTACAATCAAGTGGCGTTTTATTTTATTGTATGTATACAAGCTACAGTACGTTAAATAGATAAAATTATAAAAAATGTGGCTTATGCCTACTTTACAATGTTTAAACTTCGACCATTTATCTAATATCAGTAAAAAAGTAAAAAGAAAAAAAACTACAGGAGAAACCATTTATTCAACTAAAATGGAATAGAATATTTCAACTCTTATCTGTCAAATTTATCTGCTGCAGGGATTGAAAATTTGTTAAAATCGAATTTTAATTCAGTAAACATTTTAAGGTTTAATAGTTAAAATGTATTTATAATTTTTATTATCGTTCCATTTATCCAGTATGAGTAACCAAAGGCAACGGGGAAACACCTTATTTTAGATTGAAAAAAAAGGGAATAAAATATTGCAGACCTATAAACATGGCCACATTAAGGTTGCAATGTTAAAATATGGATAAAAAGAGAAGTTAATTTCAATAAAGCATTCCATAAAATATTTAAAAATACGAGTTTGTTTAAATATTTTTCACTAAAGAATAAGTTCTTGGTGAATTGAAATTTCTTATTCTAGAGAGTACGGAGTAATATCCTTCCACACTTGCATTCCCTATACCCACATTTAATTTATGGGGCAGTTTATGCCGTGAAGCTTCCCTTCTGCCTTGATATGGAATGCCGGTCTTGCTAAAGAAATGAATTCGGGGCAGTGATAAATAGTAGAGTGGCAAATGTGGTATTCAAAAACATTCCAGCAAAATGAAAATGGATTCTGTAGTTGACGTAGTTGGAATAAATATTTTGTGAAGAAGAGGGGTTGCATGCTTATGTTTAGAAAGTTCAGGAATTGCTAGTGAAAATTTAAAGTGGGTAGCACAAAATGAAAAATTTATTGACCCACACTTAGAAAATATTGCCATTCCTTTTCACCTAGTTGATGCTGTTCTAGAATATATGTCACTGATGAGCATGATATTTATTACAAAATATTTATGACAACATACGCTTTTATTGCACTTATTTTGATCACTGTTATTATGTATTATGAGATATACAATATTAGAAAACAAAATGCCTACTTAATAAACTTAGTCTTCATGCAGAGGAGAAGATGTATGTCAGTAGTTATACTTCAGATTCGAATCATGGTCAGGGCACCATAACTGTCATAAAACGAAAAATGTCTACTGACATAATTTTTTCCCTCAACATGAATGTTCTCAATATGACTCGATTTATTACATGACTATATTCAGTAGACAGCATTGCTTTCTTACACAACGTATCATACGGTATATCATGTATTGTACATAAAGTTGTAAATATTGGAAGTATACTCTACAGAGAAAAAGTAGAAAAATAAAATAATGTCTTATTATTTTCTTTTAATTTTTCAAGTCATTCGATATATCTAGCATGAACAATCAAAATCTACGAAAACACTATTTATTCCATTTTAAAAGGAATGAAATAATTCAACGCATTCATTTAGTGGGGTCAAATTATTTTTGGGAATTGTTGAAAAGGGATAAAATGAGAAGTTAAATGTAATAAAACATTCCTCAAAACAGTTTTAAATACGACTTTTGTTATATTTCTTTCTTTAATAAATACTTTCTAGGTAAATTGATAATTGTTTGTGCGTATATGTACTGAGTAATGTCCCTATGCACTTGCATTCCCTATACCCACATTTAATTTGTGGGATAGTATAGACAGTGTTTCTTCATCTTTGTGAGACCGCGGCTATGTAAATTCATTTTTGATAAGACTAAGGGGCTGCTCTCAACAAATTGACGCTTAAATACTTTTAGATTTTGTTTTTCAAGTCCATACATTAAACTAACATAAGTATTGAAAATTAATGATGGCATAATCATAAAGCGTATTAGTGCATTTATGTATACGATATTTACAATTATAAAATTACATTTAAATAAGTTATCAATCATTGGACCTCAGTGTCAATTTTCATTGATATATCCCATTCTTATCACCAAAATCTAAAAATATTATTCAGTATAAAATGGATTATTGTACGATTAAATTGATTTAACTGATGTTGGCCTGTAAATAAACTGGTATTGAGAGAGAAAAATATGTATTCATTGTAATTCATCATAGAAGTCAAATGAGCAGTCTATTATTCTTATTAAAATTTAAATGCGGCTTGGTCACTGACATTTGTTACACAGGCGTTATTTAGGCGTTCTACTTCTGAGCTTTTCCACACATTCATGAATGTTATTCTGCCTAGAATATTTCCACTATGAAATATTTCTTCATAAAAAATTCTTCGAAAACTCAAACCCCAATCTCCAAGAGAATCTTTCGCGACTCGGTCTAATTGATGTCCAGGGCTCTGCGGTTGAGAAACAGTGGTACAGACGAAACTTCTCCCCTTGTACCCCGATATGAAATGGTGGTCTCGCGAAACAAATGGATTCAGGGCAGTGATAGATATTAGAGTGGCAAATACGGTATTCAATAGAGTTCCGAGAGGGGAATGAAGAAGATTGAAAACCTGGGTGTGTCAAACACATGACTTTTTCATACAACTAGCTCAAAGTACTGTAAAGTCATAAAATAAAAATAACGTTGGAAAAAGCAGAATAAAACACAAAATTATCAATGTTGACCGGTTTCAAAAGCAAGAAACAACCTTCTTCGTCGGGACACACAAGAAGTGGAACTTTCACTCGGGAGAGCTAGATCTGCGACTGATGTACGAACAGCAAGGGTGATAACTAGAAAACGGAGATTGCCATCGGAGAGAGCAGAAGAAAGATGTAAAAAAGGAAAATGAGACACGAGAGATAAAATACAATGAATGAATGATGAAATAGCAAAAAGGAAAGTTGTTGTTGAGATCCAGACCGTCCGACCTACCAGAAAGGTGTAAGGTAACCGTTTGGACAGCTGGGAAGTGCCACCCAATTTAGATCGGAATCCAGTGGGGGAGGCATCCACAGGGACCGTATCCTCCTTGCCCTACCACCAACCTCTCGGAAGGACTTACGGAACCACATGTTTAACGTGATCGTACTCCGCATGAACACGGCGGCAGCTGTGGCAGCGTGCAAATCCAGCGCGCAAACCACCGGGCTACCGCGCCCGAAATGTGCCAACAGCACGCGGAGTTCCGAGGTGGTCACCCACCCAAGTACTAACCACGCCCGATGTTGCTTGACTTCGGTGATCTAACGAGAACCGGTGTTTTTCTGCACGGTAGGGCCGTTGCCTAACAAAAAGGAAAATGAACGTCCTACAAAGCACTTGTCCAGAGAGTAAAACTATGAACATTAAAACTCTATTGAATTAAGGCAAATAACCGGTAACGGAAACTACATAAGTTGACCAAAGCAAAGGTAAAAATAACAGATTGTACACGAATAGCAAAACATGTAGAGCAGAACATAGCCTTGAAAGCTAATAGAAGCGTTATCCGGCATTGCGCTGGAGTTATATGTACGACCCCATCTCAAAATTATAACTTTGATCCTGTGAGATCAAATATTCAAATGAAAAACTTTTCTCCTTGGGCTTCAAGTGCATGAAATAAAATTTTCAAATCACAAATAAGGAATCACAATTGACCATATAAATAAAAAACATTCAGTACACTGCTCATGAAAATGCGATAGGAAGTAAATGGCTCTGACCCTCCTGCTTATGCGCATGCGTGAATGGAGGCATGACAGTAGTAGGTCAAAGAACTTCATTCGCACAGTCTGGACGGAAGAACGATCACCTGATCAAAAAATTTAATAGTTCGCTCGTTTAAAAAATTGAAATTAATGAAAGGTCGGAAATAAATTGTTGCTCTGGAGTAATGCGTGGTATTTAAAGTAGCTGGTGTTAAATTATAAGCGATGGATTGGCCATCAATATAGTTATATCGCAATATAAAAATCAGGGAAATATAAAATATACGAAAATTATATATAATTTTTAACTTCACAAAAATTCGTCTATCTTTCAGGTGGTGTCAAGTTGAAAACTCTGTGATAAAAGTTTCGCTCACTAACGAATCGATTTGTGTGAATATCGCCCAAAATCGTTGCAAATCAATCTATTCCAGACTCCAGAGCTAAATAGTTTTGCATTAAAAATTCAGCAATTCTTATATAATCCATCTTACAGCTTGATGTGTTTACATTCCGCATACGTTAAAATAAGGCTTCGTTGTAGAAATAATCAAAGTTTCATTTAAACTCAATTTATACTCAAAAATATAGATGCACAGATGTACGATAGATACAGAATATAGATGCACAGAAAATACGCAAAAATAAAGCGGTTTTAGGACGGATGCAAAACTAATTATAAATTTAAAAGAACTTTAAAAATCCCGATTTTGACACTTGGGAAAAAAAATGGATGCCATATTTTAATTTGGATCACGTGATCTCTTCATATAATATTGGTGCAATTATTGTTTTAATTTTTATTTAAAAAACTACCAAACATATTTGGTTGTATTTTTTTTACATATTTTATGGGATAATTTATGAATTTTAAATTCGCTTAAAAATTGTTTAAAAAATTAGGTCCCATAGGGTTCAATGCATTTCATATTTTCAACCAGGGTTCAATCTAAAACTAATTGGGTGATCTTATTCATTTACATTCCCATATGTCCCACAGATCGTCTCAATAACATACTAAAATTTTATTTTGATAAAGTCCTTTATATACGGCAGTTATCGTGCGAACGGATAGACAGACAGACAGAATGAACAAAGTCATAAACATTAGTCTTTTCAACTATGTTGTAAAGTGTTAAAAACGGGATACAATTTTTATGGCTTCTCAATGGAAAGTTGTATGACCTTCCTCGCACGGAGAGCTTGAGAAAGGAATGGGGATAGTAATTGTTACTATAACCGCATTTCTTGATAGATTTGTTTTCAGCATTAAATTAAGCAAACATTTTACTGTGTCCTACGAAATGTAGGTTGATTGTGATGTAATAAGAAGTTGATTTTTTCGAGAGAAGTTGAGACATCTATGGGGTCCCTAGATACCAAAAAGGACTTGAGTGGATTGGTGGGTCTAAAATAGTTAACCTGATAAATTTATTAAATTTTTATGAGGTTTGTTGTTACTACCAAAAACTTGCAATATCTAGAGAACGTCATATATTTACATCTTTCAAAAGGTAGCTTGTGCTTTAAAAAAATACTTATAAAATGGCTATTTGTCTAATACTTTTTGCACAATTATTTTTTTAATTTATTTCGATAATCAAATTTTTTTTTTTTATTTCGAATCATCGAGAGCCTTTTAGACTAATTTCTTCAAAAATTAAAAGGCTTTTGTGCGGTTTTGATGTGCTTTTTGTGTGCCTTTGTATATTTTTGTATGTTATAGATTAAAATAAATGTATTGGAATCCCTAATTCTTACAGGAGATAAAAATCGTTTATATTTATTGAGAGATGCGCAAATATATTTAAATCAATCCCTTGTAGAGTCGGGTTTTTAATCCCCATAAAATTTCGCATTTGCATATACTGCATAATGTAAGAAAACTAAATTATATTATTTTATTTTCTCCCGATTTAAAAATCACAACTTTTGGAAATAAGATCTACGTTCTATTAGACGATTTATAAATTGAAGCTTTTTTAGATATACTCGCCCCTTTTGGATCGCTTTCATATACAGTTCCAGGTGACGTTGATATAAAGTAAATCAATGTTTAAAAAGAAATCTAATCAATTTTAGATTTTATATCCGAAATATCTCGAAGAAAGTGAAACCTAAGCAGGAAGTTTCCGTCTAAAAACACACATTGAGTTGAGTTAGCATTGTTTTAAGAGCTGGTTCTAGAAATTAAGGTTGAAATCGATCTTATTGATTAGTAAAGCTTTAGTTTTGGGGAAAATATTATTTTTCATTTCTTTATATGAAAGGTATTTATCGTATTTCTAAATTGTATTTTTTGCGTTGTGTAGCAATTCAAAATCGATAGTTTATTTTTCTGCGAAGAAAAGTTTATTTTGAAAATTGTTTAGATTTTCGATATTATATGTTACAAATGATCCCTGTCATTTGAAAATTGGTAGCAAATGATCAAAGTGCTAGATAGAAGCAAAATGAGAAAAAATTGGGGAACCTATTAGAAATTTTCAGATCAAAATAGATATTACTCAATGATAATTTTGAATTTCCTATGTTTTATTGTAAGAAGACAAACTTAGTTTGAAGCAAACTATTAGCAATGAAATTATGTTAAAAATATTGTTACGGATATGTAGCATCCTTAACGGCTTTTTGACTACCCACAAGGTGAAAGCACTTTTGAAGGCAAACATTAATATTTCGTGAAATCAGGGTTGCCAGAACATGGATACAGTTTAGCGACCTGGGTACCATCTGGTGAAATATAGCCAACATGGCTAACCTATTCGAACTTTCTAGCAATATTTACTTGTTTCGATGATATATCCCTATTTTTAAAGTCTTTCTAATAATGTATATAAGTAATCGTTCGTTTGGACACAGCTGACGTAATACGAGTCAAATTAAATTGTGAGATACGGCAGTATTTTAAGAACAGAATCTGTTAGATAGTGAATAAGTTGAGCATTTAATTGCAGATTTTACCTAACAGCTGTTTCATGATATTGTAAGAATAGCTATATCAATAGCTGCAAACTGTTCCTGCGTACGCTTATTGTTGCTTTAAAATAGAATATTTAGTAATACAGAAACTCGGACTCATTTTAGTACCTTGAGAGAGTACACCCACGATATGAGAGAATACGTTGTAACGTAATTTTAGCAACGAGTGTTGACCACATTCAGTCAAGTTCACTGGAGTTGCACTCGGTAGGTCCGGGTTCGATTCCAGCCGCTGCCAAAACTGCCGCCGTGTTCACGCGGAGTACGATCACGTTAAACATGTGGGTCCGGAAGTCCTTCCGAGAGGTTGGTGGTAGGGGAAGAAGGGTACGGTCTCTGTGGATGCCTCCCCCACTGGGTTCCGGTCAAAATTGGGTGGCACTTCCCGGCCGTCCAAACAGCTACCTTACACTTTTCTGGTAGGTCGAACGGTCTGGGTCTCAACAACAACAACAGAATATTTGCAAAAAAATCTTCCAGATAAGAGCTTGTTATAATATCTACTCCATACATAACATATTTTTTATCTCTGTGCCTTTGTATGTGTCTCTATGTGTAATGTGTATATCCTCTGTATGTATCCATTGCAATAATTATAAGTGTGACATTAGATCCATTTTTCAATGAATCATCTCTACAAATATTGTTCGATAACGACACCACATGGTTCCGCTTTTATAATCCCAGTTCCCCCCTTTTCCTTTTACAACAGAAACCCACAGTTCAGGTTCACAGTGGTAAACGCCTAATTTAATCCCTTTATTGCGAGGACCACTTGGTTATGGCAGAATATTTGCAAGAAAATCCCACATTTGGGAGTTATTATAAATACTACTTTATGAATAACCACATTTTTGTGTGTATCCGTGTCTTTGTATGCATTTGGGTGTGTTTCTAAGTGTAGTTTATGTTATGTGTCTTCATGTATGTGCATTGTAGTAAGTAAATTAACAGTTCATCTGATACAATTAAGTATCTGTTTTGTACTTTTGAGTTAAAAACGCGGCTAAGTCAAATAACAAGTGAATCGAATAAGCAGCAATAATAGTGCAATGATTAAACACACATGCTTCTACTTAAAATATAATCAAAACAGAGAGGAAACGAAACTAGAAAATATGGACAAATGTACCAGTAATGCAAGCCAAGGTAGCGGCAAAGGTAGCTGGGCTGAGGTCCGGATGGCGAGGCCTCGACCCTTGAGCAAGGACTTGGCGAGTAGTCCCTGGAAGAGCTGTTTGCTGAGGACAGCCCTGTTGATAGCAGCTTTAGCTTTCAGTCGTTTGCTGAGCCGCTTGTTGAGATGCCGCACCTCCATCGATGCACGGGTCATTGGGCCCGATGAGCTGGGGGCCGCTTAAGGCCCGCCCTAGCTAATATCACTTAGGTTCTGGGCTCCTGCGACTGAAATAAGCACGGATACTTTGTAAACAACTTGCTATAAACGCTCCAATTGGAACATGAAACACATGGATTGACATGCTTCCAGAATTTCACTCTAAGAACTTTAAGGATGAATTGCAATAGAGTTATAAAGTAGTTAAACTAAAAATTGGTTCAGAGTTCGCTTTAACAACAAATATATGATTGAATCATATATAAAATATTACACTGGTGTGCAAAAGTTTAATTAATATTGTATAGGCTAATTGCATTAATGTTACTGGTTTTGATTGCATGTGGCAACTTGGTTTTGCACATCAGTGTATTTTAAATACATCTTGAAATAATTTTTAGTAGATAAATTCATATCATTATTGTGATTAATAGAAAATCAAGTTGCTTAGAGAGTAAATTTTTTTTAATTTTAAGGCTAGTTTATTTCGAAAAGCAATCCAATTGAAAACAGTAATGCATATAGGAGTTTCAAATATCACATAAGTCAATATTCTTAGTATAAACTATTGTAGGAATAAATGCGATATTTTTCGTATACTTCTTATGTTTTTATTATGTTTATTTCATGTGCATATTATTATAAATATATTGTGTTGCTTTCCATATCTCAAATATTTTGCTAATTATTAACATGTTAATTAAATTTATGAAAATAGTTGTTTGAACTATTTTGTTCGTGGCATTTATTTTAATTGAATTTCTAAGCGGTATGCTTTTAAAAACTTTAACTTATTTCTGTTATCGATATATATATATAAAAGAAATCGGTGTATATAACTAAACATTACATATAGTAAGTTAGCATTTTATGTACAAAATTTGGCTGATATTTATTATATAAATTGTTATAAAAAGTGAAACTAATATACTTTTTCTAATAAAAAATCATAGAAAAATAGTACTAAATGATGTTAGTACACAGTTTATAGTATATAACTTTTAGATTGCTCGCACTGAAGAAAACCCATAACGTGTTTCTGAAACGATCGTCTGTTTTTACATTTCGTTTGGGCAGCATTTTACGTTAGGATCTTCTTTTTATTCCTCGTGCAGAAATTTGTTTGCTGTATTTATTTTAAATATAATATATGGTTAAATATTATCACGAATATTTTGATAAAACTTATTCTTTAATATACATTATGTATTGAATTATATAATAAAGCACAAAATTGTTATAAAATGGTACTGAAACAAAATTAAATAAGCATATACAATTACAAGATACACTGAGCAATTCTGGAAGCACAAAGCTTGCGCATTAGTTGGTGTGACAAGAACATATGATACTTTTATAATTCTAATGAGAAAAATACTCATTATTAGTTACTGCGTAATTTTATATCAACGAAATGAAAAATACCTTTCATTAGTAAACTTTTCTTCTCTCTCTTTAACGATTGAAAATGTTTCTCTGAAATAACCTTACGAGTATATTTTAAGCAATACTTGTAATGAACGATAATTTAAACATCTCAATCAACAGAGCATGACCGCTAAAAAAAATACGCGAAAAGTTAAATAACCAATTCATTTTCGGCTTAAAATAATGAACTTCATTTTGGAATCGCAGGGAAACTTCGGAGAAGGAGAATTTGTGTTATATATCGGAATTCTTTTAATCTGCTTTAATGCATCAAAAGCTCCCGCCAGTGTATGCGTGTTAGTTGAGAAAAATGTAACACGCAATGATTGTAAATTCCAGCACGTTAATTATTCACATTCATTATCAGTCTCAAGATATTTTCAGCGTATTATGCGTTTGTGCCATCGTTGCGTCAAAGTTATTTGGCCAGAATCACCCCAGTTCCAATGTGACAGGCAGTTCAGGCGTTATCCTTCCAGGGACTTGGCGTATTATGGCGAAGGGTATTACATGTTGTAAAGCCGCAATAACCACGAAATTATTATTACCGGAAAAGAAGAAATTCATCATTTTCACGCATTACTCTAAGAACAACATTTTCAGAACGTTGTCTTCGAAATTAATCTCTGAAAATTCCTAGCCGTCAAGATTATAAAGGAAGATAGCACAAAATATTCTTAGCGGAGAACAGCTTGCAAGAGCGTACTTTGTAAGAGAGGTAGCGGAAAAGAATAATTGCATGGAGTTGAGAACTGATCAAACTATGATTTATTAAACACATGTATGATATTATAGCTTATAAAACGCTGCAATATTAAAAGTGAAAATTAAAAATGAGGACCGGGATAGTTCAGTGGTTAAGGCGAGAGATTGCATGGTGTTATCTCGAGAAGATAGTACCTCGATTTCATCCAAAAGCAATCAAAGAAAGGTTGGAAATCAGTTCGACCAATAAAGTCTTCTTAATACTGGGAATACACATTTTAATTATTTAACATGTAATTAGCCTAAATGAAATTTATAATCCCGTCTTGCACATATACGGGCTTATATGTAAAATTTCAGAACTGTACGTTTTGCCGTTTGTTCGAGACCCAGAACGCAAGCGTATCATACCCTTTAGAGATTTTCACATTGTTCTCTACCTACGGGCTTATACGTTAAAATTCAAAATTGTACGTTTTACCATTCGTTCGAAAAGCAATGACAAATAATCGCTTTTTGTTTTTTGAAATGACAACAGAGTTTTCAACAATGAAAGATTATATTTTGAAGATAAATGAAACAAAAGAAAATTTTTACTTCAAAAATAGTGTAAAAATATTCACTTCAAAATTGTATAAAAACTAGAATTTTTTATTCGATTGTAAACAAAATAAGAAGTGACACAAGGCAAATAAATAATTGTGTAAAATGCAAATCATTTGATGTCATACGTCCAGCATTAGCTTTTACAGAAAATCTCTCTTTTTTTAAAGGAATTTGTCGGCTGCTACACATAGTTTCTATTTAATATAGAGATATGTAAAAATGTTAATTGGCATTAACTTAATTCTTGTTATATATAGACATACATATACTGTATATACTATTTTCTACTTGTATACAGACAATTAGACATAATTCCCCCGTAATATGAATTATGATTAACAAATACAAAACAATGTGTATAATATATGTAAATATTGCATAAGTTTATATAAAGAATGAAGTAGAAAAATTAATTTCATCTATGAAAGGGTTGAAGAGTGATTTTTATATATAGAAAGATCTTCAGATAAAAAGTGATGAAATATTCTAGAACAAAAACTGATATGGAGATACAATTGGCTCGCAGCTCACGGGTTTTCAAGCATGGTATAGAGCAAATATAAGAAAGAGCACATTATTAGGCAATAAATATTTAGACAATGTAGTAAAAGAGTAGAAATAACAATAGTGCAATAATTTTAACGTACCAAAAATTATTATCTATATTACTATGACCCAGCTTCCAGCCCGATTATTTGGAATTTATTTCCATTCAGGAAATTTTGGGGGATTTACATCCATTTCCGCAAAGGTCGATTATCCTGCGATTAATTAGCCACTAATTTCACAAGCACATAATGAAACAAACTTAATGTCGAGAGTTATATGCGTTTTAAAAATAAACATACGATCAAAGCGTAATGCAAAGGAGAAAAATAAACTCGGTAAATAACATTAAGATTCCGGCAAGAAAATAAAAAAGAACAACATTACACGTGTGGAATGTTTAATTACCCATTACAATTAATGATCTATATTCGGACAGAACACACATATGCGTTGATTCGGGGAGCCGATCTGGCTTGTCATTAGCGTAGTCTCGATAAAGAATTATTTTAATGTTGAACGGAATCTAATTACAACAAATGTTCGACGGGAAGGGGAAAAAAGTCGGCGTTTGGATCGAATCCGATGGAAAAAGTCCTGCCGGGAGCTCTAAATTTCTTTTTCTTCAATTACGCTATTTCACCTGTTGAACAGGAAAATTTAAATTTTGTTTTTGTTTTTTCTCTCATTTTGCTATTAAATAAAAATATTTGATTTACGTTTTATGATTTGATAAGTCGTGAAATTAAATTTATAGTCATTACGAGGATTGGGGATAATAAGGATTTGCCATCATGATATCTTAAGACAAATTTATTTTACACTTTGATTGAGGTTACTGTTAAAGGGATAAATAAAATAAATATATAAATAAAAATCTAAAATACAATCTCAATAGGATTCAGAAACCAATTTTTAATTAACATTTGATGAAAAGGTAAAAATACTAATACTTTGTGCAAAAGATTTACTTATGCAATTGTCTAAGGTGTAAAACATGATTTTCATTTTACAATCCCTCTTAAAGCTCCCCGCCGACCTACAAAGCTGAGTCTATGTACACTCCTGAATTATACCTAACGTATTCGAATTTTCAATTATCCTTCCAGGAGGCGAAAATATGGTTTTCATTTTAAAGTATTTATAGACTCAGATAGAGTATTTATAATAAAGGAACCCCTCTACCAACATAGAAAACTAAATCATTGCACACATAGTATCACTCTAAAGGAGCCGAATCTCCCCCCTCCTCCAAGTGGGGGAGACAATAGGGTATTTTCAAACCTTCCAGAATCCCCCAGTTGACATAGAAAGCCTAATCTTTGCCCACTTATAGTATCGATCACTCCCGTACACACACACACACACACAGATATATATATATATATATATATATATATATATATATATATATATATATATATATATATATATATATATATATATATATATATATATATATATATATATATATATATATATATATATATATATATATATATAGTGTAACTTGGGTAAAACTAACGTCTCTAATTTGAAATCGTCATTAATTCGAAGATTTCTCTTGGTCCCTTGAACTTTGTATTAAATCAATGTTAAAAAATCGCAGATAATTCGAAGTTCAACTTCTTTAATTCAAAGTTTTTTATAAAAACTTTGGAACCATAATATCTTTTCGGCCTTTCATCGTTAAAAATTCATCGCCGGAATACCTCCACCTGTTCCACATGTGACAGCTGAAACCCCCTTTTCGCTACCTGTTCGACCGGTACAAGCGTTCAACCTACAGAGGGTGTTGGTTCAGCCAGCTTAAGACGTCATTTGAGCTTCTTACTGTCAGTGTGTCTGTAGTGTTGTGAGAGTTTCGCTAGTGAGCTTTCACGATGTCTTTGAGTAAATCACGCGTTCAATACAAGAATTTAATGTTTGCTGAGAAGGTCGCCGTCATTCGCGATGTGAAAAAGAGTGTGAAGAGGCAATGCCAAATCGCCAACGAGTACGGGATAGCACTGAACACTTTGTCTACTTTTTTGAAAAATAAGGACAAAAGTGGTTTAAACAAGCACAGGACAAAAACATTCCTCTGAGTGTCCCCCCCCCCCCATTCGAGCCCTTTTTTCCCATCAAATATGACTTCAGTTGTGCAACCGATGGACCAGGGAATCATAAAAAATCTGAAGCATTTTTATAGATGGCTTTTCGTTTGAAACCTCTTGACAGATTCTTTCAAGGACAAAAACAAAAAAACAGTAATAAGTGTCCTTGATGCAGCACGATTGTATTACAATACATGGTCTCAAGTAACGGAAACAACAATAGCAAATTGTTTTCGAAAGGCAGAATTTATCAATAAAACTGACCCAGTTGAGTTCATAGAAGAAAATGCCCCCCCCCCCCCCACCGGACGCATGGGGTAACAATATGGGCGTGACATTTGAAGAATACGTCAATTTGGACGAAAACGTGGAAGTTTATGGAGAACTGTCAGATCAAGACATTTTATCAGCAGAAGTGTTAAATAAGACGAGTGCAGCAAAGTACGATATCGAGGATGATATACAGGAGGAAGAAGAAGAGACGCCAATCCCTACATCGTCGGAGACGCTTTTTCATCTAGGCAAATTTCGTCGGTACATTGAAAGACAAACAAACGTTAGTGAAGCTGTTTTCTGTTCACTAAGCATGCTTGATGATTTTGCTAACCTTAAACGACTGAACTTTATAAAGCAATCAGGCATTGCACAATTTTTCTAAAACTATAATTTTCTGTATTGAATGTAATACGTACATGTATGTATGTAGCTTACGTAAATCTTATTTTGTTTACATACATATAGTGTTTAAGTCCTTCATACCATGATATTTCTCAATAAATATTTACTTATTGACAGAATAACCTTTTCAAGCATTCGGTGGACCTGAAACTGAAGTTAAAAGATGTAACATTTTTAAATCGAAAATTTGGGTAATTCGAACTTTTTTAGAGGTCCCTTCAGCTTCGAATTACCATTATTATATGTATATATATATATATATATATATATATATATATATATATATATATATATATATATACACACACACGCACACACACACACACATATATATATATATATATATAATTGAATGTTTCATATGTACCGAAGGGAGGAAGAGGGATGCTTTGCAAATATGAATAGTTAGAAATACTAAAGTTATTAAAGTAATAAAGAATGACGATGCAAAATGCATTTAATTTATTGCGCAAATGTAGCTTATGATAAAATGATTTTAATAGTAAAAATATAATATGAAAATCCAATTACAGAACAGAGAGACTCAACAGAGTAACTCAAATAACCCTAACTTAAGATATGCCTGGATAAAATTTACAGACATGTTGATTATCTGATTTGTTTAGTATTTACTGATAACTATATCATAGATATAAATTTCTATCCGGATAATTTGGAATAAAATTCTAATGAAACCACTATTAGTAATAATATTAATTTTTTGAATTTGAATCTAATTATTTAACCTACTAATGGGATAGTTACTAATTTATATGATAAAAAAGCCAATTTAAATTTAAAATTAATAAAATATTACTATTTAATTCCAGCAACTCTATTCAATTGTTTAGAATATTATACAACTTTAGAAATATTATATCAACTTTTTAGATTATCTGAAAAAAAATTTCATGCTGTGCACATTAACAACCTAAAAAGTACTAGTAAATTATATAAATATCCAGCATATTTAGTAAATGGCATAGTTAAAAAGTTTGGATTAGCTGAATATTTTTAAATTTCTCTCTTTAGTATCTAGTATTAGCCAATCATGATTCTCTTGAATAAACATTACAATTGTTTTACATCCCCTTTATTTTAGCATCTATGTTTTCAATTATATTACACGCCCTTTTATTTTATAGCTTTTACTGTAGAATATATCACATTGTATTGCCTTTTCGCAACACTGTTATTTATTTCTCTCAATTGGCAACAGTAGATTTCTGCATTTATCTTTTGCGATTGGCAACATTGATATCTTCATTTATTGCACGAATGGATTGGACATTTCCAGTGTATTTCAGGTATTCTTGTTTCCTATGTAATTTTTCAATCTTTATGCTTGTAGTCCAAATATTGAGAGTTCATAGATATAATCTATCTCTCAATTCAGAAACAAGCATATTTTGTGTTCATTTTGATTAAATACTTGGGCATGATAAAGAATATTTTCGAAATGAACAATTTTTGTAGGCCTAGTATTTATCTACGTGTATAGCTTTAATGCTTGGATATTTTTTTTGTTTTGTTTTTCTATATTCGAATCCACACCATTGAATTTTGTTGATTATTCTTAGCTTGATGAGTAGAAACATGCATTTTATTTTCCTAATTATTGATGATTAATATAATACTTCTTTTTAATTTCTAGGCATATTTTAAGTTAGGGTTATTTGAGTCTACGGGGGTGGTGAGTCGAATAGTCGTTTTTTTAGGTAGACGAAGCCCTCTGTTGGTGTACCTGAAAGGAACACTGAACAGTATATTTAGTTTATGTTTTTCAGGGAGAGAGAGAGGTTAGAATTTGGAACGATGGCGTAGAATCTCTTAGAAGCTTCAGAAGCCAGTAGCACCGGGGACATGAAAAGCTTCACGGGACAGAACATAATTGAGTTAATTTCTAATTGAAATTCCTTTTTCCGACGTTGCGAAACAAAATAAAATTTATAAAAAAAGTTGGAAATTGATTTTTGAAGAGGTTTAGTTCTCCAGCCAGTGGCGTAAATGCTAGTTCAGGAAATAATGTGGAATTATTAAACTCAAATTAAAGTAAACAGTAATAATCTTGATGCTTATTATTTCAATTTGTACTTACTTTATTGAATTTGTACTTACTTTCCTCCAATTTATACTTTAAAAAATGCATATTATTTTCATATCCATTTGCCAAAAAAAAAAATATTTTACTTTTTATGCTGCTGATAATTGTGTTTGCTCATAATAACATTGCGTATTATTTCTAATCTATGTACACATTTTTTTTTCTTTTTTATCCAGCTTAATATTTTCATTTATCCTTAATGATGTTACTTAATCCATTATCCATTATCCTTTCTTATTTATTTGCACAGTGTCTTTATTTTTTCTATTTTACTTAGTTTGTGCTTAATAATGCTTTATATTATTACCTCAAACTTTAATAGGAGCAGTGTAGTCAAGATTGCGAGATTTTGAAACATTATTGCAAGTTCAATTATTGTTATGGATGTGTCAAACTGTTCTCACCGACTTTTTGTTACTCAGGTTAGATTTAATTTATGGTGATTTGTAGTTTTTTATACAAGTACATTTTGAAGTATACCCATTTTTAAAAATATCTAATATCGCTCAATTTTTATCGCAAAATTGCAAAAGTAAATATTTCATACGTGATGAGAACTTGGATATATATACTTGACCATTGCAGTCTGACTTCAGACTTTATGAAATTTGCTGTTTGCTGCATGTAGGTTGTTGTTGTTGAGACCCGGACCGTCCGACCTACCAGAAAGGTGAAAGGTAATTGTATGGACGGCAGGGAAGAGCCAACCAATTTAGACCGGAACCCAGTGGGGGAGGCATCCACAGGGACCGTACTCTTCTTACCCTACCACCAACTTCTCGGAAGGACTTACGGACCCACATGTTTAACGTGATCGTACTCCGCGTGAACACGGCGGCAGTTTTGGCAGCGGAGGGAATCGAATCCGGGCCTACGGAGTGCAATTCCCACGCTAACCACGGAGCTACCGCGCCCTGGTAAGACTGCAGGTGTCGGCTTTAATAGAATATAGCGAAATTCTGGTAAGTAGCAACTTTTGATAGGTGCTACGTGCTGGTTAATATCTGGTTTCGGCTATTCTATGCTAGTGATTCCGTAGATGCTGCTATCTGCAAAGGGAGAACGGCCCCTGTAAATATTTTGTTCAATATTAAAGCCTTAAAATATTTAAATTTGAAAATATATTTGGATGCTTAACTAATATAAATAACATAAGAAATACATAAAAGAAGAAAACATAGAAAAAACTAAAAAAATGAATCCATATTATAGTGTATCTTTTCGCAGTATCCTCCAGAAGCCCTCAGTGGCTGAATGTTTGCACATTTATAGTACCGACAGCGGGAAGGAATCCAATGGAGTCAGATTTTCGAATTCTCCCACGAGGCGGAGGAAATGTGATATTTTTTAAAAGGCGTTCGAAAAATTTTTCATACTCTCCAAAAGCATTCCTGATGACTCAGAAGACCGAGTCCTTGCATATTTGTAGTATCGATTACGAGGCAGAATATTTGTTTATATATATTTAGGCTATAATTATTCCAGGCTCTAGTGAGGCCCTGGTGACCTTAAAGGTTCAAAGTTTGCATATTTATAGTATCGAACACTAGATAGAATCTAACTAAAGCATTTTTCGAATAAGACAACTATTTTATGTTAAACAAAATGAAACTTTATAAAGTTGCATCTTAATTTTGAAGAGTGTTAATCATTTTTTAAATGTGTCCCTTTGTTTGACAGCCTTAAATACTGGTAAACTATAAATAAGTATTAAGAAACAAGCAAAAGTATTAGCAAAGCATAAAATTAGAACACGAAACCTTCTTTTCCATCAATATATCTCAAATAAATGAAACCCGTCTCAAACATTTGCGCTCTCTTTCAAAGTGACAAAATAAATTAAAGCCCTAAATCACGTCCTCAATTTCTAGTAATATCCGAGGCGCAACATTTTAAACCGCAGCAAACTAGAAATAAATACAAAGACCACATTACAATATCATCAAATGTCAGAACAAAGTGGAAACCATCACTATAAGAAAAAAGGCGAAAACATCAAGAAAGGAAACAATATTTTTCTTTCGCCAATTTTAACAGAGTATGGACATTTATACCTTCTATTTCGCATCAGATCGACACAGAGATTTGGACATTTTCCGAGCAGAAAAAAATGTCAGACGCAAAACAAAACACGTCAGGGCACTAAGAGTGACAACCGCAGAGTTTTAGAATGCGAAGCAAAATTTTTTGACAGCAACTAAGTTCGCATTTGGAGCTTTTTTCGGATGAATTTGCCATATTGACATGTTTGCGAAAAGCGTTAAGTTATGTTTCGATGGCACGGGAAAACACATTTCACAAGAAAGCTAAAAAGTATTAAATTAATATGCATTTTGAAAGTAAAAACCCTAGGTGTACTTTGCTCATATTTAACTTAAAAACGGTAACAATCCTGTATCGCCTTTTTTTTGCTTTCCCTGCAACACAGTATAAGTAAAATAAAAATATTGCTTGTGATGAGAAAAGAAATCCCGACTAGCATTTTGATTAGATTTAAACATTGAGATAATATCTTGTAACAAACGGTCATAAAGCCGTATTAAATACCATGAGTTGGATACGCCTTGCGACATTGCTGAACTCGGCGGGCATATATATATATATATATATATAAATACATGTATATGTGAGGCCAGAATATGTCCTCACATGAGGCATGTTTATTGCAGTATTTATGGTGCATAGAACGGCTAACAAAGCTCGAATCTGGCTGGCGCCGGTGTTTACAACAACTTGAACTTTTATGTCAAATACAATAAATTTGAGTGTCCCAGGCCAAAGGGGGCTGAGAGGGGCCTTGATAAATGTCAAGTGATGCCATTGGGTTCAGAAGAACCAATGAGCAACAAGGAGAAGAAGGGCGGAGCTACCCCCCCCCCCCCCCGCCGAAGGAACCACAAGTCACTTCGATACAAAATGTTGTAGAACGAACTCGGATTCAGAATGTGGTTGCAGTGACTCTGATACAAAATGTGGTAGAAGGAACTTGGATACGATATGTTGCAGAAGCAAGTCTGACACGGAATGTGTTGTTGAAAGAAGTCATTCGAGGTGTTGGTGCAGCAGGTTTTGCAGTTGACTATAAGTACGAGATGCAAGCCACACACGAAAGAGTTGTGGCAGTATGGTCAGCAATAAGACGGATGCAAG
>OX578133.1:189370940-189523440 GCA_951213105.1 Amaurobius ferox
GTTCTTTTCTCTTATCGGCATTATGGCCGTGAATTTGCTTCTATGGTGATGTTAATATTACTTGAATTGTATTTTTATTTTTTTTATTTTTACATAATTCTTATTATTACATTTCAAATATATATATATATATATATATATATAATATATATATATATATATATATATATATATATATATATATATATATATATATATATATATATATATATTTTTTTTTTTTTTATATATATATATATATTATATATATATATATATATATATATATTATACTATAATGAGCGACGAGAAAAAAAGGAAAAAATGGACCTTATTGAAAGCTATAAAAGTTGAATAACATAGTATATGTAATTGGAATATATATAAATAGTATAAATAATAGAGCCAAGAAGCAAAACAAGAAAACAAACGATGGCACAAAAATTAATGCACGAACAAGAATAACACGAATTTAAATTGGACGAAAAATAATACAGGGAATTGGACGCAACAAGATAAAACTGGATAGTGAGGGGAGGGAAAAGAGTGTAAGATTTGGGCGATAAATGGAAAGTTGAAAATATTCAATTTCGTCAGAGCGCGAATACATTTTTCGACTTCCGAATATATATATATATATATATATATATATATAAGATTCATATGAAAAAATAAGGGAAATGACCAAATGCAAGGCATAAAATGGTAGAGGGGGATGGCGACCCCTCTTTCCCGTTTAAAAGACTGCTTTTATGCCCGGGCAACACTCACGGTACCAATGCCATGCAGAAGTCATACTTCCGTATATGTGTCAAGTCAAAAACACTCGAAAAAGTGCAGAGTAAACAAATAGGAATCAACCAGGATTGCAAGGGAAGGAAAAGAATGCAAATGCAGCAAATGCCAGAGTGCCTTATATATAAAAGCAGTTTACGCATGCGTAATACGTTATTTTTACTTTCATCGTTCTATACCTCTGTCATATCCTTTAAGTAAGCATTTTCTCCCTTTTTTGTATTAAATAGGGAATTATAATAACATGTCAGGAAGCCAATTGGATAATTCCGTTTTATTGCCTCCTTCATAATATTCCTATTATGCATGATGCAATCTGACTTGAAAGTATTAATGCGTTGATTTCGTTTGAGATGACCTATGACGACATTTCTGAAGATGTTTTTGGTCAAATTGGAACTCCAATCTATAATATGATTGATTTCCATATTGAAATTGTTTCTCTTGTCATATAAGACGTTATAAGTACCATATCTACTGTCATGTTTTAGTGTGATATCTAGAAAATCAACACTATCATCCTCCTTACTTTTATTCTCAATCAGTTCCAGTTCTTTTGGATAAAAAGTAAAATCAAATTGGGGTGTATTCTTATATTGCCCAACAAGGACATCGTCAACATAACGAAAGTATGGCATTTCATGTAGTATATGAGTGCCATTTTCAAATTTACTCAAGTATAGATCGGCGAGCAGGGATGAAAGTAGTATCTTTACGCACGTATGTGCACACCTATATTTTTAATACTAAAAACTATATTTTATAGCTAATTTTTTATCTTTTTTATATAAAAAAAAGGTATCGATCCATTTTAATATTAAAAACATGATTTTATAGCTAAATAAGGCCTTTTTTACATTTAGACCAAATTTTAACTTTTTTTTAGATAAATGCGTGAAAAAAGAGATCAAAGATAGTCTGCCCCATTATGGGTGATATTTATGAGGGGACCGTTAGTCCCCCCATTCATAGGTAAAATTTCGGTGAAAAAAGAGGACTTCCAAATGGAAGTCCTCTAAATATATTTAAAAAAAAAATCTGTTGAAGATTTCTAACTAAACAAAATTAAAAAAGAATTATGAAAATCATCAAGGGTCTTAAAATATTACCAAATCAAAGATATTGTCGAAAGAAGAAATATAGAAGGATGAAAAAACGCGTCCGGAAATTACGGACGTGTTTTATAGAAAGAAAACAGGTTATTTTATAGAGTTTTTAGAAGAAAATAATTATGAACAGATAAGAACAAAAAATTATGCATCTAATTTAACAGTTTTAAATTCATCCATTCTTCATAATCTGTAAAACCTCTTTCTTCCATCTCTTTTTTAAGATTTAGTCTGTATTCATCTTCAGACTTTGACTCTCTAAATATTTTTTCTGCTATAATATTTTTTTGTTCATTATCAGAAATCGTAATAGAAACATCAGGATCAAATCCACTTAGTTCATTAATTATTCTAGTTACTTTCCCAACGAAACATGTATCCTCTTTTAGTTCATCTTTTAACACTTTTATAATTTCATTTTTATTCACATTTTTTAAAATTCTATTAAACACAACAACTAATATCTCTCTAAATTTAATATTATGGAATTCCTCCTCCAATAAGTTAATTTTTATATCTAATTCTTTAAAGCATTCATCTAAATCATATGTAATTTCTGTATTTAATAATTTTATGATATATTCAAAAATCTTTGAGAGAGAGTAAGTATTATGCACATTTTGAGAGTCCTTATATACATTATTATAAAATAATTGTCTTCTTAAAATCGGGGGTAAATTTATTATATCATAGCATACTTCATATATTCCAGGTAAAAATATTAATTCATTTAGAGATGTAATATCATTTTCGTTACAATATAATCTTTCTAAATTAGTTAAATTTTCTATTCCTTCAAGGGATGTTAATTTATTTCCCTCACAATTTAATTCTTTTAAATTAGTTAAATTTTTTATACCTTCAAGAGATGTAATATCATTTTTGCTACAATTTAATGTTTCTAAATTAGTTAAATTTTCTATTCCTTCAAGAGATGTTAATTTATTTCAATCACAATTTAATTCTTTTAAATTAGTTAAATTTTTTATTCCAGCAAAGGGTATTAATATATTTCCTCCGCAATATAATTTTTTTAAATTAGTTAAATTTTTTATACCTTCAAGGGATGTTAATTTATTTCCCTCACAATATAATTCTTTTAAATTAGTTAAATTTTTTATTCCTTCAAGGGATGTTAATTTATTTCCCTCACAATATAATTCTTTTAAATTAATTAAATTTTCTATTCCTTCAAGGGATGTTAATTTATTTCCCTCACAATTTAATGTTTCTAAATTAGTTAAATTTTCTATTCCTTCAAGGGATGTTAATTTATTTCCTCCACAATATAATTCTTTTAAATTAGTTAAATTTTTTATACCTTCAAGAGATTTTAATTTATTTCCCCTACAATTTAATGTTTCTCACAATCTAATTCTTTTAAATTAGTTAAATTTTCTATTCCTTTAAGAGATTTTAATCTATTATATGCACAATTTAATGTTTCTAAATTCGTTAAATTTTTTATACCTTCAAGTGAAGTTAATCTATTATCTTCACAATATAATTTTTTTAAATTCGTTAAATTTTTTATTCCATCAAGTGAAGTTAATCTATTATCTTCACAATGTAATTCTTTTAAATTTATTAAATTTTCTATACCATCAAGTGAAGTATAATTTCATAAAGAAATAGATATCACTTCAGTAGGATTCTCTATATTTAAGAAAGATATAAATGTTTTTTTTATACCATTATTATATGTAACATCCATTTATATAGAAACATTTTTATTAAATATTTATTTATCATCTTTGTTAGTTAATTGTCTCAAAATATAAACACACTCTCTCAAGACTGATTTAACTTCATATATCTCTTCAATAATTTTCTCTTGGTAAGGTTCTATTTCGTGATGACCAAACTTTTTATTTAATTCACTCATCTGTATAGCTTGTACTTTTTTCCAATAAACATTAAAAAAGTGATCAGGTAATAGCTCAAATTTATATTTAATCAAATAACAAAAATCTAATTTATGCATAAATTCTTCTATAAAATTTTCACTAAATGTTTGATATCTAGTTATATACAACCAATTTAAATCATCTTTTAATACTCTCATAGTATCTTCTGTAAGATTTTGAAATATTGATACTTTATATAAATCTAAATTATCAGAAAATTTTACGATAAATTCGTTACTTAAAGTTTGATATTGAGATATGTTTACCCAATCTACTTTATCTTTACATTTTTCTATAAAATCTTCTGATAATTTTTGATATCTAGAAATTTTACACCTTGGTTGAGCTTTTACATCAGGTTGAGCAAATTCTTCAATAAAAGATTCAGACAGTGTTGAATATTGTAAAACTAAATCCCAATTTACATGATCTTTAAGATTTCTAATTACATCTTCAGATAAATTATTTCTAGAAAATTCATTCCAATCAATATCCATTTATTAGAAAGAAATTTTTTCAATATGCATATAAGGTTTTAAAGCGTTACCATCGCATTTTATCTTTAATGTGATGATATCATCACGTTTACCATAAACAAAACAGGTTACTACATCTCTATTAACATTTAAATTTCCTTACCATTGATTTCCAGTGATATCAGTGGATTTTTATCATATATATATTTACTTTCTACTGTATCATATATATCTATATATATGGAAATTTTCATATACATATCGGTAGATAATCGCATCTCTTGATCCAGTAATTTTGAGCTCATCATATTGAAATTTACTTTTTTATAATCCCCATCTGTATGAAAATCATTTAGTATAGTAACCCAGATATTTCTATTGTCTAAATATATTTTATTGACAGCATCGTTATCATTTTCAGGTTCAGAAACATTCGTAATTATTTTATTTTTTGCATCAAATTTATCATTCTGTAATATTAACGAATTTTTTTCAAAATAACTTTTATTCACAACATTTTTTTCATCTTTAGGATCTGCTACATTTCCTATTCTTTTTCCTTTTGCATCAAAAACTTTTCCTTCTAAAGAATGTAAAGTTGTATCATTTAATTCTTTTATTCTCTTGCCTGTTTCTTCAGTAAAGGTTAAAAAATCCTCATCATATTTAGTTTTTATAAGATCTCTCAATTCAAAATGATTATTCTCTATTTTATTCAAAACAAAACTCTTAGTGGTTAAATCTAAATCATCTATAGGATTTTCACAATTTTTTAAAATTTTATTTTCCATATCATAATTTCCATCATTCATTAATTTAAAACCTATACCAGGAGGTCCAATAGGTCCTTCTTTCATTTGATCATCATAAGGTGGATAATAAGCACTCATTTATTTAATTTTAAGATTTTAAACTCTTAACCATTGTTATAGTTTTATTTTTCAAATTTATAAAACATCTCTTTCTTTCTTTAAAAATAAAATAAAACTTATATTCCTTTTGACTATTCGTTATCCAATTAAATTCAATATCTAAATTATTTAAATCGGTATAGTTTTCATGATTTGATGAGTCAAAAGGAAAAATAGGATACAGTTTACCAAAATTCTCCTTATTTATCATGGTGCTGTTTCTGTATTAATATCATTAAATCCTTCATGTAAAAGAGCTTCATACACTCTATTATAATCTTTATTAGCAAAATTTGTTTTATAACGCATAAGAGGAACTTGTTTATTATTAATCATCAACCATCATTCTGCCATATTTATATTATCAAATATCATATTATTTTTTTCATAATTACTATCTCTTTCAACATATTGAGGAATAACATAGACACCTAAAACTTCATCTGACGCTGTAGTTGCTGTCACAGATCCACTGTCGCTTCTATAAGGGCCTACCATCTTAAATCTATATCGATCAAAATTTACCTCTATACCTTTATCAGATAGATATGAATCCAGAAACAAACTTTCTGCAGAATTTTTTAATTCTATATAAGGTAAATGCAAGGTTAAACCTTCAACTACTACCTTATAATTTTCGTTTCTTATATTAGTATATATCATATTTTTATTTTCATTTCTTTGAATTTCTAATTTCACTTCAAAACCTGAAATTATCTTTTCATATTCTCTAAAGAAATCGATTATATCTTTTAAAGGTGTCCATATTTTAATGATATTGCTATCTTTCGTTAGTTCCCATCTCTTTACGAATCCTTCGTTATAATCTTTATTCATTTTCAAATTATTAAAAAATTCAGTTATTTTAGTAGTATCTTCTAAAGTACCATCATATTTGAACTCATTACGGTCAGCTGAATCAGATGTATCTAGATAAAAAAATTCATTTTGAGCTTGTGATGTTGCATAATCAGGAGTATAATGAATTAATCTTAAAACATGATTCATGATTGAAAAATTTGACTGTGTATTTGATTCAATTTCGGTATCTCCTATATGTACTTTTAAAGTTTTGATAAAACCTCCACCATTTACTAGACTCACATTTTTGTTTCCAATGGATGATTTATCATTTTTTGTAATTTTTAATTTTTGTTCAAGATATCCTCTAGAATATAAAATTTTTGCTTTAGTATCATTAATATGAAAAACATAGGTAGCATTCTCATCTGAACTATGTTCTTTTGGATGAATTTCTCTTAATTCATAACTTTTAATGTGATCATTATAATAATGAGTATCACTTAAATCATAAATCATTTATTTAGGAAGAATTTTTAAACCACCTCCTTTCTTTTTCATAGAAAATATTTCATTTAATTTATTCTTAGGTTTCAATAAAACCTTTAAAAATCCTAGTATTTTTTTACTTTTTCTATATAATCTATGTTTATTCATTTATTTAAGAAGAAATAAAATTAAATTCTACAGCTCCTTTATTTAAATCTATTAATTCACCTTTTTGATTAGTAATCCTCATTTTTATTCTTTCAACAGGATCCACTTTAACAGGAAAATATATCCAATTATTAAATTCTTTTGAAATTATACTACCTGGAGGGTTTTTATTAGTGAAAGAATATATAACTTCTGAATTATATTGATTTATTAAAGATCCTTTTACAACATCACAGTGAATATAAATATTATCATTTCCATTAGATATATCAGCAATATGTTCACCTTCAATCTCTATTTCTTCATCATAACTTCCATATGTCGGTTTTAAAAAGCCTATAATTTTATGAAAGTTACTTTTTGTAAAATAAATTACCCAATTTTTTTCAGTTTAATAGATATTCTTTGTCTTGCTTCAATAATACCAAATTTGACAGGTGGATCCTCACCGAATATTTTCATCATATACTCATTTAATCCTCTTATAGTATAATTACCATTTGAGATAGTAATTGTTATATCTGTGCCTAATGTATACAATCTAAATATGTTATTTCCATAATTCTTACTTATATTAAACCAGGAAACTTCCATAGAGAATGAGTGTAAAGCTAATTTTTTTATTTTAAGAGGTGTAATAAAATTTACAGTAAATTCCTCTGATCTCTCATGACCTTCTGATTTTAATATTATCATTTATACATAACGAAATTTTCATTATAGTCACTAGGTTTTTGTGTAGGAAAGGATTTGAGAACATTTTTAGGTGATATACCTTTATTCCTTTCTCTTATATATTTCATACAAAATATACCACATTTCACAGATGAAGGTTTCTGTAAAAAACTATCATTATAACCTATTTTTTTATTGGATGTAACAAGAAATGATTTAATATTTTTAGGAATATAGTCCTTCTTCATATTGTCATATTCACCAAACGGATCAAAATATTCCACATATTTATATTTAGGATCATTATAATAACAAACCCAATGAGTTCCAGGACCTGTTGATACATCTAAATTAATGATTCCATTTTCAAATTTTCCTATTGTTTTAGGTAATAAATCGGAGGTAAACACACCTCTAAATCCTTTTTCATTTTTCATATTTTCTTTAATCATTTTGTCGCTAATTCCCACTGTTGATATATTCCCTTTCCAAGTTTTTTTTTTTCCCAGATCCCTTTTTTTGCATAGCTGAACTAGCTAATCCAGATAAAGTACCTGATGCTAATGCTGTACCTGCAAATTTAGCAGCGGTTATTAAAGAGGGTATAAGTGCTGCTAGAAATGGTAAAAATCCTCCATTTTTATCTAATTGAGTTTTACTAATTGTAATTCTTTTTTTATCATTAATATGATTAATTTGAGTTTTAGTTAAATACATCTCATGATTAGGAGTTTTGGATATATTTATTTGTAATGTTACTTCTACTTTATTTCTAAAAGCTGATTTAAGTTTATTTTTCTGACCTTCACTCAAATAAACTTTATATTTTATCATTTATTAACAGAGAAATTGTTTATGATATCGTTGTACATCATTATAAGTCATTTCTTTATTTTTTAATAACATATCTAACAATAAAGTTACTTGATTATACAATTTCTTTGATTTACTTCCGTTACATATTTTTTCTGTTAAATTTGATAATACATTCAATCCTTTACCCACCTTCATTTCTTTACTACTTCGAATCATATTTAATCTATGCATATAATTTTGCAACATATTTTCTTTATTTTTAATTTCTTTTATATCATTCTTTTTCTGGTTTAATTCCTCCTCTGAAAAATTTTTAGCCCTAGAAATTGTACTTTTTAAGTTGCCTCTTTTCTTAGATAATCCTTCTTTTAACTGTTTAGCTCTTCCATACATCTCCTCTAATCTTTCTTGATCGTTTAAAAATACTGACAGTCTGTATAATTTTTCTTCTTTTAAATATTTTAAATTTAAATTTTGATCGATATCATAAGTATAAGATACTAATTCTTTCACAGCTTCAATAGGCTCTTCTATAGATGGAAATGAAATATTTTCTACAACATTTTGAATACTTTTTACAACTTCTTTATTTGATTTTTCATATTTTTCAATTTCTTGAGTGACTGGTTTATGAAATTCCTCTAAGGTCTTTTGAATACCTATTTTGTCTTTTAGTTGATCTTCATTATTCTTTCTTATTTCTTTTTCCATTTTTACTATTTTAATTGAATCTTTTATTTGCTTTGAAAACTTGTGTTTCCGTTCTTTTTCTAAGTTCATTTATATAATATTATTTTTTTTACTGTTATGATAAAGATTACACAGATGAGTATTCCTTCTTGACTATTCTTATTTCTTTTTCTTATTTGTTTTATAAGCTTTCGTCCTTTTTTACCCATTTATATAATATTATTTTTTTACTGCAGCTAATTTTATTTTTACTGCAGCAAATTTTATTTTTACTGCTAGTAAATTATGATAAAAATTAAAGATTACACGGAACCAGAAGAATTACCTGATCCTAAACAACATCCTTTGTTACCTAAACATCCATTTAGATTGCTTATAGTAGGATCTTCAGGTTCAGGTAAAACAAATTTACTGTTAAATTTGATTTATGATTTATTATTTTTTGATACATTATATATATGTGCAAAAGATTTATACGAACCTAAATATTCTAAATTACAAGAAAAATATACATTGTTTGAAGATATAGAAAGAGAAGATATTTTGAAATGTATGAATATAAAGAATAAGAAAAGACTATTAAAATTATATGATAAATTCAAAAAAAAAGTATTATTTTCTTCAGATCAAAATTTTATTACTGTAGATGATTTAAATCCTACATTAAATAATTTAGTTATTTTTGATGATTGTGTGATTGAGAAAGATCAAAAAAACATCGAAGAATTATTTATCAGAGGTAGAAAGAAAAACGCATCCTTTATTTATTTAACTCAGTCATATTTTTTAACACCTATCAATATAAGAAGGAACTGTAATTACGATATATTTTTCACTCTACAACCAAAAGAAAATCAACAGATTATAAGAGAGATAGATGGTTTATTAAGTACTGAAGAATTCAAACAAATGTATAATAAAAGTGTTCAAGAAAAATACGATTTTTTTATGTTAGATTTAGTGAATCCTGAAATGAGATACAGGAAAAAATTTAATCCTATATAAATGGATGTATATTTAGAAAAAAGATTATATGTTTACAGAAAGAGTAGAAATTTGTATCAAAAGATAAGTATTTCATTATCAGTAAGTAAGGTTATTCTAAGTGGAACAGGTTTATCAGCTATAGTCTTTCTACCACTTGCTTTTTTAAGTTTATCAGTTGGTATAGTAGAAGCTATCGATCTTACATTAAAAATTGCTGAAAGAAAGGAAGAATATAGACATTGTTATAATTTTTATAAAGAACTCATTAATTCGTTTAAAGCTAAGGATATGACAGAAGAAGAAATTTATATGTGTGAAAAGGATTTCATAAAAAGTTTAAAATTTAATCCAGTTGAAAAATACGTAAAACAAATGCAATTGAATGGATATAAATTTCTAAATAAATAAATGGTGTGTAAAAAAATATTCATATTTTTAAAGAAATAAAAGGTGGAGGTTATGTAGGTTTAATTAGAGGTGGTGATATTATAGGATGGTTACAAGATAAAATAAATCCTCCAGAATTACATTTACCAGGATATCAATATTGTGGTCCATTTACAAAATTAGAAAAAATATTAAAAAGAGGTGATCCTGGAATAAATAGAGTTGATAAGTTATGTAAAAACATGATATTGAATACAATAAAACAAAAGATACAAAACTGAGACATGTTGCTGATCAAAAATTAATATGATTTAAATGATATACAAGATCCAACATTTCAAGAAAGATTAGCTAGAGGAATTATTAAACCTATTATTAAAGCTAAAAAAACTTTTGGATTAGGTCTTTCTATATATTGTGTCAAGTGTAAAGATAAAACCCCAACTAAAAATTATCATAAAACTACTTCTAAAAATAATAAACCTGTTGGTAAAGGTATCTGTACTATATGTGGAAGTAAAAAGAATACTTTTTTAGGAATTTAAAAGAGGTCTATTATAATCCAGAAACAGGTTATTGTGGTATTCAAGAATTGAAAAGAAAAACAGGGTTACCTAATGTTGAAGAATTTTTACATGAACAAGATGTATATACTAGATATAAACCTCTTATTCGTAAATTTAAAAGAAGAAGAGTTTATGTTCCAAACAGTAATAATCAATTTGACTCTGATTTGTTATTTATAAAAAATTATAGCAAATATAATGATGGAACTAATTATTTGTTAACGGTTATAGATGCTTTTAATAAATATGCTTGGGCTTTTCCTATAAAAAGAAAAACATCTGAAGAAGTAGTACAAGGTTTTAAACAAGTTTTTAAAGAAAGAATACCAAAATTCATTTTGACAGATGAAGGTACTGAATTTACAGGAAAACAGACACAAAAATTATTTAAAGATACATTGGTTTACAACTAAAAATAAAGAAATAAAATCTGCAATAGCTGAGAGATTTAATAGAAGTATAAGAGAAAAAATTATAAAATATATACATGCTAACAATACTAAAAGATATATTGATGTATTACCTAAATTACTTAAAAATTATAACAATTTATATCATAGATCAATAAAAATGACACCCGTTGAGGCTAGAGAAAATGAATCTCAAGTTCATAAAAATTTATATACGAAAAAGATCATAAAAAACTTAAATTTAAGATAGGGGATAGTGTTAGAATATCTACAATTAAGAAAACATTCAGGAAAGTAGATGATTCTACATTTACTGAAGAGATTTTTATAGTTTCTGAAGTATTGAAAACAGATCCAATTACTTATCGATTAAAAGATTTAAACAGTAAAGAAATTGAAGGAACTTTTTATGAAAATGAAATGGTAAAATATAATAAAAAAGATGATGTATATAAAATTGAAAAAATCATAAAAAAGAAAGGAAATAAGTATTTTGTAAAATGGCTAGGATATCCAGATGAATTTAATAGTTGGACATCTGAATTAGTTTAAAGATAAATGAATAAGATGAAATGAATCTATGATTCGGAAGAAGAAGAATATTTTTATGTTATCGATTACGAAAGTTTAAAACAAAGATATAATAGTAGAGTTTGTTATTTTAATCGATTAAGAAGGAGATATAATATATCTCAAGAAGTTGAGGATATGTTTTTAAAATTTTTAGATTTTATGTATTATGAGAAATCAATTAACTATTACTATTTTATGAAAAAGATTTGTGATATTTTTAATATTGAAAATAATATAAAAGTCCAAAAAGTTAAAAAGAAATATGAAAAAATATGGAATGATTTCTTACAAAGTATTTCAAGAAATGTTTCCTAATAAATGGAGGTTACAAAAAAGTGCATACACTGTTTGACTATGAAATCAGTAAATGAGTTTTACATATATCATAGAAATGAAAAAATTAATTCTCAAAGTCGTTGCAAATGTTGTGAATCCATAATTAAATATAAAAAAAATATATGTGAATGTGGAAAGCAATATACCTATACACACAAAAAGAGACATTTAAAAAGTAATTATCATAGTAAGCATCTTCCAGGAAAAAGTATTACAAAAAATGTTTCCTAATAAATGGAGTTTACATTAAAGTCAAAGACTATTAATGAACTTAGAAAAGTAGTAAAATTATTGAATATTAAACAACCTAAAGGTTGTAAGAAGGTTGATTTAATTAAATTATTAACTAAATATATCAGAAAAACAGGTGAATACAAACCTGTTTTAGTAGATTTATTAAATTTAGATTTGTCAGCATACTTGGAAAAAAAGAAAAAAATATTTATTGATAAACCTAAAAAACGTAAAAAAATTAAAAAGATTTTTGATTCTTTTAGTTTAAGATTTGATAAAAATGATTTTAAATCTGTCTTTCCTGAAGAAAATGTATTTACAGTAGAAGAAAATCTTAAAAAGTTATTTGCAGAAGATAGAAAATGTCGTATATGTGGTAAATATTATGAAGATGAAGAAGAACATATAAAGAAAGACTTAATGATTAAAAGATCAAAACAAAAAAGAAAATGTATTATTTGCGGCATATATTATAAACATTTAGAAAATCACATATCAAGTCGAAAACATAAAAAAGCATTATTAAATGATGACGGTAATGTAGAAATTAAGGAATATGAAACTGCTTATAAATCTAGATTAAGATCATACAGAATTAATAATTGTAATAATATTAAAATCCCTCTAGAATTTTTAGAAGAGAAAAGAAAGGTTGTAATAGAAAAAATAAAGCAAATTATGAAAGAATTTAATGGAATAAAGGTAAATTTTAAATTGTTTTGTTTGTATAAATTAAATGAAGAAATTCAAGAATTTACATTCAAAAGTGAGAATCAAATTATATTAAAATCTAATGATTTACATACTTTTTATGATTATGTTATTGACAACTTAATAAATGAATCTGATGATTTTATATCAAAAGGATCTGGTTGGAGTCTTGAAGAAATTAAATTTTTGGAATTGAGAATAAATAAGTATCAACCCCTGAGAGGATCAAGTTATATTGATTTACCTGAAAAAATTAAATCTAAACAAGCCATAATAAATGTAAAAAATAAAGATAATAAATGTTTTATGTGGTCAATATTATCAGCAATTCATCGTGTAAAAAAAAATCCTCAAAGAGTGTTAAAATATGAACAATATAAAGATGAATTAAATTTTAAAGGTATTGATTTTCCTGTTTCATTAGACAATATTAAGAAATTTGAAAAACTAAATAATATATCTGTAAATGTTTATAGTTATGATGGTTCAATTTATCCACTTAGAATAACTAACAATAAATTAGAAAAACATGTAAACTTCTTTTATATGAAAAATCATTATTGTTGGATTAAAAATATGAATAGTTTGATCAGATCACAAATTACTAATCATCATATATTTTTATGTGATAGATGTTTAAATTATTTTTATTCTGAGGAAATATTAAAGATACATGTGGAATACTGTAAAGATGCTGTTACAATTAATATGCCTAAAAAAGATGAAGTTATTCAATTTAAAAATCATGAAAGAAAAATGAGAGTACCATATACTATATATGCTGATTTTGAATCTCTCTTACCTAAAATTGATACATGTGAGCTAGATCAAACTAAATCATATACTGTGAAATATCAAAAACATGTAGCAGATGCATTTTGTTATTATATTAAATATGAAAAGGAATACTTTAAACCTCCTGTTGTTTATAGAGGACCAGATACAATTAAAAAGTTTGTATCTATGTTAAAAGAGGATACTCTTAAAATTGAAAAAATGATAGAAGACAAAACTAAAAAATATGAAAGTATCAAATCTATGATAGAGTTGGATGAAAATCATTATAAAAGAACTAATATTTGTCATATATGTGAAAATCAAATCTTAAATGATGAAAAAGTAATTGATCATTGTCATATAACTGGAAAATATAGGGGGGTCCTGCTCATAATGTTTGTAATTTAAATTATCAAATTCCAAAATTTATTCCAGTAAAAATTCATAATTTAACAGGCTATGATTCTCATTTGTTTATAAAAGAACTTGGATTTGATCAATCAAAAATAGATGTTATACCTAATACTGAAGAAAAATATATATCTTTCAGCAAAAAAATAGGAGGTATGAAATTGAGATTTATTGATTCATTTAAATTTATGTCTTGTAGTTTAGATAATTTATCAAAAAACTTGAGACCAGAGAATGAAATAAATAGATATCCTCCAAAAATACGAAAAATGAAATATATTAAATACTTAAAATCGAAATTTAGAGAGACATCATTACATTTTCCTGATGATAAATTAGATCTCATTACAAGAAAAGGTGTATATCCTTATGATTATATGGATTCTAGAGATAAATACAAAGAAACAGAATTACCTTCAAAAGATAAATTTTATAATAAATTGAATGAATGTAATATAACTGATGAAGAATATAAACATGCTCAACGTGTTTGGAAAGAATTTAATATAAAAAATTTAGGTGAATATACAGATTTATATGTTAAAACAGATGTATTAATTTTAACAGATGTATTTGAAAATTTTAGAGATGTTTGTTTAAAAACTTATAAATTAGATCCAGATTGGTATTTTACAGCTCCTGGTTTATCTTGGGATGCAATGTTAAAAATAACAAATGTTAAATTAGATTTATTAAATGATTATGATATGATTCTCATGATAGAAAAAGGTTTAAGAGGAGGTGTTTCACAATGTTGTAATAGATATGGAAAAGCTAATAATAAATATATGAAAAATTATGATAATAGTAAAGAATCTAATTATTTAATGTATTTAGATGCTAATAATTTATATGGATGGGCTATGAGTCAATATTTACCATATGGAGAATTTAAATGGTGTGATGAAATAAATTATGTTAAACGTGAATTATATAACAATAAAATAAAAGATGATTCAGAGATTGGATATATATTTGAAATTAGTTTAAGATATCCAAAAGAGTTACATGATTATCATTCAGATTTACCATTATGTCCTGAAAATAGAATTCCTGAAAATTCGAAACAAGGTAAGTTATTAACAACTTTATACGATAAAGAGAAATATGTAGTTCATTATAGAAGTTTAAAACAATATTTGAAAATATGTTTAAAGGCTGTAAGAGTACATAGAGTATTACAATTTAAACAATCGAATTGGTTGAAAAAATATATAGATTTAAACACTGAAATGAGAAAGAAAGCTGCTAATGATTTTGAGAAAGATTTTTATAAATTAATGAATAATTCAGTATTTGGAAAAACTATGGAAAATATAAGAAAACGAATCGATGTAAGATTATGTTGTAATTATGATCAAGTTAAAAAATTAATTGCTAAACCTAATTTCAAATGTAGAACTATTTTTGATGAAAATTTGGTAGCTGTTCACATGAAAAAAACAAAACTATATTTTGATAAACCGATTTATGTTGGAATGAGTATATTAGATTTATCTAAACATTTAATGTATGATTTTCATTATAATGTTATGAAACCGAGATATAAGGATAATATTAAGTTATTATATATGGATACAGATAGTTTTATATATGATATTAAAACAGATGACTTTTATGAAGATATGAAGTCTATGATTGATTATTTTGATACATCTGATTATCAAGTAAATAATCTGTATAATATGTCTAGATGTAATAAAAAAGTATTAGGTAAAATGAAAGATGAAAATAACGGTGTGATTATGGAAGAATTTGTAGGTTTAAGAAGTAAAATGTATTCAATAAGATTAGAAAAACAGAGTGTTGAAGAATATAATAATAATGAAGAAGATAAAGAAAACCATAAAAAATTTGAAACTAAGAAGTCTAAAGGTACTAAGACTAGTACCGTTAAGAACAGAATATCATTTGAAGATTATAAAGACTGTTTATTAAATAAAAAAGATCAATATAGAACACAGAATTTAATTAGAAGTAAGAAACATGAATTGTATTCAATTCAAGTGAACAAGATAGCTTTATCAGCAAAAGATGATAAAAGATTTATATTAGAAGATGGTATGAATACTAGAGCTTTAGGACATTATAAAAATGTTTCTATATAAATGGATGAGTGCTTAGGTGATATTCGAGCTTTAAATTTTACAAATTCTGAAGAAATTTACTATATGACTTATCTTTGTGAAGAATTGTATGATTTGTATATAAAATATGATCATAATAAAAAACTATTATCAGAAAGTTTTCATAGGTTGACTGAATTAATTGAAAAAGAAGAAAATGAAGATATTAAATTGAATGGATTAGGAGTTTTATATGTTATTTCAAAGAATTTATTCTATTGGTCATGAATTTATAAAAAATGTTTACTAAATGACGTTTAAATTAAATGATTTATATCCTAGGATTGAAAAAACTAAATATTGTGGTGATACAGTAACCTTAATCGATTCGTACAAGTCTCTCGACCATATATAAGATACTTGAGTCGTAAACTGGCTCATTTTGTAAATTAAACTGAGAAAAACGCTTAGAAGCAGACATAACCGTTCAAATTCACCGCGAGTACAAAGATGAGCAATCCTTATCTTTCACACCCGGCGCAAATCAATCAACACGTGGCGCGCTTTCTAAAGAGGAAAAATAATGAAAGAAATTCATAAAATTCTCTGATATATAATTTTCTATATATTCAGTCAGTGCACAAGTCAGTGTAGCATATTTCATTTTTTAATATATTAGAGGGGTTTATAAAACTATTTTTTTTGTTTATAATAACTATTTTATTAAATCATATTATCTTCTTAATATCTTCAGGGTCTATATAATGTTTAGAAAAGATATTTTATTTATAAAAAATTTTTACTAATAAATGAAAGAGTTCAATAGACTGAGAGGTTATCCTAAGACGTTTAAATTAAATGATTTATATCCTGGAAAATATGATCTGATATCATTGAAAAAAATTAAAACTAAATATGGAGATACAGTAATCGCAAAGTTATATGTGGAAGTTATAGAAAAGGATTATTACCTAGCGAATAAGCATGGAATTCTTTCTGATGAATCAATATATAAAATCAATAAAGGTAGATATATATTTAAGTATTCAGGTATGATTAATGATAAATATGAATATGAATTAGAGGAAGCTTAATATATTTTAGAGTTAAAAAATCTCTAGAAAAGATTTATAGAATCAAACGGTGGAACAGCATTTCTTAAAAAACTTAGTAAGAAGTCATATTATAATTTTGAGAAAAAAAGTGATGATTTTCTAAGTGTATATTATATCTATAGATGGCAGCACTAGTAATTCTTTTAATATATATTAATCTTTTAATATCTATAGTATTTTGTGTATATATTAAACTTTCCTTCTTTATTTTATATTATTTATAAACTCTATTTTAGTCGAAAAGGTCTTAGATGTTAACTTTTTTCGACTAAAAATTATTATGTCATGTTTATATTTTTAAATATTAGATGTGTAATTGCCCCGGGGTGGTCGAATGGATAAAGCCTTAGTCTACCATCTGATAGATCCTGGTTCAAATCTCCATGTGCACTGTGAATATATGATCCGTACGTTATTTATTAGAATTAATTAGATTTAATTAGTATTAGTCTATATATATATAGTATATTAATTGTATATTCCTTGTCTATTTCAGTCATAGAATTTGGAGAGAGAATTCTGGAATCCTGGCTGTGTTGAAAAGGAGCCTGGCTGATGAGGAGTCCTAAGAAAAAAAAAAGGATTTCCCCCCCGTAGACCACCCCCAACGTGTTGAGTTGTATTTAAGATCAGAAAAGGTCTACGGGGGAAGGGGGTTTTGTTGAATTTTACTATATTTTATTTTAGATTGGTTCTCTAACATTGGATAGTGCTGCCATCTATCAAATAAATCTTCAACATTTGTCTTCATTCATAACATCGCATGGGATGATAAACAAAGTTGCTTTTATTTTTTTTTTTGCTTCTGATATGAGAAAGGTCCTTCTTTAAAATCATTCTTCATAAATATTTCTATAAAACACGTCCGTAAATTACGGACGCGTTTCGATATATTTTTATTTTAAAGTTTATTTAGAGGATTCATTTAGAAGTCCTCTTTTTTTTTTCACGCTTGACTTTAATATAAATCCTTTCACCGTAATTTACCTATGAATGGGGGACTAACGGTCCCCTCACTCTCAAAATAAGGTAGCCCCATAATGGGGCGGACTATCTTTGATCTCTTTTTTCACGCATTTATCTAAAAAAAGTTAAAAATTTGGTCTAAATGTAAAAAAGGCCTTATTTAGCTATAAAATCATGTTTTTAATATTAAAATGGATCGATACCTTTTTTTTATATAAAAAAGATAAAAAATTAGCTATAAAATATAGTTTTTAGTATTAAAAATATAGGTGTGCTCATACGTGCGTAAAGATACTACTGATGAACAACCCCCTCCCATGGGAATACCCTTAACCTGTTGAAAATAGATGGTGCCATCAAATAAAATATTTTCAAATAACACAATGCGAATCAAATCCTTGTATTTTCTGAAGGTAATGTGCTCTTTTAACTCATATATTTCATGTAGTTCCTTCAAAATTTCATATAGATTTTCCAGATTGATGTTGTTGAATAAATCACGGAAATCGTAACTTTTGAAACGTATATCCTTGTTATAAAATGGAAGTCGGTTGATGACATCGTAACTATTATTTATCATTACTGTTCCTTCTTTCTTGAGTATAATCAGAACATTTTTAAGTATAGTTAAAAGTTTTTCATTTGCATTTGTCAAATAGGATCCACATCACAATGTCACCGGCCGGAATTTGACTGGATTTTTATGAAGTTTTGGTATTAATACCAGATATGGAAAGTTAACTACTGTAAGTTCGATATCAATTAGTTTATACAGAGCTTTGATGTTATTTGCCAAACAATTTCCATTTTGTTGTAAAGGGGAGTACATTTGTTTGTCAAGATAACTATTTTTTAAAGTATCAACGTAGTATTTTCTGCATGTGAAAGCGTAATTTGATACTACTTTATCAGTATAAGTTATAACATATTTGTCTTCATATTTATTGACTGCATTTTGAAGAGAAGGATAATACGTTTTTTTACACACTGTTTTGTAGTGGAGATTGAACATTTTGGTAAGGTTGTATTGCCATTCTTTGAAAGCTTGTATTGGCATGCTGTATTTTACGGCGAGTTTATATGTAAATTTTTTTAAATCTTGTTCAAAGTCCTTTTTAATATTTGTGAAATCTTGTATTCGAAATTTCGTACCAAGTTGAAGCATAGATTTTAACTTCCGATTATCCAATAGATCCAGGTTTCCAGTGGCAATGTGCCCATGATGGGTATCTATGTAAGGGCTGTTTTGACAATTACACACTTCACTTTGATATACATGGATGTTTCTGCTTATACGATTATAATTAAATATTTTTCTACCATTGGTTTGCACAAATTTATAAATCAGCTTTACCTCGATGTCAGGTATTGGCAAGAGATGTGCCAAGTTTTTTATATATGTCTTGATTGGTATTCCATCATAATTTCTATTTTTGTAGGTTGTAACAAAATGCTCTGCTGTAGTAGTTTTCTTCCGGGTAGAGGGTTTTAATACTATGTTTAATGTACTGGCTTTTAGTTTAAGTAAATCCATCATTATAGCGCAGTTTGTACATGCATTTTCATTATTGTTAACAATTAGAAGTTCTTCGAGTTGATACTCTTTCAAATAACACCAGATGCGTTGAATATAACGTTTTTTTATACTAAATATAAGATATATATTTATATATATAAGATATATATTAATATATATATATATAAATATAAGATATATATATTTATATATATATATATATATATATATATATATATATATATATATATATATATATATATTTGTGCCGTGCTTATATTGTGACTGCAAACAGTTCAGTAGTTGTAACAATACCAGAATTGTCTTTCAATAACGTGTCTAAAGATTCTGTGTCACAACCACAACTTATTAACTACTGTTTACCACCATTTTTAGTATACCATCGCATATATCGAATATTATTAGGTTGTCACACAATAATTATTATGTCACATTCAATGCTGTTCAATTACGGTGGTGATTGCTTCAGTTTGCCTGTCTAAAAATAAGTAAATATTTCCCTTCCTGAAATTCAACAAATCACAAAACTCCTTGTATTTACATATTTTAAATAGAACGAAAAGCTTTATATATAAAACTTTTATGTACTGGATAATAAATTCAAACTTAAAACAACGTATGGAAAACAGCGTAAAACAACTGAATGTAACAGAATCATATTTTCCTCTCCAAGTTATTTAAATTACTCTATTTCTAAATCGGAGCCGAAAAGCTTAGGTTCATTTATAAGCAACTTGTTCTGTGCTTACATTTCCGTACTACAAACAGATCAGTAATTGTAACAATACCAAGATTATCTTTCAATAATTATGCAGTAAGTGAAGCGTAGCAAGGGATGATTTATTGCTGTTAGCTTGCACATAATAAGAAACTAATACCTCTTCATTTGAGATATAGTTTTCTTTCAATATATATATCGTAAAAATTATCTCATGCACCCAAATCATGATTTAATCTGTAAATTAATAAGTTTGAATTTCGGGAGAAAACATATAAACTATCGATTTAATTTCTCAATTCATTTTGGGGGAAGACTTATTTTAGTTAATGATAAAATGAGGATATCCAATTTCTGAAATATGCGTAATCCTTCAGAGAATATATAGGGTTTTACAAGGAGAGTGTAAAATTGTAATATCTCGCGAAAGGCCTGTGATAACTCCATAATGTTATGTTAATGCATTTCATGTCAGGGAATACTTGCGAAATATATAATTGCTTTATACTAGCAATCATATTTATTTTTATACTTTTGATTATAGAAAGAAAAGGCGCTTACAGAGTGTTATAAGAATGCTATTACCTTTTCAAATAGAATTAGTTATTTAAAACAGAGTTATTTCAAATGGAATTATTTATTCCTTTTTATTTGTAAACAATTTTTTTTTAAATTTTTGATAAATTGAGGCAGGACTTTTGCCTTCCCTCTTAAGATCAATAAACAACAAAAATTTTCCATTTACGTGCGCACTATATGGAAATGCTTTTGGAAAAATAGTCAGTTCAGCTAACTAGTCACTTAACCAGGATTCACTTTAGATATATATAAATATAATTGATCTCTATGCATATATGGATGTATGTGTTGTTTTTTGTTTGCTTGTTTCAGCATCACAGGAAACCGATTAAACCGATTTTAATGAAATTTTATGGATAAACTTGAAATAGTTCAACTTAAAATTTAGTCAAAGTTTCAAGTTTTTAGGACCAGGGATGTTGAGATAAGTATAAGAAACGAACCTCCCATAGGGAAAGCATTAAGCAGACGATTATTTCCGCAGATACATTCGAAGGAAATGATATCATGTTGCTTAGCAACGCAATTAAGTCAAATGTGTTTATAGGACATACACTATTTACTAAAAAGTTTCCAATTTAAACAAAAAAGAAATGGATATACAAATACATTTTATATGAACGGTATTGCATTTTTGACTGGATTATATCATCTACTGCCTTTGGTTATAAAGTTTAAGGGAATTATTGATTGCTTTTAGCCAATTGTTTAGAACAGGGTATAAGTCGTCCGGATATATCATCTGATACAATATTAACGGTTTCATTTTGGCCTGTATTGCATATATCCTATTTCGTATTTTGCGTAATATTTTTTACAAAGGGGGCGAACCAGGATGTTTTAATCTTCAGATTTGCCTGTGAATATAATTTTATGTAGCGTGAACAGAAATTCTTATACTAATTTTCAGGAGCATATAACATGAACTATTTTAATAGAATGTTTTGAATGACATTGCCACTTAAAATACTACTGGAAGTTCTACATTATTATTTACAGAATTTTAATGAATATTTACTTAATGATATTTCATTTTAGATTTACACTACTATATATTTTACTTATCCATGTTTTGACTTAGAGTTTCTAAGCGTAACTCGTCTATTGTTTCCTTAGTAAAAATACATCTTGATTTTTAATTTCTACTGAACTCCCTTTTACTTCTTTACCTATTCATCCCTTTTTCATGAATCATTTCTTCTTTCTTGCTCTTCATAAAATTTTAATTTTTCAGAGCAAAACACAGCATGATATTTCCATTCGGTCAGAAAGAAATTATATTGAAAAATATAAGTGTCAATAGTGATATTCATAAAGTGGTGTTGAATTTGAAGTAAATATATATATTAAAAGTAAAAATACATATGTATTAGAAGATGAATTAATAATTAATAGCATGTAGTCAATGAAGAAACACTTAAGCAATGTGTTTTATTAAAGTCGATAAAGCGTGGCTATCATGCCGAAGACAGGGAAATAGAGCTAGGTTTAAGTTGAAATTTGATTCAGAATAGATTCTTTATCAAGACTGAGCAACCTTTCGAAACTAACTAAAACACGTTCTTGTTTCTGAATATGGTGGCACATAGTTACTATGGACATCATATGCTGAATCGACAGGCATAATGATATATTTAAATTTGATTAACTACTAATTAATTACCAGGATATACAATAAGTGTGAGAGGTAACTAACTCTTCACGTGCTTCATATCACGATGTGCTGCTTCAAGAATTCCAAATAATCTACCTATGCCACTCATGCGATAAAAACCAATGTTGTGAATAAGAAGTAAAAGTAGGAAAAACAATTTGAAATACATCTAGTGTAAGGTTAGGAAATGCTGAATTATTAATTGAAAGTAAGTATTTTATACATGAAGTGATTTCTAATGATACTATGACAAAATATTAGATACTGTTAATGATAATAAAGAGGATATATTTAAAAATGCTTGGTGTGTTAAAATATAATTGTTATTTAAAATATTGTCTTTATTTTATATAACAATTAATTTACCTATGCCACTCATGCGATAAAAGCTAACTTTTGAAGAAGCAATGAATGAATACTCCTGAAAATTTAAAATGGCAACAAGCTGTAAAAAAAGAAAAAAAGTTATTGGAGGAAAACAATACCTAGACTTTAGTAGATGAAAAGGAATTAAAAGGTAAAAAACATTAACCAGCAAATGCATATTTAAAATCAAAGATGATGGCAACAATAAGGCTAGACTCGTAGTTAGAGGATTTGGACAAACACAAAGAAAAGAATTTGAACAAACATATAGTCCAGTTGTAGGTAGTGATTCTTTGAGAGCTATTTTTGCTCACTAAGAAGAATTATTACATGAAGAAATTCGATGTTAAAACTGCCTTTCTCTATGGAATATTTCAAGAAAAAACATATATGTACTTAACTGAAGGTTATGAAAGAGAAAATAAAATATGCAAATCGGAAAATGCACTATATGGTCTTAAGCAGTCACCAACTACATGGAATAAGATCTTAACTGATTTTTTAAGACAAGAAGGACTAGATCCTTCAAAAACTGAACAGTGTATTTTTGTTAATAAGGACAATACGTTAATGCTGTCAATTTATGTGGATAACGGAATCATAACAGGGGATAATAAAGATAAAATAGATGATTTACTTGCGAAACTGAAGAAAATATTTGAAACGACATCATTAGACGGACCATCTTTATTTTTAGGAATTGATCTGAAAAAGGACTCATATTCTTTAAAGCTTTCTCAAACTGGATATGCAAATCAGGTACTGGAAAAATTTAAAATGTCTAAAGCAAAACCGTCAAAAACTCCTATTCTTTTAAATAACAGAGAAAATAGTACGAAGAAAATTACTTATCCTTATCGTGATGCGATAGGAAATCTACTTTATTCATCAACAAAAAACAGACCAGATCTAAGCTAATCTATGTGTTTCTGTAGTACACAGGTAGAAAATCCAATTAAAAGAAAATTTAGAAAATTTAAAAAGAATTCTGAGATACTTAAAAGGAACCGCTGAATTAGGAATATCCTACAATCAAAATAGTGATGCAAATTTGGAAGCTTAATGTGATGCCGTTTATGCGGGAGATTTGGAAACACGAAAAGTTCTACTAGATATGTTATTTATTATTGCGGAGGACCCATCTCTTGGGCATCAAGAAAACAACCTGTAGTTACCACTTCAAGCACTGAAGCAGAATATATACCTGCAGCTGAATGTTGTAATGAGTTGGTATATCTAAAGGCACTGATTGAAGAATTGACTGGAGAGAAAATAACAGCAACAATGTATATTGACAATCAAAGTGCAATAAAAATAATTCGGAAGGGTGTTTTAAATCACAGAAGTAAACATATAGATGTCAGATTTCCTTTCATGAAGGAAAAATATGAGCAAAAAATTATAGATATAAAATACTGTCCAACTCCGCATTAAATAGCTGACATTTTAATAAAACCTTTTGGAACTAACAAGTTTTCGATTTTAAGAATGGAACTGGTTTCTTAACAATCCTTAAGATAACTGTAGATAACTGTAACATTTGCTTATTTTTTATTTCTATTTTTTAAATTAACAATTACAGGGGTGTTGAAGACCCAGACCGTCCGACTCATCTTGAGGACTTGAGCAACTATTTGGACAGCCGGGGATTACAGGGGTGTGTTATAATGTAATTGTTATTTAAAATATTGTCTTTATTTTATATCTGGCAACAGCAGTATTAACAAAATGTTTATGGCAACCCTCTCTCGTGTTTAAGAGATGAAATGATGTTTATATAAAAATGTAATATTTTCAGCTTGCTCTGTTCTTAAAAGTAAAATCAATTACAAAAAAAAATTTCATAATATATATATATATATATATATATATATATATATATATATATATATATATATATATAAGTATCCTTCTTAATATTTTAATATCTACTTAAAATAACTTTTACACTTAATAACCTTTACACTTTTTAACTAATATATATATATATATATATATATATATATATATATATGAATTAGTTAAAAAGTAAAAAGTATATATTAAAAAAAGTATATGTTAAAAAGAGCATATATATATATATATATATATATATATATATATATATATATATATATATATATATATATATATATATATATATATATATATGTTCAAATAAATAAACTCGATGCGTGGAGTTGCTCTTTTCTTATTCGTGTTAGAATGTGAAAATTAATTTCATAACGTAGTTTGAACTGAAAATTTACAACATACATTATAATACATCTTCATTGTTCCCAAAATGATCTTCGATATTCAGAGTGCGAGCATAACTATACAAACATCCATAAAAAGATACTACTGTTACGACGTATCCTCTGAAATCATGGGTATACTTTCCAGGTAAAAGAATGGGCCCAAATTTCTGGATAATTAACACTTTTATTTAAAAGCACTTATAAGCATAAACAGGAACACTATACATCGAATTACACGATTAGTAAACAATTGTCAGATACAATAAAACAACAATTAAATGATCAGCTAATATAATATATACAGGGTGCCCCAAAAACATTGACCTCAGCTTTTATTCCTTAAATATTGATCTTAGACATATATAATAAATTACAAAATTGCGTAAAAAGAGGTACATAATTTTATGAAATCAATAAAAATTTTTAGGGGATTAAATTTGAAGAAATAAAAAATTTAAATTTTTATACGCTCCCCGTACAAAAACATTTCCAATGAGTAAAATATGCCCCATATACTAATAAGGTGATGTACAAAATTTCAACAGTTTATCATAAAAAGTCCCAGAGATACGTTTAAACAAATTTAGCGAGCGATTTTTATTTGATTAATCACAAATAAAAATGTAAATGTTTACAGCAAGAGTGCAAATGACGCAACGTAATTATGCATCATAGGCAAATAATATCTGTCTGTTTGTTCTCTTTAATGGATCTCTGGCATGGATGGAAAACATCTTGGACAAGTTTTGTAATCTTTGTGTAACGCTATTATTTCTACACAGTGTAGATACTTTTGTACCAATAAATAACAAAATTATTATTTATTTATATAATCATTGTTCTCTTTCGTAGTTTGTATATGACCCCTGAAACGCGATCTACAGACATGATTTTTCCCCTCTGAGAACCCATGTCGATGCATCGAAAAGTGGTTTAATTCAGCATTTTTGTCTTTTCATATCTCTGGGAATTTTTATGATAAAATGCAGAAATTTTGTACATCGCCTTATTAATGTATGAGGCACATTTTACTCATTGAAAATGTTTTTGTACAGGTGGCGTATAAAAATTTAAATTTTGTTTTTCTTAAAATTTAATTCCCCGGAAAGTTTTAATATATATATATATATATATATATATATATTCAAATAGTCAGGCACTAGACTTTTCGTCATTCGCCCAATAGTCGGCCGGAATCGAGAACCATTTCGCCGTCCTAGGACGTTGCCCCAGGCGCACCAGGGGGGGCGGAACACACTGCCCCCACATCACAAAACATCCATGTCTTTACATGGGAGTAGAACGCACAACGTGGCGGCCGATCGATTGCTTGGAAACGTTCGCCTTGACCGTTCGGCCACCACGCTGATATATATATATATATATATATATATATATATATATATACAGGGTGTCCCAAAAAGATTGAAACGCGCTTTAATTCTTTACCTGTTGAAGATAAGTGGGCAATGTAAATTGCAAAAATGTTGAAAGTAAAATAGGAAATAAGACTACGTTAATGAAATAGTCCTCCCATTAATTTTCAAAAACAAAAAGTTACAATTTCTAAATTCTTATACGACCCCCTTAGACATATTTGGTCAATCAGAAAAATTTTATTTTTAATGCAGCAAGATCATTAAAAAAACCGCATATCTGTATCTTGAGCGAGTTATATTTAATTGAAAATGAACATTGTGAAAGGGGACCATATATCAAATTAGAATTGTAAATTTGTGACATATCACAAAAAAGATAAAACTGGATGCTAATACATAGGATAACGTCGCGTAGTAAGTACCATTGCTTTATATGATCTCTGTCTCTGTAATGCTTTATTTAGATGCATTTATGATAAAAAATGTTGACACATATTAACGTATTTTTGATCTAAAGAATCTCCATCGTCAATTTGTTTAAGATCCTTATTTTCACTGATAAAACTCCCTTTCACATGGTACGGAAAAGTGGCATAAGTCAGATTTTTTCCTTTAAATGAAGACGTCAGATTTTTTCCTTTGCCTTGATTTTAAAGATACAGATATGAGGTTTTTTAATGATCTTGTTGCACTAAAAATTAAAATTTTCTGGTTGATCAAATTTGTATAAGGGGGTCGTATAAAATTTTAAAAGTGTAACTTTTTTAAAATTAATTGGAGAACTATTTCAGTAACGTAGTCTTATTTCCTACCTTACTTTCAACATTTTTGCAATTTATATTGCCCACTTATCTCCAACAGGTAAAGAATTAAAACGCGTTTCAATCCTTTTGGGTAACCCTATATATATATATATATATACATATATATATATATATATATATATATATATATATATATATATATATATATATATATATATATATATATATATATATATATATATATCGATCTTGTAATTCTATTCGTTTAGAAACATCATTTTAAACCAGCTATTTCGAATACATCGACTTTCTGATCCTCAGTTTCACTTACTTCACATCAATAATCTTAAATGCATTTGTCAAAATTACCACTATCCGGAAGTATTTGTAAATAATATCATTAATAATTTTAAATACACCACTTGATAGTTTTTCAAATGCATTATATTTTCTTGATTGGATAACTCTTTTTTTGTGAATTTCACCAGTTCTTATTACCTACTTACCATATAATCTGAGTCTGATACTGCTTACTATTTTTGAAAGACTACTTTCCACTTGTCCTGAGTCCTATACTGCTTACTATTTTTAAAAGTCTTCATACACATTTTTTTTTCGTTCAAGTGTATTCATTCCGGTGTCTACTCGCTTTGACGAAGAGATGTAAAGTGCTCTGTCGAATGTTCCTCTGCGAACTGTAGACTCCCACGTGGTGGCTGTGCCTGTGACTTAATATTTCTGTTTTTTATATTTCTGGTATATAATTCATTTGATTATTATTATTTATCCTTCCACTAGACAGTAGGAAGTTCCAATGGTGTCTATAGGTAAATATTATCACCATTGTCAGAAACTGGCTATTCTGTCGGTTTTAATTCGAACTGTATGGCTGTCCTGACGAGAATGCAATTTCGAACTAATCGGCGTTTTTTGTGTAGTTTCAATTGATTGTTCTCCATGTCTTGATCTTCAATCTTGAGGTATTTATTATTGCCTTTTCTCATTTTTGCAGTGTTCGCTTTTTTATTTTATATATATTTATATATATATACCTCTTTAATTATGATTTTGGTATACTCATCTTCCCATCACCTCCTTTCCATTATAGTGATAAGTTACCTTTTATTTTTATCCTTAGTCTTGGTCTATAGTTATTTATTTGTAACAGATATGCTAGAGATGGGTTTCTTTGTACTTACCGTAGTTTATGCATAATTTTCGATTAAAAATTACAATTTATATATATATATATATATATATATATATATATATATATATATATATATATATATGTAATTGAAATAACACAAAAATAAAAGAAAATAATAAGAAAATAAATAAATTAAATCCAGCAGAAAATATTTTTCTTTCCATGTCATCCAAATTATTCGATTTCGATTTCCAAGCTAAAAAGCTTACATATATTTATACGTAACCGCGTTATTTCCATGGGATTATTTTGAATATAAACAGTTTGCTAATGAAAACAATACCTGGCTTATCTTTTAACAATTACGTAGAAAGTGAAGTATAGTATGAAGTAGGATAATTTATTGCAATAAGCTCGCACATAATAAGAAACAAATCGCTCTTTTGTAAACAAGTCTTTTGTAAACGTAGCACACATGAGAAATGATTTTCTTTCAACGAATATACATCGTTAATATAAAAATTTTTGTTTAACGATTATTTACTATTTTATTGTTATAAAAGTATAGAAGCATTAATTTATCCGTTGTTGAAATAAAAAGAGCGGTGAATAAAATAGAAATAGAAAAGTAACAAATATCGAAGTGGGAAAAGTATTGTATTCTACAGGTTCTTTAAAATACAATGTGGAAAAAATAATTCAAAATGTAATTCTGAAAATAATGTTTTACATAATATCAAATAACTCAGGTAAAGAAAGATTTATTGCTTGATATTCTATGAACTCGTTGTTATTGTGTGAGATATTTATTATTTGCATTATTATTCTGAAATAAAATGTTAAAATAAATGGCTTTCTTTCAAAAAAATTAAAAACCCATCACATTCAGATAAAATATTCAAGTATTTGATGTCTGATACATATGCCTTTCCCTACAAACTAACAAATTTAGATGTTGATGGAAAGAAAAAAAAACTAAAACTCAGGCATAACACGATCTCGTTTTATGATGTTACCAATAAAATATACAAAATTTCGGCTAGTTTGTTTGGATATTTTAAGAGATATCCAGCTCCCCGTGGAAATGAAATTTGTTTATATATCTCGAGAATGATTATAATAAATACTAAATAATGGGACCATTTATTATTGGTTTAAACTACTTTTTAAAAACTCACACATTTGATATTGCGCAGTATATACATTTTTTTTATGTTTTGAATCAAAAATATAAATGCACATATTAGCATCAAATGTTATATTATTTGTTTTAAAATTACATAAATGTAAAATACATATTTTTGTAACATTTCAAATCATGGCTGTTCTTTTATTATGCTTCTGCTTTGTCCGACAAATAATTGGAAAAAGTTTAGGGCTTTTCTGTGACCCATTCATCCCTCTTTTCTTTCAACTCAGACCGTCCGACTTACCCGAAAGTATAAGGTAGCTGTTTTGACTGCTGGTACAGTGTCGCCCAATTTAGACCGGAATCCATTGGCTGTCAAATTGACAGGTGGACCCTTTATCTTGATCAGCAAAGACTTTTTTGAAAGTGATAACATTTCATGATTGCTATTGTAAACCCCAATATTTTTTAGATTTCCTGAATTATAGCCAGCTTTTATTCAGACGGAATCAATTTCGTAAAGCGCAATATTTTTATATTTCTGTTCAGTACATCGCTAAAAAACATAATTTTGGCTAATCTTTAATATTTCCTATTCATTTGACTTTCTACTTTTACTACTTTTATTATTTAGATGACGCTTATACGCCAACCTATAGAATGTTCAAGCATCGTTCATGTTTTGGAACTTATGTTTCTGGCTATTCGGTGCATGTTTTATGGATGTCTTCTTTATTGGAAACGCTCGAAATTTCATATCATCAGCTTTCTGTATAAAGATTTTGTTCTTGAATGGAAAAGTATCCCATGCCAATTTATGTTTCTGTGGGGAAGTTGCTATATTGAATCAGCATTTTGACTATAAAATATTTTTGGAAAATACTAATATTTAGTACTGTCCCAACATCATTAAACATTTTAAGAAAGCATAGAAATATACTCATTTTTTTTCTTCTAAAAATATCAAAATAGTGTTAATATCAATTTAAACGAATGAGTTTTTTTCATTTATTACTACCAAATTCTAATCCACTTAGGCACATACCAATGTTTCACATTACGTGTCCACTGATAGTTTTAATGCGCACACAGTGTTTCTCGACGTCAGGAATATCGAATGACCGTCTAAAACACCTGTCCTGCATCTGCAACCCACTATCAACCTTGAATTGTTAGGCATTCATGCTGTCACTAAAATATGTTTCTTCCTGCACTTCCAATGGACTAGACTTTTTTTCGCGCATTTTACGAGTTCCTGTAGATGTAAAAATAACTTTTAGTATAGTGAAAACAACAAAATTTGTTGAATTGTGTTTACATGTTATCTAATAGTGTTGTTAAGGAGCGACTTCGAGTTTTATGTCGATATAGAGATTTAGAGCCTATGTTTAGTCGTGGGTGTGATTTACCACTTAATATTTTACCGACGTACTAAGACATAATGTAGTGTTATGTGGGATTATTTGTAGCCGTGGCAAATTAAAAAAATACAAGAACCTAGTTAGTGACGGCTGTATGGAAAATACTGAGAAGGTTTAAACAATAGAAACGTGCCTCAATTCCAATTATAAACCATCACGAGATTGTGAAAAATATAAAATAATATCATTATAAGTATAGAAACTTATTAAAACCGTATGTATCAAGACGTTGAAAGTTATTGTGAGAGGATAATGTTACTCAGAGAGAAATATAAGTCTGTTTTTGACATAACAACATGCAAGTGTGAAATTTTTTGACTCTTGTAACTGAGAAAAATATCAGTTACAGAAAGAAATGTTTTTCTTGATCAGTGCACTGACCAAAAGATGGTTATTGACAGGTAGCATTGATATCAAATCAACAACAAAAAAACCTTGAAAGAATAAATCGAAAGAGGAAACTGGAATTATTTGAGGAAGAAATAGAAACAATGCCTATTCCTTCCATCAACACGTGCCCAGTAAGAAAGGAACTATCTTCAAATGAAGCATATTAAGAAATTGAACGGAGTACATAACAAGCGAATAATGGTTTAAATGAGTTTTCCGTGATTGTTAAAACTTTAGGTAGGATTTTAAATGACATTTCTAACAGAGTTGGAGTGACTATTGTCTCAGCTACACTCCAAGACATTGACTTGTTTCTGAAAGTTACTTATCGAAAGTTGTGCACAGAAGTAAAATTCGACAATCAAGACAAAAAGAATGAACTCTATTAAATAATACCCCATAGATATCGAATCTAAGCAAATATGTTTACATTTTGATGGCCATAAAGATAAACCTCTTGTCATGGAGGACTCACTGACAAAAGCTGTATTAGAGGATCATATAATCTGTATAAAGGATCCTGGGTCTGAGTATATGGGACATCTGTCATTAAGGACTGGAAAAGAATTAATTGTAAGTAAAGAAACTTTTTAACAAGAAACAATATTAATAATCGTGAAATTATTGTTATTGGCCGTGACGGAACTTCGATTAATACTGGAGTAAATGAAGGTGTCATTCGATGTTTGGAATAGACACTTGGAAAGCCATTGCAATGGTTAATTTGCCAGCTACGTTGAGCGATCTTATTCTGCTCTCCACTTTTGAAAACCTTGACGGTTCCTCAATGGAACCTCAAAGTTTTACAGGACCTATAGATAATCCCTCAAAGACTGTGAACACATTAATGTTCTTTTATTTAAAAGAATGTGCTACACTCTCCAAAATATTACCAATAAAAAGACATAAGCTCTTTAATTGATGGGAATATGTGAGAAATTATGTCAAGGTAGTAGATTTTCGGTATCCTACAGTGGTAAATAAAATTCTCAAACTTTATATTCTTTTGACGGCACCGTCCGAAAATTTATTGATTCTAGCATCTTCCATAGATAAGTTTATGTACCTATGTTACTTGCGATTAAGACTCATCCATTATGTATCATCGGAGCTAAGTATCAAACCTTGATGCATGTACCTTGATGTATTGACCACTGTATTTACCAAACTCATTAAATACGGTCAGTAATTCAACGAAAAGGGTTATTCGGATACCCGGAAAATATTCTAATTGCCATGTTAGCTGATGATAGGGGGAACATAACAGTTTTGGCATTGCGCAGAATTTTAACAACACGGCAGGAAAAGAAGTTAAGGAATATTCGTACGATTGAGATTTATAAGTTCAACCTTGAAGCTATCGACTACATTGATACTGTATCATTACTAATGAAACAGTTAGACGATAGTTATTTCAGGATACATCCTGAATCCAGAAACTACCGATAACGATAGACTTTCGCTGCTGTTTGTGGACCTTTCACAGGGGTTGGATTTAGTAAAACTTATTTAGTCTCACAAAAATTTTCCAGTTTTCAATATAGAAATTTTACTATAGATCATTATAAGACATTATTTTACTGATTACCAATGTGAATATATGCAATATGATTGCCAATGTGATTGTATGCGATACCAATATGATTGCATGTGATGCTAATATGATTGCATGCGATGCTAATGTCAGAGCAATGTAATGTGATTGTGTTTCCTTTAATTATAATACCATGCTTTAATATAGAATTTTGACTTATTTTTCAAAAGTTTGGAGGCCGCCATGGGGCAGTATAATGAAATTAAATTTAACATGAAGTTTCTTACAGTTGTTATTGTGTGGTCTAAGAGCAACTTTCTCACACCGCCCTTAAACGATAATCCAAAATTTATTTTCCCTCCACCCTATTGAACAGTCTTTGAGAAACTAACCCTAATTTCAAAGTGATCTGCATACTTGCCTTGGTAGTACTCCGTGAAAATTGTATTGATATTGCTTAAAAGAAAATGTTAGGAAAAGTCTTTTTCTTTTGAAACAAAGGTCTTTATAAATTATGAACGATCTTTACAGATATTTCCTACAATAGCAAACGCAGACAGACATTCTACTTACAGAGACTTTCGGCGATTTATGAAGCCCATCTGAAACCGGTTTTAATGATTATCTGGTTTTAATTCTCACGTTTGATTTAAAGAAATCATTCGTCTCTGTGAATATTAGTTGTCAGATTGATCAACATCAGCAACACAATTGTTATTAAAAATAAACTTACGAAACTTTAATATGTTTTAATAACTTCCCTATAAATATAAACTAAAACAGTGTCAATAGCAATCTTAAATTGACAGTAGCTATTCAGATTGATATAGCTATTAAATTTAAGAGGAACAAATGTGCACTGCTTTGGAACTTTTACAAATAAATCCCTTCCAATTCTGTTCTATTCAGTTGATAAAATACAAACCCTCAAGTTTAATACAAGTTTAATAACATAAACACAAACACGTTTCTTTAAAGAAAATTTTATAATTTCTCATTAACTGACACGCCAAATTTCTTGTTGGAGTTATGTCAAATGAGACTTTCACTTTAATGGAAAGTAAATAGATTTTGAACAGTTAATGGCAGTAGGAATAATGAATTTCAGACGAATAAGGTTACAAAAGAAAACTTATCATCATCAAAATCTGTTATATTACGAAGTTTATTGTAGAAAATTAGGAATTTGTTATTAAAATTATTATCCAATTGAAATCATCACCAGCAATTATTATTGTCAAGCTACATAGCAATTGTAAAATATGCATCTACCCCTGATCTAGTATGTAGGGTGAATTTTTCTAGAAGAAAATAATAATTTCTAAAATTAGACTTATGGAAGCTTAAGCTCGATTGAGTACATATATTTAATTGCTCTTTCTGTGACTTAAATTTATTCGGCTAAATGTTCCTCTCAATTTCCTCATACACAGTGTTTAAAATCACTCATATCAGGTGAAGTTACGTAGTGGACTGATCAGACTTTTTGAACTGGATTCATTCTGATTACAAATAAACCCATTTTGATACTTAGGAATAGCAATAGTAATTACAAATTTGTTATGACTCAATTTTGTTGAAATAAATTGACTTATTGCTGTTATTAAAAAAAAATTAAGTAAGAAATGCCATGGAAATCATTTGACTCTTTCAATGGATATCATGTTCCCAGAGAAGTATTATTTCTACCATAAGGAGAATGTCTTGTGATAAACTCCAACAGCAGTTTCAATTTATTTCTGGTTTGAAGTATTTATAAAGTATCCGCTTATATGATAATAATAGTTCATTTTTGCTCGATTTTCTATTTTAGATCTAAAATGTTCTATACTCCAAGAACGACGCATGGTATTTTCCTAAGATACAAAGATACAACTGCAAATGGACAGAGTTATATTTTAGAGTTTGTTAAGATTGCACTGTTCTTGACCTGAGAAAGAGGGCTCATTAAGTCCTCGAAACAATTGCAGTCCCCTAATTTTTTGTCAGTTTTTTTAAAGATATATTTGAAATTTATCTTCTTACAACTATATGTTTTATTTATTTTGATTCTTCCCAATGTAATTTTAAATTGATATTAACGATTTATTCAAGTTAAAATGTATTTATTTTATCTGTGATAATTCAATATTACTTAGAAATTATTTATGAATTCTCCTAGACAGATGACGAAGGATTGAAACAATCTCGTTCTGTCCAGACCTGTTCCACTTCAAATAAATACTTACGCAAGGTGAACATCATAAACAAAATATACGAATCTCATTTCATGAACATTTATGAAATCTAAAATTCTTATTCATTGATAAGCAAAAGTTATTTTTGGAGGAAAGTTACATAAGACTCCTATTCGAAGGAAAATATATTTTGAACCACAATTTACAGAGGGTAAGAATAATCATTTACTAGCAAGAGGGATTTATTTATAAAGAACAATTATAATTCTGCATCGCAACTCATCCGTTGCAGAGTTTATTCTAAAAAAATATCTTTTTATATTCTAGAAGATTCTTGAATTATTAACGCCAGTAAGTATAATCTTCGAATACAACACAGGAATGCAATATATGACATCATTACTTTTCTGAGATGTAATCCAATTTAACTTTTTAAAAATGTGACATAATTTTGAGCTCCACGCATCAGCTGGAATTGGGGATCAAACCTGAGCATAAGAGATTGAACCTAGACACAGCACCGACTACATTATTCCCCCTATGCATGGATTTACTTGCAATTGTATTTTACATTTTTCCACTCATAAACAACTCATAGGGAAGTGGCATCAACTAGATTCCCCTATACCATAATATATTTTAACTCGAACTGAAATCGTCAAGTATGATTCTGAAATTCAAGTTCACATCCATCGATTCGAACCGAAAATATAATCTAGAGTGATCCAAGATTGAGTTCAAACGTATTACAGGCTGCACTACTCCCGAATTGCAAGTAACTACTTGAATTACATTGTATTTTCGTATTAAAATCTTAAAATAAGATACTAATATTGACATGCAAGTTTATCCTTGATTTGCATTAAATAGTTAATTACTTTTCTCCAGGTTTATATTTATCTCAGAATCTAACATTTGAGGCTCAATTAGAAGTTTCTTAATTAGTATGCCCTACTTTTATATACATCTGCATTATAATGATGAGTCAAAAATGATAAGAATATCTGTTAATATTAAGAGAGCGTTAAAACAAGTTTGGTTGAAACACATAAATTCAATCGATCAACAGAAATAACATTATTAAAAACAGATTAAAGACGATAGTTTCATTCCTTCAAACTCAGAGTAGCAAGTCATTTATCTTACCATTGGGAGAATAATCCGCCTTTCTGATTGCTCAAAACCAAATAGGAGCATAACTCACTTTACCAATTGCTCAATAACAATTAAGAGCATAAATAAACTTTTAGACTACAATTAGGAACATGAATCATCTTTCCGATTATTCAACAACAATATATTTGGATGCGTATATAAATATATATATTGAATTCTCATGATTTCTTATATACGCATTAGAAAACACATTTATACTTTTTGATTAAGATCTGTATATGCACTCGAATGTGTTAAGCTACATAGCTACGTTATATATATTTTCCTACATATGAATATAAATTCACTTTCTTTTAAGAATGAAAAATATACGCAGACATATTATTATAGATAAGAAAATGTTCCGAAAATTTTATTTCAGCCACGAAATTTATCAGAGCGACATACAAATCCTTACCATATTTGAAACGATGGAAAATCGATATTCTAATACAAAATCTTCTGACTATCTGCGATTTCACTTTTATGCGATCAAGTATTCCAAACAGAGAACAGGGGGAATCGCAAGGGGGTTTCCACTATGTTAAACCTACATTTTTATATATTTCTGAAAACTTATATGCGTGGAATAATAAGCAGCTGACATATAAAATAAAATGCTGTACAGTTATCGTTTTCTCTATGAATATTGGTTTGCATCCTTAAGTGTAAATTGCATTTCCAACAGCTTTGAACCAATGCAAAATATGGTACATATGAAGTTAACGTGATTGGCAGTGTATATTGGAGTTATGGTTAGAAGTTTTATGATGACTGGAATACAAATTAACATGTTATATATGTATAAGAATTTGCGCCAAATGCGGTTTGCTTTGAACCAATACAAAATATGGTACATATGAAGTTAACGTGATTGGCAGTGTATATTGGAGTTATGGATAGAAGTTTCATGATGACTGGTATACAAATTAACATGTTATATATGTATAAGAATTTGCGCCAAATGCGGTTTGCTTTGAACCAATGCAAAATATGGTATACATGAAGTTAACGTGATTGGCAGTGTATATTGGAGTTATGGTTAGAAGTTTTATGATGACTGGTATACAAATTAACATGTTATATATGTATAAGAATTTGCACCAAATGCGGTTTGCTTTGAACCAATGCAAAATATGGTACATATGGAGTTAACGTGATTGGCAGTGTATATTGGAGTTATGGCTAGAAGTTTTATGATGACTGGAATACAAATGAACATTTTATATATGTATAAGGATTTGCGCCAAATGCGGTTTGCTTCCTTATGTTTGTATTTCCGACGATAGTGAAATGACGCAGAATCTGGAGGTTAATATGACTGACAACATACGCATAATTGCTTTATCCTTCGAGTTTGATTACTGATTATCATTTATCTGCATATACTGGCTAGCATTCGAAATGCAGTTTACTACCTTATTTGTAAATTGCATTACCTGTAGAAAATCGGAGATATATTAAATGAACATGACTGCCAACATGTAGTTTCTCTATCATTCGAAATTTACTACTGATTAGAATATACGCTATATTTTTATCTGCGTACATTAGTTTGCATATGGAATGCAATTTGATTCGTAAGTTAATGGTACTGAAAGCGTATAGCTGCCTTATGAATCACGATTTTTAAAGATTAAAATTAAAGTTATCACAATAAATAAGACTTCTGCTTGTGAGAATAACGTTTTTAATACTTCCTAAAAGAAAGCAGGCATAAGAAAAATTAGATGACTGGCTTTAATCCTCCGGTTAAGATACAGCTTTCTTAGGTCAAATTTTCTTAACAATAGCTAAGATACTACTGACGGCACAGTTGTATAATAATAATAATCATTATTAAGCAAACACTGTTCTTGACTTGAGGAAGAGGGCTCATAAAGCTCTCGAAACAATTATAGTCCCATAATTTGTATTATGCCTACTTTTTTCAAGGATGTATTAAAGAAGATATATACAAGTTATCATTTGATCTGGGTATATTGGTTTTCACCTGAAATGTAGTATGCGTTTCCTGTGGTTCAGAAGCTAATCAAAATGTGAGTTATATTGAGATAACGTGGCTGACAGATTTTGGTTCCTTTATTGATTGAAAAGTTCCAAATGATTAGAATACAAGTTATCGTTTGATCTGTGCATATTGATTTGCACCCGAATGTCGTTTACATCGGTTTGTGTAGTTTGCATTTCCAACAGCTCTGAAATGCAGAATGTGGGAAATATTAAATTTAAGTAACTGATATCGTATAATTACTTTATAATTAAAAAAATTCTAATGATTTGAATATAAGCTACAGTTTTATTTATAAATATTAATTGTACACACTTAAGTATAGTTTTAAGCTGCAAGTACGAATATACACAGTGTGTTTGTACAGCTCGGCTTGCTAATAAGTATATGAAGGAGTCACAGGAAATTTGCGCTAAAATGTTTAACAAAATATTGTTTATCCAATTTAGATCTTACTTTTCCTACCTTATGACTCATTTTTCTAGTTCCTACACTACCTGATCATACTTTCTATAGAAACAGAAATTAGGTACGTACTATTTCTTGACTATATGCTAAGATTCATTCCGTATAGCAAAATCTTAAAAAAAAATTACTAATAAATGTCCAAGAAAGCTTTTTTTTCTGCTTCCCTCATGAAATTCACCAAACTTCTTCAATTTTTATTACACAGGTTTAACAGAGTCAAAAGCTACAGCTGAGTACTATATATTTAGAAAATTCAAGGTATTTGCCACACCGCAAAAACGGAAACCAATTTATTAAAAAGTATTTCGAAAATGCGCTTTTTGCTATTTCACTTAAGAAATGTGGTAAGCCACCGTTTTCTAAATTTCCATACCGACATCTCTAATCCCAATTATTCGGCAGCAAAAGGAAATAGCAGGAAATTCCGAAATCCAAACATCCTCTTCGAATTATATGAGCTATATCTACCGGAGTAAATACAACATTCATGAGTAAACTTCCCAAACTTATGTCCCCATGGTAGGAGCCAAGGTCTCGTCCTCGTCGCCAAAGGGACGAGCTGTCCGAAGATTGAAATGCACAAACATCATAACATCCCGCCTCGTGACCTGTCCGACTCTTTCACTGATGTTTTATTTATTTTCCTAGAGACGGTAGCTATTGCCTTATTTATAGCTGTCAATCGGTGGCAGTGATTTCATCTATAAAATACGAGATTGGTGCGTATTAAGAAACTTGGAGGAACTAGGAAATAAAAGTAAATATTCATTCATTTCTTGGAAAAGCATTGTTTTAACTAGTTTCTTTCTCGGTACATTACAAATTATAGATATTGGAAAAATTTTAATATCTCCATATTAAAAAAATCTCGCGAATTTTCGTCCCTGCGTAGACAAGAATATACATTTTTTTACAATTTTACATTTTACAATTTATAATTTTACATTTTAGGAACGCTGCAGTGCATCTCCTCGCCAAGTCGCCATTTCTAACCAATTCTTACCCAATTTTCAGTGCTCTGTATCTGAGTCCCAAAGATGGCTGCATACTTGATATTTTTATAAAATATTACCACAAAGCTGATAAAAACAAAGCAAAATGAAATAACAATTGATACGGTAGTGTCCAAGAAAAAATAACTTTAAATCTGCATTTTTTAGAGATCGGTCTTATTTTCTTTCAATATTTATGAACCAACAGCCAAAAATTACTACTGAAACAATTTTAATAACTGATGTCTCACTTTGTGTGGGAGGTACATACTTTCCTTTTAGAACTTGGAGATAAATTTGATTTAAAATTTAGAAAGTTTAAAAAGCATGATTTTCGGCCATTTTTTTCAGTGTTGACGGACCTACAGCTTAAACTACTGAATCGATTTTAATCAATCATGGCTAATTTTGTCATGTTGAGTGGTTCATACTTTTTTGAGGAAAATTTTTATTTAGAATTTACTAAAAATTAAAAAACATGAATAAAGGGCGATTAGCTGTAAAGTAAATTCCGCATTGCTTGCTATATTCTTGCTTGCTATTGATTCTTATAAGCAATTAAGCAAAGTAATTACAAAAACTCGAAAAATTAAAGTATTAAACTAATAATTATTAACATTTTAAACTTATAATTATTAAAGTATTAAATTTATAATTTGTAAACTATTAAACTGTAAAATTGTTAATGCTTACGATTTCTCCCCAAATTAGAAAATTATAAAGTTATTAAAACCTGATAAATTACACTTTATTCTCATATTACAATCCAAAATAAATTTTAACCGAATTCGAAGTTTAACATTTACAATTACTTCTTAGTTATCGGCTAAAAAATAAATACTTCATTAAAAAAAACTCGCAATTTTCAATTTAAAAATCCACACTAACAATCGAGTAACAATCAATTTGACAGAACCCCTCTCATCTTATCCCTATCTGTCAAAATCCAGATATGATACCTCATTTATCTCTTGAGTCAAAAGGGAGGGCCTTATTTACAGCCTCCAATCCGGGGCTGTACCGACAAAACACCAGGGCTCCTTCGCACCTACAGTTCGGTGACAAATGACTGAGCCGGCGAAAACTGATGGCAACTGATTTCCAAGGATTTAAGCTTTACTGATCTTGATGTTTCTTTTTCTGGTTTAAAAGGGTGGGGATTCTATATGAGCAGATGTACCTGAATGGTGTGATTTGAAATGTGCTAGATCGTTCGCTTACGTCAAGTGATTTGGTCATGTATATATTAAACCGGTTATAGTTAATGGAGAAATAGGATTCCTAGAACGTGATTAAAGATATTTTTCAGTCATTAACATATACGTTTACACTTTATTTCGCAGTATTTCAGTATTTATGGGGTTGTTTTATTATACTTGTGTTTTTACTATATTAGAATATTTAAGATACTTGTATTTTTAATTTCCTTGAGTTCTAAAATATATTTTCACAATATTTATGTTATTATTATATTTGAGTTTCAATTATGTTTCGTTTTTAATATATTTGTGCTTTTACCATTATTGCTTCTTTGCCATATTTTCATTTTTGCGATTTCTTATGTTGCATATTTACTGTACATTTACTTTTCTGTATTTTCTCTACATTTGGGATTTCATTATATTTACTTTTATATTATAACGTGTCTTTGCTATATTTGGGCTTTTTCTATGGTTGTGTTCGACTGTATTAATGTTTATACTATGTTCACATTTTTCCGATTTTATTATATATGTGGTTTTATTACATTACGTTTGTTATATATTAGTGACTTTGTTGCATTTTATTATCACAATTGTTTTTACTATATCTTGTTTTCACTATCTTTACAATATAATTAAACATTATGTTTACATTAACATATTTTAATATTTTTAAGTTGTAAAAGGATGATAGATTTAATTCAGCACAACATGATATTGAGCTAGTTTGCACTAAAATTATCAGTTTTGTATACCTTCATTACATGGATATATATCTGATTTTATTGTGCATTAGTTCCACCATAATTATATGTTGCATAACGTATATTTGTATTTTACTTATATATCTTTTTAATAAACACTTTATTATACTAGCACGCTACAGTAATAAAGTGCTAGTCAATTCGCTCTCTTAATTTTACTTTATAAGATATATAGCATTTTTATGAAATGAAAACATTTGGCTTTATTACATTCGTTGGGACCCTAATGGCTTGATCGATTCATTCAAAATATCGGTCTCTAAATGTGGAAGTCAATACTCATCCGCATTCATTAACTCAAATTACGAAATAAACTACCGTGATTAAATCTTAAAACGAAATTTTCAAACATTTAATTACTTATAAACGTCATTTAAGCAGTTTAAATCAAGTATTGGAAATTAATTTGTTGGAATCAAATGATATAACTGTATGTTAATTGGAGGTAAACATTTTACCATACTATTGTTTTTACGAAATTTTTTCGAAGCATCTATTTATCAGGATTTGCTATAGATAGAAATTAGATAATGAATGATATAGATTCAGCATAAAATTTTAGAGGAGGTAGGGATTCAATAAATATTTCTACCCTCCTCCCCCCTTCCGGGTATCATTTCCGATTAAAATATTTTAATTTTACTTGAAACATCTGCTTCTCAAGATTGGCTACAGATAGAGCTAAGATGATGACTGATATGGATTCCGCATCAAATTTGCGACAGGATATAGGGCTTACAAAAGATTTTCATTTCCACTTCTGCAGATGTTGCTTCCGATTAAAAAATGAAAAATAGGTGTTGCATGAAAACTGTACAAATTTAGTTATAGATAGAGTTTAGACAATGATATGGATGCAGCATCAAATTCTGAAGGGGATAAGGATGTTAGCTAAGAGTTTTTCTTCCGGTTTTCTTCACTTTTGGTTCAAAATATTTCCTTGAAATATCTATATCTCAGGGTGGGCTATATAGATGATGACAGATATGAATTCATCCTGAAATTGTAGAGGATGTCGATGGGATCGCTAAGGATTTTTACTTCCGAATCTGGAGATGTCACTTTCAGTTTTATACAAATTCTGCAAGTACTAAAAGCGTACTATTAGTGTGCAAAAGAGCGTACAAGTGCTTAATTGCCCCATTAAAAATGAAATGAAGGCAATATTTGAAGGCGTCTTTATAAATTGATTGTTAAAAGTTATATTTTAGTGGTCTTAAAAATTTGTTAAAAGAAACAAGAGGAATAATATGAAATTAAATAACCGGCTGCTAGATTCTCTATCAAATGTCTGTGTACGACTCTAGAGTTCCTCGAGAATTTGGAGGTCTTAATAATTTTAAAAGTACTAAAATAATGACAGTAAATAAACTAAACGTCTGCTAGATTATCTGTTTAATAATAGTTTTCTAAGTGATTCCCGACGAGGGTATTTTAGAACTCTGGGTTTCCGTGACAATTTGCAAAATCTTAAACATTGTGTATGCCAATCAAAGGAACCACAAGCTAAACTGCTGTTTAAAATGAAAGTCCAAGTTTCAAATTAAATTAGGAATATCTGTCGTGCCGGAGAAGTATCACATCTCCAGAACATCACTTTCACTTCCAGTCATCCCCCCACTTCTTGAGTGACCCACATCCCGGACGATGGATTGGACGTAGTGGCTTGGCCTCCACTTTCACCGGAACTCAACCCACTGGACTTTTTCTGGGGGCACATAAAATCATTGGTGTACGAGACGCATATGGACTCCGTAGAAAATCTCGTTGCGAGAATCGTTGTTGTAGCGGACAGTATAAACACGACACCAGGTGTCTTCGAGAGGGTGCACCAGTCGTTCATTCGCCGGAGTGAATTATGCAACGGCACCCTTGACCGTCACTTTGAGCATCTATTTTGAGTCTTTCTTAATAAATAGGATTAATAGTAAATAAATAGGATTGTGCAACTTATGATTACGTTAATTTTCTTTATTTTCACTGTTGAAAGTTCAACTTTAACTTTACGCTTTTCTGACATTTAGAGGGGAATGCGACCCTAGGTTTCATTGTAAATATTGTTCACCTTGATGGGTGCTATCACCCCTCTTATTTTGTCAAAACGGTTTATATACACTCTGTGTATATAACAAATATATATATATATATATATATATAATATATATAATATATATATATATAATAATAATATATATAATATTATATATAATATATATAAAATATTATATATAATATTATATATATATATATATATATATATATATATATATATATATATATATATAAAATAAAAATGGGTTAAAGCCATTACTAACGACTTAGACTACAGCTAGAATATTGAATTTGATGTCATTCCATTTGTCACAGTTTTCGGGTCAAGAAAAAGGCTAATATTTTGAAAATTTGAATTAAAGATGGCAATGCAAAAAAAAGTAAAAACTCAAAACCACTTTTTAAATTAATCGAACACTTCCACTTAAACCAGTATATCGATTTTAGTCTCAGGCGATTAGTCTGAGCTTCCTGATTAACGAAAAATCGAACATTTTAAAACATCGATTTAGGGGTGACGATACATTGGGATTTTCAAAAAATAAGCTCTACTCTGTGTGTCAAAAATGCACGCCATTCCATTTTTATACTTTTATTTGAAACATATTTTTATATTCAGAAATGTTATTAAATGCAGGGGTCATATCTAGTGACCATTATTCTTTTTGAACGCGCGAAGAGCGATTGATATTGCTAGTTTACACACACACACATATATATATATATATATATATATATATATATATATATATATATATATATACATATATATATATATATATATATATATATATATATGCGTACTGTCGTATACGGAAATGGAGAGAGATATAAACTTTCTTTGATTATAGATTTCAACTTCAAGAATCAAGAAATGCATTCATGATATTCTGGATTTAATTCTACATTCGAAATACGCACATGCTCAAATACATCTTGAAGCATTATTCAAGTTTTAATGGTTATATTGATATAATAAAATGTATTTAAAACGCGCCAAGATAATGCATCATAATATTTTTGAACAGAAAATGCTTATTTACTTATAAATTGCTAATATCTCCATTGTTTCACATCAACTGTCGTAACAAACATAATATATATCTTATATAATTTAATTTGAGTAGTTTATATATATATATATATATATATATATATATATATATAAACTACTCCATTTTTAATTATTATTTGCAATTCTGACTTTGTTTGTAAAGTATTTGCAATCACACATTACTTTTTGTTATATTTATTTTCATCAGATGTTCTAGCGCGAGGGCTATTTAAAAATTCCATTACTCATTTATTCTTGAAATGTTGAATTATTTATTTCCTGGTAAGACAATTTTTAAATAAAGGATTTAGTTTCCTTCGAAGGGTTTGAGTTAAAAATGTAACCGTCGACGAGGGTTGAGGTAATTGAAAACGGAAAAGATTTTTTTTCAGCAATGAAAGGTCTTTAAGTTCAGATAATGAATGAAAGTAAAAAATTTACGTGGTTGGATCTGTGTGGAAAATAGCGATAAATGCGTTATAACGTTTTGAAAAACGGAACACCAGTGATTGAAAATAAATAATTTAAATCAAAATTCTTTAGATACTTAGCGATATAAATTAAGGTATACATATGTTTAAAGTACCTACTGATTAAGATTTTCTAAAATTATGTATAAAAATGTGAAATGTTCTCTTTAGAGCAAAGAGCACCTTCATTTTTTTATTCAATTCAGCAATATTAGTATTCTGGCACAATTAAAAATTTCTACCCCAATTACAAAGCTCAACGGCGACTATTTTTGCTTTATCGTACTATGTAATACAGCATATAGGAAGGATTGTTTACATGAAAATTTTCGAATTCGAGATTGTAATGCCGATATATTACCTCCTGAACACGTTTTGACTAGCTTTAAGTAATATCCGCCTGACTGAATGTTTGTGGTCGATCTTTTGTGTACATGATAGCGGTCACAAATATTAATATAGTTTCACGAAACTTAATCCGGCTTTGTTATAAAAAATCAAAAACTAAATAGAATTTTTTAAAATTCGATATAAGACTTCAAAATTTTATATTTTTATAACTTCGCAGCATAGGATACAATTTGACATAATCATGCACAAAAGGGTTTCTTTATGGCTCAATGAGACTTAAAAGTTAGCTCAGTAAAGCTCAATGAGACTTAAAAGTCTTTAGTCCTTTAGCGAGGCTAGTCACCCCAGAGGGGGGTGGAGCATTGTCAAGTATTGTATCAATTGAAATAATTTTTTCAAGATCTTTAACCTTTTGCTTACGGGTGGGACAGCGTCAATCCCAAACGAAGCACCTCTAAAAAAAGCAGTTTTTGGCATACCCTATCGCAAACAGTTCGATCCCTCTTTGCAGACATTGGCGTCCATGGTCGCCAATGCCTGCAAAGGTGCCCGTTTAGACGAATCGCATGCGGTACAGCAGGTGGTGCGTTCGAGTGAGACTGGGGGAAGGTTCGAGTAGATCGGGGATGATATTATTCCGTACTTACGGCCCGGACACCCGTATATGTATGAGAAACTAGGCTAAAATATCTATCTCATCATTTTCCGTCAGTACTCTTTGTCTTCTTGAGTCATATGCACGATGAAACGAACCTGTTCATTGCAATCGACATACCATTGGCAGAAAAAAAAACTTAAAGGATTCCGGATTTACGGAAAGGACGATATGGAAATGACTAGGAGATCGGTTGCATTCGCCGTAAATCAAGATCATTTCACAGAGTTCAGCATTATCTCTAGACTCATTAAAACTAAGTGACTCATTAAGACTCTAGTTAGGTAACAGATTTATTTGAATACTTAAATACAAAGTGTGAATGGACATAATAATGGCATAATAGCAAAGAAAATTGAAGAAGTGGTTAGTAACTATTGACAACCGAAGTTGATTTGTGGAAATTTTAATTAATGATAACTGTGCCAAATTGGATAGTATGACAGCCAACTTTTTTCAGTGATACTAAATACGGCAGGAGTAACATTTTTGTAATTTGACATTTTTTTATAGAGAGGCTGCATAGAAAGTTAATTTTCTTAACTTTCTACAGAAATATGGAACAACATTTAATTTACTATTTTATAACTGTTTTATCTTATTTAAAGCATTTTTGTAATTGGAACTATGGGCCTACAACCAACGGTTCAAAAAAATCTTTCATTGTTCAATTTTTTACTCTTCAACATTCGGAAACATTTTGCAAACAGGGATACCTAAAACCCGAATGTGCAACAAAATTCGAAATTATTCAACAAATCTTGAATAGATATGTAGAACGTTTTGTGTGAAACAGCACATAACAATATAAGGGTTTCAACCAGTTTTAAAGGTACAACTTTTTCAGGCCAAAAGAAAGCCCAACCACACTCACCAAAGTAAGACCAGCTGTTGCCAATAGATAGTAGCTCACAACACAAGGCCAGGCGTTGTTAAAGAGAATCGATAAGAAATGAAATGTTGAAGCTAATAAGCAAGCAAAAGGATTCTATGAATAACAAATAAAACCCCAGGATAATTGTAAAAAAGTAGCAGAAGGATTCAAAGTGAATGTTAAAGAAGAAGGATGTTTATTGCTTTTGAACTGTTAACACAGTTATTTTTTTATATACCGATTTATACGAAGTTTTATACGTGATTTTTTCGCCCAGAGCAGTAGGTTCAGCGTATTATGAGAAGAGGAGAATTGTTTAGTTTGATATTAATAAAATGTATATCTATTTCCAGTCAGCAACCTCAAAGAAAGCAATCTGGTTTAAAACAAATTATCAATTGGTTTTTAACTGTCATTGCTGAAAGTTTTCAGCTTGTCACGATGATCTCCTAAGGAGGCACTTACTTCGCATATCTACAAGAATACTACAGTACACACAGTTATTATAATTCAGTGCATAAATTAAAATGCATAAACAGAAAAGTGCCAATTAATATTTTAGCGGTGTTTACAGTTAAAATTGCATAAAAGTTCCTATATCTTTAATGAAAATAATACTCAGTTACGAAAATATTCTTCGTATCAAATATTTTATGCTGCCAAATCACGTATAGGTCTTATAGAGATTCCTCTTTAAAGTTTTGCATAAGCTTGTTAAGCGAACTTAAAATGAGGTACTATAGAATATACGCGAATATTTGTTTTTAAAGTATTTCTCTGTGCATTTCTATGCTATTGCCGTTTAATCCAGACTATAGAGAAGCACTCAGCAACTGTATATCGATTTTATAGGTATTTTTTCGATATCCGAGGGAATGTAACTGAAATAAACGAAGAATGTCAAAACTTGGAGAGAAATAGCTTACGCACTGTATATTCTTCAAACTTTATGAGATATCGCGAGAGATATCTCAGAGAGACATAATCATTGCTGTCAAAGACGTCTCTTCTTATATCTGTTTGGAGAATGCTATGAGCTTGGAGAATATTATGAGCTTAGAGAATGTTATGAGCTTGAAGAATGTTATGAGCTTGGAGAATGTTATGAGCTTGGAGAATGTTATGAGCTTGGAGAATATTATGAGCTTGGAGAATGTTATGGGTTGACGGCAGTGACAAGGAGAAAAGGCACAGAAAGACACTATATTACAGAAATGATTTCAAACTAAATACTCTATACCTATATCTCGAAAACTACAGTGGTTAAATGAATTTAATATGGCCCATTAGAAAGGTCTATGACAGGCCAGAATATTATTCCACAGTCGCAACATTGTATCTTCAAAAGCAAGAAACATACAACGTTTTGAATTTTCGAAAAAAGAGCAAATTTGCAGTTTTCTTCTTCTCCCACTACTTATTATTCAGAAGACTTTAGAAAAAAGCAAGAACTGCTTTGGTGACGGATCATTTAAAAGTTACTGTAAACTATTTAAGGAAATGTATACATTTCACGTGGATATCGGAAGCATAAGATAGCTCACAAATATAGTTCAAGTTTTATATGCACTGTTTTCTGGTAAAACTGAGAAAACATATGTCAAACTATTTACTTTAGTAAAAGGAAAGTTGCCAATCTGACCTCCCGACAATTGGGGAAAATATTTTAAAACATCTATTATAAAAGCAATTCAAAGTTAATTAATCAATGTTTACGCTGGAAATTCCAAGAATACTGATTGGTTCGTGAGTACAGAGAGGAGGCCTATCGTGGAACTAGAAGGCTGAAACTTTGTATACTTATTGTATGGACTACGGAATTTGTAACCCAATTCCAATTGCTTTCGATAAATCAAATAAAAAGCATAATATTAACCAACAGTTTAATGATAATGTAAATTCAACCTATGCTGAAAAAATTACTCATTTGTTGGACTTCAGTTTCCAAGACGATAATAACTTCGTTTTATAAATGATAATAAATCGTTTAGTACCCTTCCGTTGAACATTCTGATGGCTTGGGGTTTGTTTTAGGGAAATAATTATCCTTGGATTTGGGTAATTTAAAAAAATGGCAAAGCTCCAAGTATTGATAGTTTGGATTATAATATCTAAAAGGGGTAATATAATTTTAATCCAAACGTTTTCTTAAAAATTTCAACTTATGTTTAAAATCTTGTTATTTGCAGCATGTCTACGGAATGCAAGGGTTATTTTTCTACATATATCTGGGAAGGATCCCCATCTTTGTTCTTACCATCGCCCTATTTGCTTTTTACCAGTTTTGGGAAATATTTTATAAAGGGTTTTTATCAATAGATTTAAATTTTACTTAAATACAAACAAAGTTCTTCATTCAGAGGAACTTGGTTTTCGGGAACTTCACAGTTGTGATGATGCCGCTCATAAACTGGTTAGCGTAATATAGGATTTTATCCCGATTAATTATGCTTCTGTAACAGCAATTTATATTTTTTGGGCTTTTGACAATTTTAACTGGCATATTCTCCCTTTTACTTTTGAAAAATTAAATATTCCTTTTCTTTTCGGGGGTTTTACTTTTCTTATCCCAATCATAGATCAGTTATTTTGTTTGCCAGATTCTCAAACCAGATCAATGATTTACCAGATTTATAAAGATTGTCCGCAAGGTTCCGTCATTGCTTCAATCTCTGCTTTAACGACATATTGCTACTTAACACTATTTTCTATCTTCAAACTTTTTCGGATGGCTTTGTGGTGGTTGCCAGTGGCAATGCTCAGAAACTACAAGAAAATAATACAAACGTCTTAGTACATGTCATTTCTGACTCTTTGAAATTCTTTTGATAAAAGTAGCGGCATTGTCCTTGGCAAAATTAAAGCAAAATTATGAAACACGATTTTTAGATTACAAGGAAAAACATTAAAACTTTCAACTCATTTAAGATATGATTTTTAGGAATAAGTCAAGTTAGATTTAGGTCAAGTTAAAAAAGCAATTTCTCTTCAGAGAACTGTATTTACAAAAAAATTCCCAGTTATATCGTACTTCATCTGGGATTTCGCTTTTCTCTATTCTTGGCATTTGGCATTCCATATATACACCTTGTTATTAAAATTTTATATAAAAATATATTTTCTTAAAACAAACAATAGATTCCTTTTCTAGTTCAAATTTCCCTTCCCTTTCGTAATTTGACTTCAACAGTCCTATCTCTGATGCATAACCTTTCAATAGGTTTCTTTTCCAAATTGTTCTGATAATATTAACTCTGTTTATAGAATCTTTACAGACGATTCTAAAATTGATACAAACTTTTGTTTTGACATTTGAATTGTTAAGTATGATATATTGGATAAGGTTTTTTGTTACAGATGAATCTACAGATGTAAGGTTTTTTCTTACAAAGAATACAGTTTTTAAGGCTGAAATTAGTGTATGCTGTTGATTGGGCTGCTGAAAATAATTGAACCAAACTGCTAATATTTATTCTTACAAACTCTCCTCTATGTTTCTCAAATAAATCCAATTATATTAAAAATATTAGCAGTATGCCCGTTCTTCGTACGGAATATATAATATAAAACAAGCTTAAAATTCCTATAATATTTTAAATTTTACTATTACTCAAAGCATTCTATTAAAATATTTAAATTACCTAAAAGGAAGTTTAAGAATCTCTGTTTTTGCTATACAAAAATATATTCACAGGAAGTTCGGAGGAATAAAATATCCTAGTCCCGTTTGTAAATAAATTTACAAAAAATATGAAATTAAATCAATATATGCCAAAATAAAAGCGCTAAAATTATATTGGAAGATATACCCGTACTACTTATATTTTCGAATATTAGAAGATATACCCATATATTAGTGAAATATTACCCGTCTATACTATATGAGTTTCAATAATCTTCGCCAAAAAATAACAGATACGTAATAAATTGAAAATATCAATAAACCCCGTAATCTTTAAACCCGAAGGCCGTAATTAATGAAAATGTATTCCAAAATGGAAGCGCTAAAATTGTATGAAAAGATATATCCGTACTACTTGCATTCTCGTAGATTAGAAAACATAAGAAAACATAAAATTCACAATCATGTGCAAATTCCTATACTATTCTAAATAACATAGTTATTCAAAACACTCTATTAAAATATTAAAATTAATACTCCTAAAAAGAAGTTAAAAAATATATGTTCTCGCTATACACAAATTATCTTCAAAGGCAGATCTGAGGAATAAAACAGCCTGGTTCCATTTGTAAAAAAAAGTACAAACGATATGAAATTGAATCAATGTATGCCAAAGTACTACTTGTATTCCCGAAATATTAAAGATACACCCATGTATTAGTAGAAGATACATCCGTGTATTAGTAGAAAATATACCCGTGTATTAGTAGAAAATTACCAGTATTACAATATGTGAATTCCCAAAATGTTTGTTAAATCAAAACAGATGAAATATTGAAGTCAAAATATAAATTATCCCCGCAATCTTTAAACTTGAGAGCCCTGATTGATTTCAACATATGCCATAATAAACGGGCTAAAATTAAATGGGACGGTATAACCGTACTACTTATATATATATATATATATATATATATATATATATATATATATATATATATTCGTAGATTAAAATATATAACAGTGTACTAATACAAGATTACCAGTACTACAATATATGAATGTCAAACATTTTAGCCAAAATAAAACAGATTACGTAATGTAATAAAAATAAACAATACTTCCAGTAATCTTTTAACTTGCATGCCGCAATTTATATAATCCAGTCAAAAATGCAATTTCGATAAATTTATTTTATATAAATATATTTATTATTTAAATCGAAAATTATTTAATAAAAATTGTCTGCTGCATAAACACATTGGATTTACATCCATTCCTAACAGACATGATATCATTTTCTTCAAATGAATTTGCGAGAAAAAATGTCATATGCATAATGCTATGTCTATAGAAGGTTTAACTGTGCGTTTTTAATTCATATATGGACCCCTGTTCCTAGAAACTCGAAACATGGAGTAAAATTTAAGTGGGGGTTATACCAAGCCTATCTACAAAATTTCGTGAAATTCGGTTCAGCCGTTCTCCCATGATGATGAGACAAACATGCAGTCAGACAGACAGACAGGTTTTCAATTTTATTTATATAGACTAGCAGCATACCCGTTCTTTGTACGGAGTATATAATATAAAGAAATTTAAAATTCACAATCATGTGCAAATTCCTATAGTATATTAAATGATACATTTAATCAAAATATTCTGTTAAAATATTTAATACAATGCTCCTAAAAAGAAGTTTAAGAATCTCTGTTCTCGCTATACAAATTTATCTTCACGGGCAGATCTGAAGAATAAAACATCCTGGCCCCTAATCCTCGAAAATATCAATAATAATAATGTTTATACCCGAAGACCGTAATTGATATTATCCAGTCAAAAATGCAATGTGAATGAAATTTATTTTATATACATATCTTTATTATTCAAATCGGAAAATATTTAATATAAAATCGTATGCCGCATAACACATTGGATTTACAGCCGTTGTTAAACGACATGATATCATTTGCTTCAAACAAATTGATGGAAATTATATCGCCTGAATAATGCTATCTCAATGGAAGGATTGGCAGCAATTTTGTCAATTTAGGGATAATTTAAAAAATCCCCAAATTTATCACCAAGTGGGACTGTTGAACTGCGACAAATTGACGGAACATCATCACAGTACTATCCCCTAACAAAACGCAATTAATTTCAATTCTTAAGCTCAATTTTGTCAATTTCATGATATTTTTATAGATTTACAAATATTTTTTTATCAATTTGGTAATATTTTAAAAATTCGCTAAATGTGTTACTAAGTAGGGTGGATGGACTGACAGACAAATTCTACTGAAACATCATTTCATACTCTCTTCTAAAAAAACAAATTTAATTTCAATGATTTGCGTCGTTTTTATCAATTTGGGGACATTTCCGTCAATTTGGCAAAGTTTAAGAAAAGTTGCCAAGTTAGCGATATCCCGCAAAATTCGTAGCTCTGAATTTGTAGATCAGAAGAATAAAACATCTTGATCCCGTTTGTATATACTAAATGAAATCACTAAAATCGTATTAAAAGATATACCCGTTCTACTCTTTTTCTATTTCAACAATCGGATAAATGAATTTATTGGGTAAACACAATATATGAGTTTCTTAGCTAAACACAATATAAAAACTTAAAAACTCTTTGCCACAATAAATGCAAGTGATGTACGCAGTCCGCACTTAATATAATTAAAAAAAAATCAAACCGTTCTTTTCTAAAATATATTTTTATATCAATTTATTTAGTATTCAAATCGAAAAGATAATAATTAAATTTAACAGACAGATTTAATTTAATTGCGTTTCTGAGCAACATGATATAAGATAGAATCTTCCTCATAGACTGCGAAATTAAATAACCATTTTGGTTTCTTTACACATTGTTTAGTAAAAGCTTGTGAAATATAAACCATGGAGATAGATTTTCTATTTAAATTCATGTTTCAAACAATTGATGTTTTCAGAAAGTGATTAATTAACGCAAAAAATCTCCCTCCACACTCAGAGATAAAGTTTTCATTTACTTTCAAACGATTTTCAACCTTTTCGCTTGGATACACCACGGAGTTAGAGAGTAGAACTCCTGGGGAAAAGTTTCGTTTTTCATTAATATCTCGACAACCCTTGATCTTAGAAACTCGAAACTTGGAAAAAATTTATGAGAGGCTATTTCACGGCTATTCACAAAATTTTATTAAATTCGGTTCAGCCGTTCTCCCGAGATGATGAGACAAACAAAATTTTCGTTTTTTACAAATATCTCGAGAACTTCTGGTTGTAGAAACTCCAAACATAGACTAAATTTTAAGTGGGGCTAATTCTAGGCTACCAACAAAATTTTATCAAATTCGGTTCAGCCGTTCTCCCGTGATGATAGGACATACAGACAAACAGACAGACAGGCACATTTTCAATTTTATTAACACTTTACAACAAAGTTGAAAAGTGTTTATGACTTTGTTCATTCATTCTGTATGTCTGTCTGTCCTTTAGTACGATAACTGCCGTAAAAATGACTTTATCAAAATGAAATTTTAGTATGTTGTTCACAGGGGCGGTTCCAGAAAATTTTGTCGGGTGGGGCGCATAGCTAGAAAGCTAATTCACACTTATTTTGTTAAATTCGTGGTCGTGATTTGGTATGCCCTTGAATGAACTGGCAAAACATTGAGAAATCAAAGAGAAACCCAAACACATTCATAGATATATATTTTAATCATCATTTATCATATCTTAATATAATTTTATTTCTATCATTTTATATCTCATAGAACTTTTAATATCTTTATTTTTTCATATCTCAGCCATGAGTATTTATAAAATAAACTTAATTTCCTTTGTGGCAAATTAATTTATTACGGCCTCTACATCAACTCAAATATGCGGATGATCATTCATCAAAGCGAGTCTCGTCAACCGGTCTTCGGCCATTTGAGATCTCAACCAAGTTTTAAGTCCTCGCAAAGTAAATAAATCTCTCTCTGCTGTGACAATTGACATCCGAAGTGCGGACACTTTAATAAGGTAAGGGTAAATATCGTCATCTTCCCTCAATTTTTCCAATACGCCGAGCGAAAAAGACTTACTGAAGTTTGGCCTCTGACAAAGGAGTTTTACTTCTGCAACAATTTGTTGTAGGATGTCTTGATCTGAATCGTTTAATGCCATGAGATGGCATGATGCTTTGATGATCCTTCTGAAGTATGATTTAACAGCCGTAGACTTTAATTTGTTAAATGATTTGAAATCCTTTGGCGAGCGAAAATTTCTGATTTTGGTTAAAAATTGTGTCTGTTCCATAGTTTTCCATTATTTCCGTACGATGTACATTGCATATTCTCGCATATGCAATCAACGCCCACCTAAGTCAAGGCATAACTCTAAAACAGTGTATTGTATCATATGCAATCTCGCATATGCAACCCTCCGAATTCAAGATATAACCCAAGATCCGTCATCAGTGCGTTGTAGAAATTGACAAACCCCAATTTTCCCTTGGCTTTACTTATACTGCGATGTCTCGAGTACACACGTTTGAGGAATTATTGATAGAGGTATTCCCAGAATCACAACTGCTTGGTATCAACGACCAATTAAAAAGGCGTCTTTCCAATTAAAAAGGTCGAATTTGCACGATTACAAACACTGTAAGATAGAAATTCTTATCGCACTCGAAAGATTAGAATCTGCAATGTACGCTGGTTTTAGTACTATAGTCTGTGAGTCTCAGTTTCCTGTTCACGGTAGTTTCCTTTTCGTTCATTAAACTCCGAAAACCTTTTATTTTCCTACTATATTTAACTTTTTCACAAAGTTCGTTCCAGTTACAAAATATCGAAAAATAAGGCATAATTTAATAACATTTTACTTTTTCATTAGTTTGCTCAACTCGATTAGCTATTACCGCTCTGAAAGTACACCTACCATACTATCTTAGAAAATTCGAGGAAAGTCTTGCCAAGTATTTCTTTCAGGACTTTTTGGCCGGGGGTGGGGGCGAATGAAATTTTATGTGGGGGGGGGGGGCAAGTTTTCTATTTGTCCAGTATACATATATCAAATAGCTGTGTCACATAAATAGAAACTAGATTAATATAGAATGCCGCAAGGGAGCAATACCTGTCTCCGGGGGGCTTCCTTCCCCGGAAGTATGCCTGAAAGAGACACTGGGCTCTGTGTGAACACATCGTTAGGCTATCATAAAATGTTTCTGAATTTATTTTCATTATTTGACCAAATGTATTTCATTTGTGAAAATAAGTAACACCTAGTGTGCTGTGACCAAGTCACGACCTCCTCTTTCTTTTTTAATTTCTTGATACTTCCTTGAATTCAGCTTATATTTTCTACTTTAGATTGTGTTGTGGGATTTTTTAAGCATAATTTAAACGTTCCTGTATTTATTTTTATTTATTTCCTATATTTTTATTTTCTAATAATTTTATATTTTTATTTTTTTATGCCTTGAAATACTATTCTCGGGGAGGGCGCGCGCCCCTTGCGCCCTCCCCCTGGATCCGCCCTTGGTTGTTCAGATGGCCTGTGGGACCTATGGGAATATAAATGAATAAAGCCACCCAATTAGTTTTGGATTGAACCAGGATTGATACACTTAACCCTATGGGACCTAATTCTTCAAACATTTTTAAGCTGATTTAAAATTCACAAATTGCTTCGAAAGTTTTAGGAAATATTCAAATTATCCCATAAAATATATAAAAAAAATTCAGCAAAAATATATTCTGCAGTTTTTTAAATAAAAATAAAAATAATAATTACACCTTTTATATGAAGCGATAATGTGACCATTATATGAAGAGATCACGTCATCTACTTCAAAATAAAATATGGCATCCATCTTGTGTCAAAATCGTGATATTTAAAGTTCTTTTTAATTCATATTTAGTGTTGTATCCGTCCTAAAACCGCTTTATGTTTGCTTATATTCTGTGCATCTACACACTAAAAAAACGCAATTACAATATACTTGAGTTTAAATGATCATCCAAATTTGATTATTTCTACAACGAAGCCTAATTTTCACTTATTGAAAGTATAAACAGCAAATGTGCAGGATGAGTTGTATAAGATTTGCTGCATTTCTGTAACGCTTAATTATTTAACTCATGGTGTCTTCAAAATAGCTGATATGAATGAAATATTCATTGATTTTACAGAGAGAAGGGCGGTTTTTTCGATGAAGTTTTAAGCATAGAGTTTAATTACTTGTACCTTTATGGTCATAAGTTTTTAAATAAAATAAATTATTATAGTATTGTGATGAATGAAATGAATGGAAAAATGTTTATGAATGAAATGCTGCTTTTATAGAGAGAGCCAGGCGTGTGATGACGTTATTTGAATAAATTTCAGTTGTTTTCGATGAAGTTTTCAAATATAATAAATTATTGTAGTATTATGATAATTAAAATATATTACCGAGGAATGTATCGCATTTTAGAGATGTTTAAACCAGGCACTTTACATTTCAATGCCGTCATTTGAATGAAGTTCATTTTTTTCGATGAAGTTTTAAGTTTTTAAATATAATCATTTAATGTAGCATTGTGATAATTTTTAAAATATCACCGAGGAATGTATCGCATTTTAGAGGTGTTTAAATACAATTGCATGGAAGTTGGAAAGTGTTTCATAATCAATGCTTTATGCATGACTGATCTTTCTTGTTTATATAGATTAAAAGTAAAATTATTAATTCTAAAGATTTTATATTTCTTGGGTTAAAGCTTATTCTAAAAATTTTGGACCTTTACATCAAAATTGCTGCATGTAAAGAAGTACTTATTAAAATTTTCTTCCCGTTCTCATGTTTAAAGTTTTTTGTAGAAATTCTTGTATTGAACTTTGGAAAAATTACCTCTCCTCGTACTCATGATTCCTCTAAAGTTAAATCTTTTCTTCCAATCGTTGATCCCAAACTATAGAATTTTAATAAATTCTTAATATGGAGTATATCATCAATTATCCGAATACCGATCAATCGAAACATCGGTTAACCGAAAGCGTTCCAGTCGGCATATTCAAATTTGAGCGCCCTTTAGTCCCTCTAGCGGTCGGTAGTGTTGTGGCTGCAACGCTTTCGCTTTCCCGAAAAACCTCGCGTCGCCAGTGGCGTGTGAGCCTTCTCTTGTGAGAGATCGTGTTGTAGTTATTGTACCGTTCGCAATGGCGACTAAACGTAAACGCGTTGTTCTCAATGTTTCCGATAAACTTAAAATAATAGACCAGTTGAAGAATAGTGCTAGTGAATCAAGCTTAGCTCGGGAATATACAGCCGTTACAAAATGATGTCATTACAAAATTTGCGAGTGTACTTGACAGTGAAGATGGAAGCTTGCACAGAAAAACGATGAAAATGGCAGAACACCAGGATTTAAACACTGCAGTTTACACATGGTTCATGCAGATACATAGCCAAGGGCAACCAATAAGTGAGCCTTTGATTTGTTGAAATGAAAGCTCTTGAAATGAGCAAGAAACTAGAGGGTAACGATGATTTTAAAGCGACTACGGGCTGGCTTATGAGTTTCAAATCTAGGCATGGAATTAGGGAATTTGACATCCAGGGTGAAAAACTGTCGGCTGATACTGAAGCAGCTGAACATTTGAAAGAGTCTTTTAAAAACATGATTGATAAGGAGGGCTACAAAAAAACCAATGTCTACCATGCAGACGAAACTGGTTTGTACTGGAAGAAAATGCCAACAAAATTACTAGTTTCAAAGAATGAAATGTCAGTACCTGGTTTTAAGGCAAGCAAATCACGCATCACTGCTATGGTATGCGGAAATGTTACTAGAACGCACAGGCTACGTTTGCTAATCATAAGGAAGTCTAAAATTTCGCGGGGCTTTAAGGGAATAAAAAAATTGCCGGTCACCTACAAGAACCAAAAGTATTCATTAATAGATACAAACATTTTATAGAATGGTATGACACTGTAGTTGTCCCTGAAGTCAAAAAGCATCAGCTTACAACTGGGAATTCTGAAAATGTTTTGTTGTTGATTGATAACGCTCCAAGTCATCCCTCAAACCTTTCACTGGAAAAAGAAAACGGATAGTTTAAAGTTTTTTTTTTTTTGCCTCCCAATTTAACTTTAGCCCTCCAATCTATGTATCAGGGGGTCATTGAAAGCTTCAAATGTTATTACAGAAAGGCATTGCTGCGTATAGTTCTGATTGGGAATGAATACAAAAAAACAATTCAGCAAGTGTACACCGAAATTAACTTGAAAGATGCTGTGTACCTGGTAGCAAAAACTTGGAATAAGCTCATTCCAGCAGATGGGTCTATCACTGCACCTGAAGAGCCATCAAAAAGCCAATTTGTATCAGAACTGGATGGGCTGATTAAAGGATCTTCAGGATTTGAAGAATGCGACCAGGAAAACATTCAAGACTGACTCGAATATGATGTCGATGACCCTGACTATCAAGTATTGGCGGACGATAACTGACCAATGATCATTACCAGTGTCATCGACGACCAGGACACTTCCGACGACAAGGAAGAGCCTAGCGATGACGACCGTTCTGAAAAAGGACCATCCAGTGAGGAAGCTTTTCACTGCCTTGAGACGACCATGAAGTGGTTAGAACAACAAGAAGAATGTTATGCTATCCAATTGCTGTCTTTAAAACGTGTGCAAGATTTAGCGAAAAAAAACGAGTCTCAGCTCTGAAGCAAAAGATAATTTTGGACTTCTTTTTCTAAACTGCAGGCTTACTTTAATGTACTACTTTATGTAAGGCATGTATTTGTAAAACGTGTGATACAAAATATATAAACATTTTGTGTTTACTATGACTGTTTCTTTGTTTCATATTGTTCCTATGACAGTGGAACAATTTTTTTTCGTAATTGATCGGCTATCTGAAAAATCAGTTATCCGAACACCCCCAGTCTCCAATTGTTTCGGATAACAGATGCTCTACCGCACTTTTGAATAGACCACGACCACGGGCAATTTTTAGACTACTTATATAAGTACTCTAAAGATGGTCCAAGTAATATTACTTACATATTAAATCAACTTCTAATTGCATTTGAAATTACTTTGGCGACGTTGATCATTATATATTTTTTGCGCCCATAATAAAAATTTCATTTATCTAAACTTCTAAAATTTCATTTATCTAAACTTCTAAAATTTCATTTATCTAAACTTCTAAAATTTCATTTATCTAAACTTCTAAAATTTCATTTATCTAAACTTCTAAAATTTCATTTATCTAAAATTTCATTTATCTAAAATTTCATTTATCTGCTTTATTAACTTGATAATACATCCGTCACTGCACATACTCAACTGAGATTTAGGTAAATATAACCTAAAAGAGACCGGAATATCATAACGACTTGCAAAGAATTCATGACTTAATAGGGATTCGAACTACCGATTTTCGTCTGGCCAGTCAAAGTTTTATTCATTTCGCTACTGTGGCGATAGAATTTTTTTGGTTACCTTCTATCTTTATACCGATATTTTTTCTTCTAAAGGGGAACCTACATTTGTCTCATTTCATATCGAACTTCAAATTTAAAAAACCTTCTCATTCCTGATTTTTACATAGAAATAAAAAAACTCAAATTTGTTAATAAACAATAAATAAATTTATCCCAACATAAAATGCCGCTCATATTAAATGTCAAAACAGAATGACGTCTCAAATGCACGTAATGAGTGAACTTCTTCGGCGTCGGCCGCCAGTTAGGAGTGGCATACCAAAATACGTGTTTGTGAATTTTTTTCTTGGAAAGTTTGCACTGAAGAACAAAATCCATTATGTCTTATTAAAACAATCGTCTGCTTAGCAATTTTATTATGCAATATTTTACGCTGTGATCTAGTTACTATTTAGGATATTATCACGCTTATTGTAACAATCGTGAATTGAAAATAACTGAGATAAATTTGGAGTTTATTCAAACTGTGTATTTTTGGAACCTCGGTCTAACCTTAGTTCTGAGTTGTGCAGGCGCTATTGTAAAAGTCATAAGTCTTAATTGTATTCCGAATCATGGATCGCTGCTATTAAGTTGCCACTAGTTCCATGGACGATATTATATTCTGCAATAGTTAAAGTGGACCTCATAGTCAGCTTTAGAGCTCAAGCCAAGAAAATTAGTTATTAATTCAGCTAATTAACGAAACTGTCTAGTTTTATAGCATCAATCTGTTGTGATCTGCCCTTGCCGAAATATATTCAAGTACTCCCAAATACCTCTTCATGTGCTCCCTGGGGCTCGCGTACCTCAGGTTGTGAAAGGATGCTTTGAGATAAAATATATTGATCGACCAGGGCTCGAAAAATAACTTCAAATCCATAGATTCTTACATAATATTGCCATATTTCATAATATTGCCGTTCTCAAACAGTTTTTGCAGTTTTCTGAGAAGAACCAATTTATCGGCTTACCGCCAGTACAGTAAAGCATGTGGGGGCAAATTTATTTACTTCTACAGCGCCGCTCACTTTGCTGCGTCAGCCATCAGGAGTGTGTGATCTATGATCTTGCTGTTGGTAAGGGAAATATTCTAGCGTTAAATCACTGCGGTTTTATGGGGCATTTTTTTTGTTCGGGCGAGATTTTAGTGTCTTGAGAACACGAGATACGAATAAATATTTCACGATGTCTTCCGGGATAGCTATTAGGCAGGTGTCTTAGTACACCATATACTAGTTGTTGATTAAATCACTAAGTGCTCATACTGGACTCTATGAATGTATATTTATAAAGCAGTGATTTTTTTATTTTATAATTTTTAAAATAATGTTTAATAAATTTATTAGTACAGATTTAAAATGTGGTGTTAGTATTGATTAGTATGTTGCATTATTGTTATACACGTTGCACAAATTTTCATTTTTCTTATTGATTAGTAAACAACCGAAAAGTTGTTGAATAAGTCACTAACTGCTAATACTGGGTGCTATGGATGTAGATATATAGACCGTGGTTTTATAGTTTTTGTGTTATTTTATAACATACCTTCTGCAAATGTATTACTACAAATGTAAAACGAGGTTCACCTCGGTGTTATTGACTAGTAAACTATTTAATATTTGCTAATCCAGTCGCAAATTAATGAAATGGATGTTCCTAGGGATGCAATGGATGTAAATTTAATGAACGATTATGTATTTTGATTTCGTTATTTGATTTCATTATAAATTATCTGTTTTAAATAATGTATTTGTATAGATATAAAATAAGGTTCATCTAGTTAGTATTGATGAAACCACTTAATAGTTGTTAAATGTGTCACAAAAGGCTTATACGGGATTCTATGGATGTAAATCTATAAGTCGTGGTTTTATATTTTTGATCCTGCTATTTTATGCATTATTTTCTGTAAGTAACTTTGTGTCATCAGTGTAGATATGTATTAACAAACCACCCAATAATTTTAGATTACTAAGTGCTGACACGGGACGCTATGGATGAAAATTTGTAAAACTTTGATTTTGCACTTTTGTTTTCGTGATTTCATGAATTATTTTTTATAAATGTATTAATACAAATTTAATATTAAGCTCACCGTGATAAGTTGATAAGTTAAACATGGTTATTCAATGAATTAGATGTCTAGATAAAATCATCAGTACAGATGAGTTATTAAAACGTGCACATAATAAATAGTTCATTGTTCCTTCAGTACAAAATTTAGTAGTTTAAAAACGACTTTGATTTTTTGTAATTTGAAATGTCTAGAGAAAAATAAGAAAAAAGCGTAGAATGTTTTGTTTGTTTTCTATATATTGCACATCAAACTGTATTTTAATTATTTCTTCGTATGTTTTGCTTCTGATCATTTTTATATATCATTTTATAATTTTTTTTTCTTTATTTGATCAATTCGTTTATTTTATCATATAATATTTCATCAATTTTCATATGAATTATTTTCTGGGTTTATTGCTAGGTTGGAGTCGTTTTATAAAATAGTTTAAGTTTTCTAATTTGCAAGTCAGTACTCGAGATAAATATTTGTTCATTTCACATTTTTCTGCTCCAGTTGACAAAATAATTACTAGTTTTCTTGGTAAGTTTACATATATGCACTTAAGACATAAGAATTATTAATGCCTAGTTCCAGTCTTAATAAAAAGTTGTAGATAAAACGTTAAATGAAAGCAGATCAAATGTAATTCCAGGCTGCTAAAAATAAAGACACAGTGGATGTAGGACAAATAGCATACATTTAGCGATAAAAGTTATCATCTATATTTTATAAGTCATCTCATAGTTTATATGTATAGATCACCATCTATGGTTTATATGTATAGATCATCATCTATAGTTTATATGTATAAGTTAAGCTGTTTAAAATAATTATAAATTACGTTTATTTGTTAATGATGCATTCTACAGTATCAGACTTAATATAAGATTAAAGCAGCGCTCGAGCACTCGAACGGATCGAACTTGGGATTCTTTGCTTCAGCCAGCCATACCACTTCAACTATGTGGCAATTTCTCATGAATTTTCTTACTTCATCCATTAACAATACTAACAGATATATATATTTACTAACGGATGTTTATTGTGCATTATAATACTTTATAAAGCTTCGAATAAAGATTAATTGCACTAAATGCATGAACGGAATTATTTGGATATAAATTTTAATTATAATCATTATCCCTGATTTTAAATATTTACATAATTGTTTTGGGAGGAATTTGAAAAATATATGAATGGAATTCAGTCATCGTATTCATGGTATTTTTATTGTGTCTGTAATTATATTGAAAGACTTATTATTTTTGTAAAGTGGTTCTCATCCCGAAATTGTTACATACAATCAAAAGTTATAAAGTTTGTAAAATATTTTAATATACAAATAGGAATTGAATTTCATAAGTTAAAAGTAATATGAAAAAAAATTAATGAACTAGCTTTAAAAAATCTGGAATTCTTTGAGGTTCTTAAGTTATAACTGCACCGAAAGTTATATTCTTTGTCGCCTATGGGAGATATTAACTCTATAATATCATGTGATCTTCTGGATTTAAATATTATATTAATTATGAATACCTGTGAAAATGAAGAATCGAAAAGAATTTGCTATATTTTAATTATTCTAGTATTTAAACATCTCTGAAAATAATTAACGAAGCAGGTAAGTTCAAATTACAAACTTATAGTTATTATTTACTTCATTAAAATATAATTATATATTTTTAATTCCTACTTTGATTAAGTTTATTTAAAGTGGAACTCATATTATCTTTAACACAGCATTTGCAAGAAATACATATAAATGTCGTATACATATTTTAAAACAATTGAAATAAAATGGACCTCGAGTTATCCCCTGTAAAAAAAATAAAATATCATAAACTTAAACGTATTTCGAATCAAAAAGCTACCAATGAATACAAGGTCACAAAAAATATAAAATGGTAAAATGTTCCCTCTTTCTCCTAGATTAAAATTTCCATTTTTACCACCAAAAGCTTTGCTTTCCATTAATATCCCATAATATCACTTGATTAGACCCGCCGGCAAAACAAAGGTAATGATCGCAGACTGAATAAAAAGTAAAGAATGAAAAAATATAATTATCTGAAGCAGACTTTCACACAACAATAAAGCTGTAATCGCAGTAGAAGTACCGCGGGAGCCATAACATTTCAATTAGGGGTAGAGATGTCGTCCCTCCCATCCCAAAGATATTAGCCATTTGCGTTCTGTAACGTAAGCCGCACGTAGCACTCTTTAAATCGCACTAAAAAAAGAGGTATAATAGTCAGGAAATAACAGAAAAACGAATAACCATCACATGTATTCCGCAGTGAAGTAGTAAAACAGCAATAGGGAACGGCCGGCCGAATGTTTTACGACATGGCACAGCCAATTTCAAGAGTTTCACTCCGTGACTGGGACTGTTTGGGAAGAAAAAATGGCGGCACCCAAAGGAAAGTTATAAAATCCGCGGTATGTCAACGTGTTCATGCAATTTACTGCCGGAGTTGCAGTAGAAATCTATTTTACGACGATGAAGGAAGGTGGAGTAGAAGACGCAAATGGAATACAATGGAATGAAGATGCACTCAAAAACTCAAACTCCCTTGAGTTTACAAACTCTGATGCATGAATCATACCGTTAAAGTAATGTATTTATCAAAGCGAATTCATTTTAGTTGGTTAAATTAAAAAAAGTTAATACATATTTGAAATTCTCTCTGTCCCAAGGACAAATTTAAAAGCGCTGTTTTTAAAAAATATTTTGGATTTTCCTAGGAATAGAGTGGTGGTTCATTTTAGACTTCTGGTTGGGTACGATTGTCTTCTGCTCACCGTTTTAAAATTGGACTTGATGAATTTTTCTATTGTGTTTTATGTGCTGAAAAGAAAATTATGAAAACGGATTATTTGGATTCGTGAAATACACTTGTAATTTTTGAAGTATCACGTTAGAGAGGCTATAGGCTAACGCTATATTGGCCAATTGTTGGACGCTCTACAGTAGTTTTGTATACCTGACAATTAATTTGGTCAGATTCTGCAGTTGTAAATAATATATATATATATATATATATATATATATATATATATATATATATATGGGTAGAAGAACCGATTGGTAGATATTAAATTGATATAGTGACTACATATTTGTCAGACATTTTAGTAATACCACTATTAGTACAATTTGGGCTACTATTTACAGTAATATTGGTAAGTAATATTAGTCAAAATTTGAAAGTCAATATTGTGACAGTATCAACCATATACAGAATATGTTCCCAAGGTAAAGTCACTATTTTAAAAATATCATCAACTGAAATGAAATATCGTATTGTCAAACATTAAGGTGTGTTAATGTTAACGCCCTTGGAACGAGTCATCACGTTTATCATGCCTACGTGCGTAATAAAAAGGTAAACTGATATCCATTTTAGTTTCATAATCACCGAGACCTCTGATATACTTCTATTTTATTATTAATTGAAGTATGATAGATATCATATTCACTTGGTTAACCATCTAAATACTAATAAAAGCACCTCAAATGAACATTAGAAATTAATTTTAAATAGGCTGGTGCTGAAATCGTTCAAGTAGTCTGATTCTCGTATTAAAGAGAATTGTCCACTCATGTGTCGAAGGGGTATAATTAGCTGCTAGCTAGGCCTCTGACAGCTCTTAAATTGCAAGCTGGGATATCATCGTTACATCTGAATCAATGCCCACTCCACCCTTTTTTCATTAGCACTAATGGCAAGGGTTATCAAGACGATAAATTATGACCTATATCAGATGGAACAACGAGGTCGAAAGACGAGGGTAGTTCGATTCCAATAGCTTTAATCAACTTGGTAAAAGGGCGGAATCTTTAAGCACATACCATTGTAGGTTTTAAACATTAAAATGATGGTAACTGGGTTATTTTATCACCAGATTTACTTACAATATGGGCTTTCCCTTTTTAGGATTGATTGCTATATTGCATACCCAGATGAATGAAGCAGGTGATATTTTACTCAATGTAATACTATCTCGATAGAATGGTGAATAAATTCTATAGTGTGTTATCTAGTAAAGATTACACGTAGAAAATAAATTGATATATCATCGATATAAATTTATGGCTGTTTCCAAACGGGTGCAATTTCTCCCTCTTTCAAAGATAAGGAATTGTGTAATAACTAAATAGAAATGATGAATTATCCATTCTCACGGAAACGTATTATGATTATGATAGCTTTAATCAGATTGGTAAAAGGGTAAATTGTTTATTGAATGCCATGGTAGGTTGAAACATTCAAATGCTGGTAACACGATTATTTTATTACCAGATTTTTTTTTATATTATATGTGTTACAATGGTACAATTTTGCTGTTAAGTGTGACTATCGTTGTAATCGCCGTATCGATGCAAGAAAAATTTAAGTGCAATCATCATATATTTTGAATAATTTCGGTAGAACGAAGTTGTAAAGACTTTAAACAAAAACCTTAATACAGGCTTGCCAAAATAAAACTGGTCTCTGACAAGTTTTTTTGGAATTTCGTGAAAATGTAATCTAAACAGCAAGGAGATCATTAAAAGTCTTTTCCGGGCCAGTTTTATTTTATCAACACTGTATATACAGGTAGAAAGCTTATATTGGTGAACCTGCTTGTTAAGTCCTGATAAGATTAATGTTGGCATCTTGTGTGTGCATGATTGGATAGGCTTGACCCTTCCCTGCCGGTAAATGAATGAATAACAAAATCAGTTTTCCTTCTACAGACAGACTAGTTTTCTAAGGATTTAATTATGATTTACACATTGTGTTTTCACTGCGCACATTTTTTTGCAAATCTTTATTAAATGTCAAATAAATGATCGCATGGAATTGTTTTGGAATCCTTGAATAAGTATTTCAAACATTTTAAAATAATATCCATGTATACATAGATATTATTTAAAAATATACCGATTGAAAGTCATATTTGCTGATAAATAGTGAAAATAATATAGTTTGTTCTTACGTACATCGTTTTCAATGTTTAAAAAAATCCCAAAGTTACGTATATTATTTATCAGAATTTTAAGCACAATTTTAAGGGGTATAAGGAAATCCCTTGAAATTTGTTGCTATTAAAGGAACGAAATAGTCTACTAGATGGAATTGTGCAATATGGGTTGCAGTATGAGTTGCATTTTATGCCTTTTTCTTTCTCATACAATATGAATTATGTGTAAAGCAAAAATGTTATTTCGGACCAAAAATACCATTGTTATTTTTTTATTTGGGAACATCTCTGAACATAAATAAACAATGAATAATGTAAAACTACAAATGTGATTTGTAAGGAAAAGTAAATTGAAAGTGTCGTAATGAAATGTGAGAAACATAAACTTTGAAAGATTTCTATCTGCGCATTTTATACTAGTATTAGTATATAAAATTTATAAACTAATGGTATTTTTTTTAATGTTATGGTACTGCCACAATACGTCATTCTTGCACGAATGTGCTAAATTAGGCAACTATTTTGCCCAGCGAAGGGAGCAGGAGATCTGGCCAAGTTTTTCAAAGGCAGAGAACAAAAGAAGACTTATTCCATACATTATAACTCCGTGCTTGATTCATTACGAATAAAAAAAAATAATTTTGTCTATGAATTTGGGGAGGGAATTTAAGTTCCCACAATATGGCATATGCAGAAACCATATAGCACCCTCTGTCCACGTTTTGTATTAAGTCTGTTGTCAGACTTAACGCATATTTCACACAAACTGCCCTAGAAAATCATAGATAAGATACTAAACATGGTCAAACAATTTGCATAGATGAGAAACTGGATACTTTGAATAAAATATCTGTATTCTCCCAGAACTTAAGTTATTCTATTCCTCAGATAAACACGGGAAACAAAAGAAAAATAATCATAATTTCGGTATATTTATTAAAGTTTCATAGCAATACTTATTCCACTCCGGGTCAAGGCTCACTGCAGAGAAAAGTATTTAAATCAAGTTTATGAATTTGCTTTTCTCTGAATATACATTACGAAAAAGCTGGGGCAGACATTATGCACAAGATACTCAGCAAAATATGTTAATTTAGACTTTCTGTTAGTAAATGTTATGAGCAAAAGCTATTTGAGCTCCAAATTATAGAATAGGGTTAAGATATTTTTAAAGTATTTTCTCAAAAATTATTTAATTAGTGAAAATAAGATAAAGGTTTTAAACACATATATGAACGTATAAAATATATTTTTGTAATTAATAGCAAGTAACATAAGTAAAGAAATCAGAAGGTAAATAGGTAAATTGCAAATCAAATAAAATGACAAAAATCCGGCGATTCCTTTGAAAATGCTAAGTAAAGCGAACAACTTGGCTCCAAATGATAGCTTAATCTCCTGCTTGTGAAAATGCTAAACTATTGTAGTAGTGACGCCATCTAACGTGATAAAAGAGAAGCAAAACGAGAAACAGTATAAAAACAAGAAATATATTTGTCCGAAACGGAAAGTGAAAAAATAATAATGCAAATAGAAATGGTTATGGCATAATTCAAAGAAACAAGGTGTCATAAATGAATCATTAACCAGAAGTCTGCGAATCTTTATTCTCAGAATTAAGGAATGAGAAAGTTCAATTTATTTCTGTGTATCTTATTATTTTTTTTTTGCCATCTCGTGTCCATACCTTCTGCGTTTTCATACTGTCTCACATTTTATTTCTTCTTTGTTTGAATAGGTAACGCCACCATTGCTATTATGTTAACATTTTTGCTAACAAATGACAAATTCTCAGTCAGTGGTAAGGAAGTGGTTTACTTGCATTGAAGGTAGAAGACCAAACTTTTCAAAATTATAATCGGATTTTGTCATATGATTTGCGATATTGTGGTTTCTTTATTTATTGTTATTATACAAAGTCACCTATTGTATTTTGCATAGACGTAAGAAAAGCTATTTGTATTTCTGTCTGTCAAGTTTGGCAACAGACAGGCATTTGTCATTTTTGTGAAGTTTCGCTAGGTTGGCAATAATTTAATGTCTCTGAAAATTAAACTCAATTCTTTTAGCAACCCCTGTTGCTTTATTTGATGTGATGGAAAAATGGCTTATTGTAAAATATGGAATCAACTGAAAGAAACTGAACAAAATGAGTTTATATGTTTCTAAAGGGCAAAAGAACATATATTAATTTTACTGAAATAGAAAAAATTAAATATACATATTTACCACTATAATAAACTCCATAGATAATTTGTATAAATATCGTGCTTTTAATATTACATTGTACAAATAAAATAAGTTTTCCAATCAGTAATTTATTACCTTTGAACAATAAATATAACATGAAATTTATGAAGAGACTTCATACGGTGGCAAATAGTGTGTGGAATGTGGAAATCATTTTTGACGGAGTTATTAAGCATTTTTACTCTCTTTTGCATACTTATATCATACATTCATAAAACAGAAAGTGACATCTCCAGAACTGGAAACGAAAATTATTAGTGAACCCCTTTTGTCACCTCTAAAATTTAATGCTGAATCCATACCAGTTACCATTTATTCCTGAGAAATATATGTTTGAAAGAATTTTTTTGAACCGGAAGTAAAAATTCCTGAAAGTGGATATCCTTAGTGAACTTCTAATCTCGTCTGGAATTTAATGATGAATTCATATCAGCTACCATCTAAGTTCTATCTGTAGCCAGTGTGGAGAAATAGACTTTTGAAGAAAAATTTTGAACCAAAATTGGAAAGTAACCGGAACTCGAAATAGTTAAAGAATCCCACATTTCTTTTTAAAGTTTGATGCTGAATCCGCATCAGTCATCATCTAAACTATATGTATAACACATCCCAAGAAATAGATGCTTTAATTAAAATGAAATTTTTTTAACAGGAAATGGTAAAGATAAAGATTTAACAGGAAAGTGAAAATCCTTAGAGAATCCATTCTTCTCAGAAATTGGAGGTGAATCCAATTCAGACATCATTTGAGTTCTCTATATAACAGATTCTGAGAATTATGTTTCAAAGAAAGATCTTTCGTAAAGCAATAGCACGGCAAAAGTTTTGCCACCAGTTTTTTAAGCATAAACAAATAGACATTTCGGATAAAATTAAATACTTTATATTAAGTTACGAAACACTGAACGTATCTTCGACTCGGTAAATAAATACACGTAAATAACTGACCACTTATTATGAAAGAGTACACAATTCACAACAAGACTGATTAAATTAGTAATAACTAAACTATGAGTGATATATAGAAAATTTTATTAAATGCAGTCGTTATGCGTATCGCATGTAAATATTGCCATTTTCATGGACGAAGTTATTACAACATATGATGCATTCAGAACAGAATTTGTTTTCTAAACAAAATCTGAAAACATTTACTTCAATCAGCAGATAATTGATAATCTGGCTAGATAAACAAATGTATCCCCAAATATGATTATCATTTGTGTTTAAAGATATTAGATAAACGCGTACTCTATTTCGTGAAACAATCCATGCTGACGTTTGCTTTTGTACAAGTATAATTCGAAATTCACACAAACTTCTGCTGAAAAGGTAAAACATTTTAAAAATTGCTGTCATATAATATGCACTGAACTGATGGACTGAGTGATTAAGTGAGGGGAGGAGGGGGATGTATCAAAATTATGGATCACTTCCACTATAACTAGAACTTTGTTTATGGTGTCATTCGTTCCAAAGAGATCAAAGAGACCAAAGAGATCCTTCAAGATCAAATAAAAAAGAATTCAAAAATTCGAATTAAGGGTGACGGTGTAAAGGAATAACAATAAAAAAATTAATTTACTTAATTATTAGCAATGTCACACAACCTAAAATATTGGCTTTGGTCCCATTCAATCCTTCTCAATTTTCAGGTCAACAAAATAATCTGTTGTTTCAAAAATTCTAAGTAGAGGTGGCGATACAGGGGAATAATTAAAAAATCCAAAACCACTTTTAGAATGAATTTCGGTTTTGATCTCATTCAATTCGTCTCAGCTTTCAGATCAACGAAAATTTTGAAAATTCAAATAAGGGTTAACGATGCATAGGAGTTTAAAAAAAAACTTACACTACTGTGTCTCTCAAAAACAATAAATACGTAATTTGACATCCATTAGCTGCCGATAATTAGAACTCGTTAACCACGGCTTTGATTATGTGTGTAGGTGTCACAATTAATGACAAATAGCCATTGAGAACGTTAAAAATGCTAGTCTATAATAGTTGTCAAAAGTGTCTAACGTATATTTATCTTTGCAGGTCCTACAGATTTTCTATTTTCTCCTCCCCCTTGAACTAGAAGGCTGAATCTTTGCACACTTATAGTACCGTGTGTTGTGCAGAAATTAAGAGAGCCGGATTTACTCTCCGGGAATGGTTAAAATGTAAAATTTCGAAAAGTATTTCAAGACCTCCTCCACCAGAAGCCCTTCCCTTGGCTTAAACGGCTAAATATTTTCACATTTATAGTAACGACTTAATGTTACAGAACCTAAAGGAGACGGATTTTTGATTTGCATCCCCCAGGGTGGAGAAAATAGGGGGATACGAAAAGTTTTCCAGCCACTCTAGAAGCCTCACCGTTGACATAGTAGACTAAATCTTTGCACACTTATAGCATAGATAACAGTACATCATCTAACCGAGCCGGATTTTCGACGTACTTCCCCGAAGTGACGGCGAAAATGTCGTTGCTTCTAAAAGTGTTTTTAGACACATTAGAAGTACCCCAGTGGCCTAGATACCGAAATATTTGCACACTTATAGTATCGACCAAATATAACCTTCAGATTTCACCCTATCCCCCTCCCTCCGAGGAGCTGATGATTGCAAAGGACCAAACAGTGGGACACTGCGGATAATCGGAAAAATACTAAAGAAGTAAGTGAACGTTTAACAAAGAATCGAAACGCTTGCTCACTAAGGAAAACTATTGTATACTGTTTATTATTTCTTTCATAGATTTTAACTCCTCCTCGTTAGCAGCACCGTATCAGTCACGTTTGCTGTTCTAACATCAGTCGTCGATTCTGGTCTAATGATTAAATGTTGCTCTACTTTTTTGTCAGGACAAAGAAGGCTGTTTATTAACTTTGAAACCCAAGGTACACAAAATTTATTTTGTGTGGTAGCATTTACGATGTTTGATTACATTAGCAGCTGTTTGAGCTATACGTAATATATTATCTCACAAAAACACCACTGCATAGTAAAAACTCCCCACCAAGTACAAAAACCTTCTTCCAAAAAAGTTATGAAATCTCAAAGTAACTAGTGCCAAGTTTCCGCTTAACTGGAGCTTCACTTTTAGATATAGGTATCCTTTCGAAGGATTCTAGCGCTCCACATAATTATATGCAGCCCGTTTTAGTCGTAGTCAATTTCTTTTAATTGACGATGGCTAAAAAGAACAAACTATGATTTGAATGTGGGTTAGAATGGTGTAGGTCCGTCAACACGGAAGAAAAAATATCAAAAAATTATGTTTTTTTAATTTTTTAAATAAATCATTTTTTTTCAAAATTTAAAAGAAAAGTATGCACCTCGAACCAGAGCACATAATTGATTAAAATCGGTATGATAATTTTGGCTGCAGGTCCGTCAACACTGAAGAAATCAAAGATCGAGCCGAAAATTGTAAAACATGCACTTTCAAGTTTTTTCTCGAGTGCTACTGCACCAACTGTAATGTTTTTTGTTTCATTTTTATCAGCTTCGTGATCATATTACATAAAGAGGTCAAGTCCATATCTATTTTGGAGAGTGAGGTACAGAACCCTGAAAATTGGGTTTTGCCACGTTATGCATAGCATACATATGTCAGATACAGATTCGGAAATGACGATCTGGCAGGACGGAAAGCTGCTACATTTCTAAAATCAAACATTTTATCCCAATGCTTTCACCTGTTTTCAGACACCGAGATGTGATAAGAGCGATCCTCGCTAAAAAATTAAGTTAAATACCTTATTACAGCACTAACTAATCCATCGGCAAAATACACCACACAAAGACAAAACCAAGACAGGTCGAATCCCCATTAATGTTCCCCGAGAATTGATGTGATGGGCTCTTTACGTTGTTTCTAATTGCAGAGAATAACACCTTAAGCATCCAATGAAACGATAACGAGTTTTCCACCTTTTCGACTATCGTTAGACAGCTAAATGTGGCCATTTCATTCGGTTTTTATTATCAGGCGAGAAAGGTGCCAGACACATACTCTATCGTTTAAAGAACAATTTTTTTCAAAAGATTCAGCATACTTGACATAAAAAGAATAGGAATAAAATGATAAGGATTTTTTATATATAAATCATGTTAAAAAGCAGTGCGTTTGTGTCGAATATTTTGCAGAATTTTCAACCATTTTCTTTGAAAAACACAGTATGTGCAAAGAAAAATATTATAACGGGGTCAAATATCCAACTATCGTATTTTATAGTCTTTAATCGTGATGGTCAATAAGGTGAAACGAAAAACATTTTTTTTCGCAAACTTTTGTAATAGGGGGAAAACGTTACCCAATAGTATGAGATGTTTTCATACAAAATTAAAATGATTTTGATTAATATCTTCAGGTGACGCAAGCGCGTTAAATGTAGAAAAAAAAATAAGAAATATGCCATTTTTCGATTTTTTTTTCAGATTATTTTATAGTCAACCTAACGTGATAGAGAGCAGAAGCTACCTTTACAGATAAAATGTCGTATTGTGAAATTTAAAGAAACATAATTAATTGTTTTCCCCATCACAAAGCAGTTGAAAATTGCCACAAATGCAGAAAACGACATATTTCACATTATTTTCTTAATAGCATACTTAATTTCATGAAACTTCATCGGGCGCAAAGGATGCCGGGTTTGCTTCCTTTATTTTTTATTTTATTAATGAAAAATAGTTTTTCTTCAGAATATTTTCCGTACCATGTTATATAGAATATATGTCGAAAACCCAGACCATCCGACTCGCTCTAGGGCACGAGCAGCACATATAGAATACACGTGTCAACTTTCATATCACATTTACTAGGCAATTTTAATCAACACATTCACAGTAGATCAGCAATAAACATGCAGGTGGTGTCATTCTGGTTTAGGAGGGGTAGGTGGTGCCGCATAATTGCAAATCAGTGATTCATAAGCTGCTGTAAGTGCAGTACAGTTGATTATAACACTGTGACATCTGTTATGCAACTTGATCCCATTTGTTCATGTGTGCGTGTGTGTCTTAGTGTTTGTCTAGGATTGTTTTGTGTATTAGTTACTTTTATTCATATGCTACCATATCATTACCTTTTAATTGACTATCAAACCGACAATTTATTTTGTTTAAAATAGCACATGAACATTGTTCGAGCTAGGCAAAAGTTTGATTTCCGTAGAGAATTCAAACTTTTTTGGGGCATTCGAAAGACTTTGGAAAACTTCTACTTACATATAAAGATATAATGAAATTATATCTTCAAAGGCAGCATAAATTAAAATCGAGTAACCAAATACAATGCATAGCGGTATGTAAATTTTCAGTAATTCTGGTAGTAAAATATTAAATATATATAGTTAAAAGCATCAATAGTATCTCGTACTTGTGTCTTGCAAATGATAAATGCTTATCATAGAAAATATCGAAACGTTTTAAAATTTAATAAGAATAATAGAGGTGCCCAAAATTTTCAATCTAGTTTGAATTCATTTCAAAAGGAATCTAAATAAATATTTGATTTAGTAGCTTGCAAATGTTTGAAGTTTACTTTTTATACATGTGATAATAAAAAATATGTGATAATCAAATATACATCGTAGCACACTAAACATGGAAACGCACAATCGATCTCCACATGACCAGACAATAATCTACCGAGCTACTAATGCAGTTATCATTCCTTTTATAATTTCAAACGTGCCCTATATTTTACTCCAAATGTCAAATATAAAAGCAATTTTTGATGCGTTCCATCTCCCTCTGTTTTTTTAAAACAGAACATTATTAACCTATTCAGAGAAGTTTTCTGTAAATGGAAACCGCTGCCATAAAATATAGTATCCTGGTACAAATCCAATTATAGCATAATTCCAACATTATTCATCCTGTAGGTCTATCCCAGTAGCTTTAAAATAAGTTTTTGAGCTTAGACCACTCTACTGGATCAACAAGTATATTAGTTCTTTGTTGGGTCCACATTTGAAAACGAAATCGAGCTCACAAACTTACCATTCGGTCACCGACTATCCCTTCGTTTTCAAAATTCTGACTATGCTATTGACCTAACCGACTGAGTTGTATTGTTTGATTTTGCTAAAATGACTGTGCTGTTTTTTATTTGAAAAAAGGGTTGTTTTTACTTTCCTGGTGCTGAAATAGAATAAAGTATGGCAACAATGATTATGAATTGTACCACTTTTCTTGATAAATATGCTTTCAGTAGATGATTAAGAAATACTTTTAACCGATGTAGTTTAAGAAAAATATGGCAATCGGGATTTATTCACAAATCGAAATTTTATGCTAAATACATTGGTGCAAATACTCTCGATACCATAAATGACTTTTGTAGGTTTGTGGGTATGAGTCAAATCGTTGGCTTTTCTTAATTTTAACAACCACTGACACAAATTGTGGACCAAATTTTGGTGCTGAGTTTTATATATCGTGTAGAAAATAATTCTAAAAAATGAATAGAGTTTAGCTATAAAACGACCTTTTGCCAATCTTTAAAATATAGTACTAAAATTCCAAAATCAAAGCACTTTGTTAATAGCAACATGAAAAGTTGACAAAATGAATCAACTAGTTTCAGAAGCACAAAAGGCATTTCTTCGCCAAGATTACCCCAATACTCCCCATACCACGACATATTTCTTCTAAGACCGGTTAATGCTTTTACTCAGCAGTATGCTATATTAAAGAAATTTTTAATCTTCATTTTCTTTTATCAAAATAGTCGGATATCTACTGTCATGGTCAACAATTGTCGCCTTTATCACAAACACAATATTAATTTTATTAAATCAATTTTTCATAATTTAGCGAATCTTCCAAAGTTTCGTCGGCTGCATAGAAAATACGAAATAAATAATATGAAACCAAGAAAAGAAACAAAATGCAAGAATAATGTCAGTCTGGATCAGAAAGAAGTATCTCTCAAATATAAAGAGAAAGTGAATACAACTAATACTCCTTACATGTGATTACAATCTCTGGAGGCGTTATTCAATATTTATAAGCGCCGACGTAGCGGGGGAAGAAGAAAACTACATACAATACTGAATTGCGATTCTGGTTACATTGTGAAAAATGTCATGAATATAGTGAACAGCAAATTCACGTCATACTTTGGCAGCAGTGCGAAATATTGACGTTTAGCAAAGGCGCAAACAAATAAAAAACTAAAACAAAATGTGGCGGTTATATAGAAAGTGCTAAAGTAAGGATGGTATGGAACACTGTGCACCTGTGTCCTGACAAAAGCAATCAATAATAATATTCCCTGTTTTGGCAAATTAAATTAGCAGCTTGGTTTATTTGATTATTTTAATGAATTGAAGTTGTGTAAATTATTTGTTGGAACCGATTTGTAAGGCATCTGTTTAAGTTCAAATGGTTTAGAATAGACTATTGTTTGTATTTATAAGATTATAAAAAATTAATGTGTTTAATTTAATTTTAAAAATTGGAATTTCATTTTTGTCGTCTTCATTAAATATGTTTCCAACTTAGACAGGCGTCAAAGTTAGCCTATTAATGATACGGATATATTTCTTTTTCAGAAAAATGTTCCATTTTAAAGGAGTACATAACATACATAAAAGCGCACAAGTTAGGATGTTTCACTGCATAAAATAAAATGGAAATACATTTAAAATGTTTATAGTCCTCTATCTTATACTACATTGCAAAAAACATGCACTTAGCTTTTCTGTTGCAAGTGGAATGTTTCCTTGTTATATAAAAATGTATAATTTTGAGACGCCGATGGTTACAGAAGACGTATTTAATTTTATTGGAGTGTTTGGGCGCCCTGAAGTTAATTATAACATTCGAACCATGGCGTTTCCGCTGTATCTAGATTTACCAAAATGGGTGACTGACCTATCTCTACAAAGGCTCTAATTTTTTGTCTATATGTGATATAATTGACAATGTCAAAGGTATTCTGCATGATATAAATTATTTTCTTGAATCATCGTTCAGAGTTGATTTGATGACATTTTATAATTATAAATAATCAAAAATCCTTGTACAGTATTTACAGAAAACCTTTTTAATAATGACATAATTCAAAAGTATTCATTAATTCTCAATAAAGTATGCAGTATATAGAGAATACACATTGTCAATTTACTGTTTTTTAAAATTTTATAATGCAATTATTACTTTTAAAATGAGAAACACATAGTGCAATTTAATTACTTACATTGTATGTTCTTGTTCTCTTATTCTACTGACCATGCAAAAAAATTACACATGGTACACAATGAAAGGTATCCTATTTCACACATACATTTACAGTTTTATTTTTATTGGTCATATTAATTGAGAACGTTTAAATTTGCGTGAAGATTCTGGTGCAATAACAGGTAAACGTAAAATTATTAGTTTCCTTTCAACAAAACATTATTGTATTGTACAAGACTATATGTTAGAGAATGTGGTATGAATATATCTAATATATAAAAAATACATGCAATGATCAGAGTTTTGATGCAGAAATTACAAAATAATAATAAGAAATTACAGAATTACAAATACTGATAACATCAACTGCGTATTTATTGTCGGCCAGATAACAAATTATTCTTTGCACAGTATTGCGCAAAGAACATTTTTGTTCACAAAAGTGCCAATACATAAGCCGGAATAATATTTGAAGAAATTGGAAACAAAATTGGTTTTAAAAGGTATTTTCTCCCCCATTTCCAACTCCTTGGCGCTCACTCACGCACACGTGAAATGCTGTACAGATAAAGATCCTTCTAAATATTTTTTGCTTACAATATACATTAAACGGGTTGAAATATTGATGGAGTGAAATACATGCATTGCATTTTTTCTGCTCTGGATCAAATTGATCCAGATCTAAATCTAGACAAACATTATGATTCAATTGTGGTTTAGCCATGTTGTTATGACATGATGAAGCCAGGATAACGATCTTTATATTCTGAGTTTCATTAGTTTTGGATTGAACTTCAGAACATACAATAAATTATACGTACTACGTAAATGTTTAAATTTAACAATCATTTTCGTGAGTGATACTATATCCTGTAAAACTCGCTCTAAATATTGTGTTATCGAAAGAATGGGAAGAAAACTATTACATTCAGCTATGTTATCAGAAAGCAGAAAATAATAAATGTTCGTGATCATAAAGTCAACAATATTTAAACAATTTATCTAAAAATGGATGCCAAATGTCGATGAGCATGGATTCATAAATGTCTCAAGGGATCGATCTATAAAATTATTTTGAATCTTTTCGGCAATTGTGTGGAGGATAAATACAATTTTATATTATGACTTTAGTTACTTTTGAAATTTGGTCAAATGGATATTATAGCAGATACGTAAAATGACAGTTCTTCGCACCTTGTTTACATAGTTTTCTATGTTAACATATTAGAAAATATTGATGCTCTAAGCTGTTAAATTTTTGGAAATTTTTCTACGTGTTTTCGAAAGTATTTAAGCACAACAAATATTTTCCAAGGAAAGATCTTATGAGTGTACACGTTAGTTCTGCCTGTAGTACAGTGACCATACCCAATCGAATAAAAATGATTGCAGCGCCCCTAAAGGTCGATTAAAACGTTATAATGAACATGGCAACAAAAAAGATAAATGAAGAAAGTCAATTACAAAGTTTTAGAGCATTGTATTTAATGAATCGACACCAACATTGATAAAAACGTGTACGGGAAGCAATAAATACCTATCATTCTTAATTGGTACCTAGATGCACAGCCATGTAGAATACTGTTACACTTTGTTGAACGATGATGGAGCGTATGCAATAATGAACCTAAATATACATGCGGCTGCAACAACGGCTATCTTGACTGTCAGTTGAAGTTCCTTTTATGGCCTTTTATCGGAATCTCTAGAAAATAAAATCATTCCAAACCACTTTCTTGAATTATGGGTAGCATTTCTTAAAAGTAGAAGCACATAATTTGTAGCTAAATTGCGTATCAAATATCAGCCATGTAATATGCGCGCATCACTGTAATATCACTGGCAGATGATAAATGACTGGATCTGTTGGAGTTAAATAGGTGGGTGCGTCAGCCTGTATATTTAGGAACTTTAGTATGCAAGTAATACCAGTAACGTAGGTTAAAGCCAGCCAATGCGGAACGGGATTTGCGAGTTCGCGTGTTCGTCACGAATTTTGATGGAGTGGTTTTCGTCCGATCAGTGAAGAAAACATATATTAATTGTCTTTCATATATGCTTTCAGTGCGTTCCTGATATCAATCACTATTAATTGGAAAACTATTTACAATTTTGTAATTGGCGTTTAATGTATACTGCGCTTTGTTGCCGAGTTCATCATCCTAACTTTTTATAATATCCGTAAGAGGCCCTACAATCACTTTCATTCGATCGGGTTTTCCATAGATTGGCTTAACGTGTGCAATTATGGACGTGTCCATCCTTACGAAGTTGTTTGGGTGTTTAATGATTTTTTAAGAAACATGCATATACATTCTTAGGTATTTGACATTGAAAGAACTTAAGGAGGGGGGGGGGGGGTATGGTACCCGAAAAATCCCGAAAAGCCTCAATTTTTTTTATTATTTAAAAAAAAATCATAATTTTCCAATTACAATGACACCAAATTCATCTTGCTATGTTAAATAGAACCGATTGTATTGCAATATTAAAAATTTAACTACTGAAGTTGTCACCAGCCATGTTAAATTATAATACCCTTTTTCTCAAAGACGTGATTTTTGACATTTTTATAAATTTAAATTGATGTACTGTACGGATATGAATGAAATTTGGAACAATTGTTATATATATGCTTTTCTTTAATTTGTCTTCAGCAATTGCTGAAATATGTATTTGTTTTTTTATTATGATTTTTGAAACAATATTTGTGGTGTAAAATCACATTTTTTTACATTATTTTTTATTAAATTTTTTTCTGATTCATATTTACAAAAGCTGCGAAGACAATTTATTTCTTACATATTTTTTTGTTAAAAACTGTTCAAATTAAAATGTTAGAAAAATTATTTTTCTACTTATATAAAAAAAACTTGTCAAAGTTTTGAAATTTTAATTTTAAAAAAATATTTTTTTTAATTTTTAGAATTATGAATATTACATTTTGTTTAATATACTTAAAATCTACCTGGATTCAAAAAATTACAACTATAACTTCAAAACTTCAGATTTCAGCAATTTGGGTACCATACCCCCTTAAATTGTTGAAAATATAAAGAAATCAAGGATTTAAAATTGATAAGACAATTAAAATCTATTCGAATATTTTTGAAAATTTCTTAATTAAACATAAATTACTCCTGTGTTATCGAATATCTATCTGCTTGTCTGATATATATTAGTTAAAATATATTTTGAAAAATTATTTAGTTATTATAAACACGACATATATATCAGCACAATAGGCACTATCTTTGAAGCAAAATGTCAAAGAATATTTAATTTAATATACTATGGATATACAAACTTTTATTACATAAGAAGTGACAGCTTTCTGACAAATAAAGCTTAAGAAATGTTTAATACTGGTTTAATATGGGATTTGAGTTTGTTCCCAGAAACTTAAGAAGCCCCCCCCCCCCCGCCACCTCCGATAGTCTAGAATGCTGAAAGTTTTTACATTTTTAATATTGACCACAGGGCAGAACCTAATAGACGATTTTTGATTAAACCGATTATTTTAGGCGCTAAGCTTCATACATTATTTAAGGAAATATATCTTATTTTTAAAAAAATTGCAGCTGGTTTTTTTAGGAATGTTAGTTTTCTTGACTTTTTGACAGGTTTAAATACTGGTAAGGTTATAACTATGTTAAAATTCTTAATTTTAAAGCGAAAATCATAATTTATAGAACATTAAGTTACGCTTTGTATGAATGTATAGAAAACGTATACAAAGAGTACTATAATATTAAGTTAAAAAAATACATTTTTCTTCAACTTTTAAACGTTCTTGAAGTAAACTGAAATGTTTTTAAAATATAGCTCTCAAAGAGAGACTAATTCGGAAATTATATACTGAAAGCCATTTCAATTTATCGATAATAGTAACTGTTTCAATATGCAATGCCGAAGAGGTATTCTTACCATAAAATCATTCTGCATGTATAATAATGTATAATTATGATTTCAATTACCTCGCACGAAAGGACACAGATAAACCGTAGACACACACACACACACACATATATATATATATATATATATATATATCATCAAAAGTCAAAAGTAACAAAAGTAGATTATTCCCATGAAACTGCTATATCCGGATTTTCTAAGATTACATACCTTTTCTTCATATTACATATAACACGGAAAGTAAAAGCCGAATAAATTGCCGGTAAACGAATATATACCTCAGTAACGAGTACACACACTGCGGAAATGACGCTAAAGGAATACAATATCATAAATAACCAAAGAGGCGATTGAGGTTGTAACTAATACTCGGCTTACGTGATATTCCGTCGAGTTGATATTCTCCAAGCATGCGAGACGGAGCCATGAATAACGAGGTGGCAAACAAAACTCAATTCAGATCGAGTGTATTGTGAAAACTCCCGCGTCGTCGCAAATAGAATTATACCACAACTTTGACGCCCCTAAGAATATGTCTCCAAGGTAAACAAATAAATAAACTACACATAAACCGAATTCGCCGCCTTGGGTATAAAATAATAGTGGTATATATATATATATATATATATATATATATATATATATAATAAATAAGATAAAATTAAAAATGAAAATAAAATAGTTATACTAATTTAAAACATGATAAGTGTCATACCCTGGTTCAAAAACAATACGGAGGAAAATTAATTAAATATGATATGATAGGAAATATCAGACAAAAGGAAAACAATGCTACATATATATATATATATATATATATATATATATATGTATATATAGCATGTATGCATATATACATATATGCTTATTAAACTTATACATACCAGTATATTATACATATAAAAACAGCTCTTAACTTTCATATTCAGCTTATTGATCTAAATTATAATTTTGAACTAAATAATAATTTGATATTATTATTATTGATAATATTATTATTGATATTATTAGTATTTATTTTTTATATTATTATTATTTGATATTATTAGTATTTCAAGAAAGAAGAATCACCTAAATAAAGTATATAAATTTTTAATTGCCCTTAATTACAAAACGCAGTTTGGACTGTTGGTATATGCCCTAATTTTAACCAGAAGCACGTAACTTTTCTCCAATTTTTGAAAACTTTTCTTCGTACTCACTCTTCAAAAATGTAAACATATGGGTCATTTTCTGTAAATGGGAATTTGACATGTCCCAGGTGTTTTAGAAAAAATGTGCATGAGTTGGGACTGATTTTGAACACGGATCAGTTTTACTATATTCTAGTTCATATTTGTCACCCATTAGCTACAAAAATAATTTATATTTTTAATATTTAAAAATTCAATTTCTTTCTTAAATGTCATTCCCCTGTGTGTTCCAACAGCCGAATAATAAAATTACAACTTCATTTCTAAGCTTTCAATTTCTAGTTTTCTTTAATTTGATGCTTTTTATTAAATTAGATAATTTAAAATACAAACAGTAATAAAAAATATACTATACATTAGAGCAATATTTTAAATTCATTTTTTACAACTGCCCCTAGCATTTTTGTCATTGACCTGTCTCTGTTGTTGAGACCCAGATCGTCCGACCTACCTGAAATGTGTAAGGTAACTGTTTGGACGGCCAGGATGTGCCACCCAATTGAGACCGGAACCCAGTAGGGGAAGCATCCACAGGGACCGTACCTTCCTTTCCCTACCAACAACCTCTCTGAAGGGCTTACGGGCCCACATATTTAACATCATCGAACTCCACACGAACACGGCGGCTGTTTTGGAGATGGCGGGAATCGAACCCGGGCCTACCGAGTGTGCTATCCACTGGGCTACCGTGCCCCTTAACCTGTCTTTGTATTTTAACACCTCATTCTGTACATAGATGACAATACAATATAATTAAAGTATTTACTAAAGTCCATATTCACCCTTTTAAGTGTTCGACTGTGTTTCAGCTATCATTCTGTGCAGGGAAATATTATAAAACTGAACAATTTCAGGTAAGTATTTTTATCCCTTCTCATTCACATGTCTTTAATTATTCTCCGAATAAAGAAGTGAATACTCTTTTTAACACTTTACAACAAAGTTGAAAAGTGTTTATGACTTTGTTCATTCTGTCTGTCTGTCTGTCCGTTAGCACGATAACTGCCGTAAAAGTGATTTAATCAAAATGAAATTTTAGTATGTTGTTCAGACGGTCTGTAAAACCTATGGGAATATAAATGAATAATATTACCCAATTAGTTTTGGATTGAACCCGGGTCGAAAAAATGAAATAGATTGAGCCCTATGGGACCTAATTTTTCAAACATTTTTTAAGCGAATTTAAAATTCACAAATTGCTTCGAAAATTTTAGGTAATATTCAAATTTTTCCATAAAATATATAAAAAAAAAATTCAGCGAAATATATTCAGTAGTTTTTTAAATAAAAATTAAAATAATAATTGCACCTCTTATATGAAACGATCACGTGACCATGATATGAAACGATCACATGATCCACTTCAACATGATATATGGCATCCATCTTGTTTCAAAATCGTGATTTTTTTAAGTTCTTTTTAATTCATATTGAGTGTTGTATCCGTCCTAAAACTACTTTATTTTTGCTTAAATTCTGTGCATCTACATACTGAAACAACGCAATGACAATATATTTGAGTTTAAATGCTCATCTAAATTTGATTATTTCTACAACTAAGCCTATTTTTCACCTATGTAAAATGTAAACAGCAAAATATATAGAATGAGTTGTATTAGAATTCCTGTATTTTTTTAACACAAAATAATTTAGTCCATGGAGTCTGCATGGCTGATGTGAATGAAATATTAATTGATTTCATAAAGAGAAGGACGATTTTTTTCGATGAAGTTTCAAGCATAGAGTTTAATTTTTTGTAGCTCCATGGTCTTAAACAAAATGTTTAAATAAAATAAATTATTATAGTATTGTGATGAATGAAATGAATGGGAGAAATTTATGAATGAAATCCTGTTTTTATAGAGAGATCCAGGAGTTTTATTTTTTCTATAGCGTCATTTGAATTAATTTCAGTTGTTTTCGATGAAGTTTTCAAATATAATAAATTATCGTAGTATTATGATAATTCTAAAACTATTACCGAGGAATGTATAATATTTTAGAGATGTTTAAACCAGGAAATTTATATTTCAATGCCGTTATTTGAATGAAGTTCATTTTTTTCGATGAAGGTTTAAGTTTTCAAATATAATAAATTAATGCAGTATTGTGATAAGTTTCAAAATTATACCGAGGAATGTATTGCATTTTAGACTTGTTTAAATAAAATTGCATTGAAGTTGGAAAGTGTTTCATAATCAATGCTTTAAGCATGATTGATCTTTCTTGTTTAACATATATGTGTGCCTAGTTAGTGTAGCAAACTGGATATTAAGTTAGGCTTAAATGCAAATGAAACTTATATACTCATAAAGTAAAATCACCTGATTTGTCATTCCGCTGTCGTCATCTACCTGTCTTCTTGGTAGATAATAGAATGACATTAGAACAGGTGAATTACATTTAAACTAGATCTTATTTCTAGAAGAAATAAGAAGTTAGTTCAAAATATAAGATTGCAATTAAAAAAAAATATTTTTTTAATGATTATTCATATATTATTTTTATTATATATATATATATATATATAGAATATATATAATAATAGTAGTTTGAAAATCCAATGAACGAAAAGTAAGAAGATATAACACGATAAACTTAACTTTTTAAAACAGCCACAGAATAAAATATAATACAGCAAATCATCAATCAAATGGATAAAAAATACAAAACACAAGCTATCAAGTTACAGAAAATCAACAAAATTCAAAGGTGTGGAAACGAAAAAAGAAAAACTTAAACTAAATTCAACTATCTAACTGGCTTACAAAACAAAAGTAAAAATCAACTAATCCTCAAGCAAATGGAAAAAAATAAATAAATAAAATAAATATCGATTCAACAAGTCAATGAAAAATATCATAATACAAAGGTATGGAATCGAAAAAAGTATAACAAACGAAATCAAGCACAAACGCTATACACGTGGACGAGGCTCTAAGTCTAAATCATGAATTGTTAACCTCTACAAAAATCTAATCATGTCCAAGTTTTTGTAGAAGCAAACACAAAAATGTATGTTTCTGAAGAAATAGATAGATTATATCTATAAATCACAGTGTACTCATTTTCCATATGGATTAAATCAAATGTATCTAAATGGTAATGTTGTAAGAAATAATTTTGTAGATAATAAATATTCTATTTTTAATCACCTTTTTTTGAAACCCCATTTAAATGATAGTGAATCGATCAAACTCAAAAGATTTAGACGAGGAAAGGGACATTCCTTACTAAATGATCATAAATCTGAGATTATAACTCTACAGAATCAATTTAATGGAATTTTTCAATGGAAATTCATAAGATCCTGGGTTTTGCGGTAAAGAAAAAATATTTAAATAAGGTTTATGCCTTTTTTCTTAAATTAAATCTTGCTAATGAACATTTTAATCATATTTTCTTTGATTTGCTTATTACAAGATTACAGTTTTTAAATTTAAAATTAAATCAATTTCATTATAATAATACAACTACTAATTCTTATTGTGTTATATCTTTCAAACACCCTATATATAATTCTCTAAATTTTGGACATCTGTTTAACAAGTTTAAACATTTATTGCCTATTGGAGATTTATGTGTTTCAAAGACTTTCATATACAACAAGCCTATTGGTAGGTCTATATTTAATTATAATGAAGTTTCACAATCGCTCTCTATTGATCATTATTCTCAGTCAATTGTAGATAGTGAATGTATTTGTAAATTAAAAAAATGTGCTAAATTTCTAAGTCCAGACTTGGGGCATATAGTTACAGGAGATTTAGACATTGTTAGTGACAATGTGTTAAGAACCATTATGTCATTTGGCACTAAATTTAGGATACCATCTTGTAATAATTGTTTTAAAGTTTTAAAATCAATTAATCTATATCTTGATAAATATATATATAAATTAGCTTGTAAATACGCTCTGCCATTAGAGGCATTTAATATGTGGAAATTTACTATATTAGAATCAATTAAAAATGCTATTAGAGATATTAAATTGTCTAGATCCTTATATAATATTGATAATATTAAACATTCCATTAATGATTTACAAAGATCCTTTGTTATCACCTATGTTGATAAAGCCTCTAATAATTATGCCATTATCTGTGAAAAATTTTATATTCAATTTCTGTTAGATTATTTAAAAAATAATAGTCTTTTTAAACTTGATTTACATTCCATCAATAGTATTAAATTTAAAATTATCAATATATATAGTGATTTAAATATTAAATATAAATATCTTAAATTTCCTTATATAGTGCTTATTCCAAAATTTCATAAAAATCCTATTAAATTTAGAACAGTTACTAGTGGCCATAATACTTACTCTACTACTGCGAGTAAATTATTACTAAATTCTTTAAATCTAATAAATAATAGTTTAAGCCAGACTAGCAATAATTACCATATTCTAAATAATAGTAAAGAATTAAAGAATAAATTAACATCTCTTAGAAAAATAATAGGATTTCAAACTTTTGATTTTAAAGATCTTTTTAATAATATTAGGATATATGATCTATATGATGTAATTTTAGCTCTATATAATGCTTATATTACACATCTTTCAAATTAAATTAAATTTATAAATTTTCCTAAACTTTTTCACTTTGTTATTTTCAATAATTATATTTTTCATGGAAATAAATTATACTTACAAGTCTCAGGAGTTCCACAGGGTGGCTGCAGTAGCAGTATGCTAGCTAATTTATACCTTTATCATTATGAAAAGTCATTTACTTCAATAGATTATACTTTTTACAGATATGTTGATGATCTGATTTGCTTAGTACATACAGAAAATTATCTCATAGATATAGATTACTATCCAGAAAATTTGGAATTAATTCCTAATGAAGCTACTATTAGTAAAAATATTAATTTTTTGGATTTAAATCTTTTTATTGATCCTTCTAATAGAATTGTTACAAATTTATATGATTAAAAAGACTTTTATAAATTTAATATTAATAAAATCTTACTATTTAATTCCTGTAACTCGATTCAATTGTTTAGAAATATTATACTCAATCAGCTTTTTAGATTTTATAAATTATCTGCTAAAAAATTTCATGCTATGCATATCAATAATCTCAAAATTACTAGCAATTTATATAAATATCCCTCTTATTTAGTAAATAGTATTGTTAAAAAATTTAAAATAGCTGGATTTTTATAATTCTTTTCATAGTATCATATAATTCTATTCATAGTATCTTATATCTTATATTAGCCAGACATCTCCATTCTCTTGTATTTTTTTTTTTTTTTTTTTTTTTACATTCTCTTCCACTTCAGCATTACGATTATTTGCCCCTCCTTTTAATAGCTCTTTTTCTATATTAATACTTTTTCTTAACATCTTGCTTAACTGTTTTTCAATTCTTATGAATGGCAACAGTAAATGGTTTTTTATTTTTTCATTACGAATGGCAACACTGGTCTCTTCCATCAGTGTTCCCGGTTTCTACTCGATTTTACATACGCTGTGCTTTTTCCAGGTATTCATTTTTTCTCTTTTATTCCTTCTTTATGTATGTCGTCCAAGTAGAAATAGTTTACAGATATAATCTATCTATTTATTCAGAAACATACATTTTTGTGTTTGCTTCTACAAAAAACTTGGACATGATTAGATTTTTGTAGAGGTTAACAATTCATGATTTAGGCTTAGAGCCTCGTCCACGTGTATAACGTTTGTGCTTGATTTCGCTTGTTATACTTTTTTCGATTCCATACCTTTGTATTATGATATTTTTCATTGACTTGTTGATTCGATATTTATTTTATTTATTTATTTTTTTCCATTTGCTTGAGGATTAGTTGATTTTTACTTTTGTTTTGTAAGCCAGTTAGATAGTTGTATTTAGTTTAAGTTTTTCTTTTTTCGTTGTTCGAATTTTGTTGATTTTCTGTAACTTGATAGCTTGTGTTTTATATTTTTTATCCATTTGATTGATGATTTGCTGTATTATATTTTATTCTGTGGGTGTTTTAAAAAGTTAGGTTTATCGTATTACATCTTCTTACTTTTCGTTCATTGGATTTTCAAACTACTATTATTATTGAAATCATTTTATTTATGAGCTGCATTTGCGCAATAAATTAAATGTATTTTGCATTTTCAATCCATTTACTTAATAACTTTAAATTCTTTATTTAATCATATTTGCATAGTATGCTTCATATTTTAGTAAGCTATAGTATCTATGAATTTTTTTTAGAATATATATATATACATATATATATATATATACATATATATATATATATATATATATATATGCATATATATATATATGCATATATATATATATGCATATATATATATATGCATATATATATATATGCATATATATATATATATGCATATATATATATATGCATATATATATATATGCATATATATATATATGCATATATATATATATGCATATATATATATATGCATATATATATATATATATGCATATATATATATATGCATATATATATATATGCATATATATATATATGCATATATATATATGCATATATATATATATATATATATGCATATATATATATATGCATATATATATATATATATATATATATATATATATATATATATATATGCAAATTTACAAATGTTAGTTCTATATTGAATCTGTAGTACTGTAGTTATTAACTGATATTAATAACAATAATTTACAATCTTCCATTAATTTATGCTGCACATGCGCATGTTAATGGTTAGAGTATATAAATTCTATATAATAGTTTTATGTGACCTTTTGAATTGTGCTAGAATTATCTTCAAAAGTCTATGTAATCCTTTTATTATATTATCTGTTTATTATATTTCATATTTTTAATGATTGACATTACAGGTTGAGTTTATTCATAATTTTCTGCATGAAATACTTGTCTATCCTGTGTTCTAATTACCTCTTAGCAATTTGCCTATTTGTAATTTAACTTGCTCTTTCTCTCCCCCCCCCTCTTTATTTTATTTTATTAAATTTTTTTTTTACTTATATATATGTATATATATATATATATATATATGGATATGTATTCTTATTTATGTGTGTATATGTTTTTATATATAAGTTTATACATCTTAATTTTAGTTACTTTAATGTTCATATACTGTCTTTTGTTTCCTGTAATTAAATTTGATTATTTTATTTTAGTACTGTTCAAATACTGTAGTATCTCATACCCTCTCTTTCCTTACTTGTTGTCCCCCTTTTGGCATATCTTAGTGATAATTTGAATTTCATGTTAGTTTTGGGTAAAAATGCACTTATCAGTTCAGCTCTCTCTCTTTATCTTTTAGTGCTCTTTGCCTCTAAGTAATTTGAGTGTATATATATTATAATAATCAAGTTTATATTTATATTAATATATATTAATATTTATATTTAGTTTTATATATATTCAAGAAATTATATATTCTCATTTATTTATAATTAAATATTGGATTTAACCTTCATACTTTGTACATTTATTAACTCTATGAAAATCTCTACTATGATTAGTTTTATTATTTTTTGTTAGCGCCTGGCAAAATAGTGTAATTGTTAATCAATACATTAGTGCCCGGTAACCTATATAAATTGGGATATAGGGGATCGATATCAAGCAACCAATTATTTCTCTTTCATGTTTTGTAGACCCTCTTCGATGTCAAGCCATCATTACTCACCAAAACTCATGTATTTTCGTTCTTGCCGGGATAAACGTTGTAAGACCTGTCCTTTAGCTTTACCCTCTCAGATTAATAATAATAACCCTAAATATTTAACTTTTTGTAAAGTGTATAACTGCATTTACAAATTAACTTGTGTATCTTGTAATATCTCATATATTGGACAAACAAGCACCCCTCTTCACCTTCGTTTGAATGTTCATCGTAACCATATTAAGAAATTTAGTTCTCGAGCATCACTCAATACACAACTTCCTCCTCCTGCATATCATCACACTGGTAATAATTTTGAATATGCCCACTTTGACCATCATGGTATTGATAATATTTCAATTTCGATTCTAGATATGGTAAAGAATCTGGCTGTTTGATTAGTGAATTTTCAAAATATAATCTAACAGCATAAAACTATTTTTCCATATGGATTAAATCAAATGTATAATAATAAAAATGTAGTAAAAACTACCTATAAAAATCCAAATTTTGATATCTCTATATTTAACATCCTTAATTATAATTCGTTTAGTGCCTCATCAAAAAGATCTAAGCGAGGAAATTACAACAACAAAAAGTGTCAAAATCTGAACATAAAAGCTAAAATTACTGAGTTAAGAAAAAACTTTAAATCTTCATGCAACATAAATTCTTTAAAAACCTGGGTATTCAATATTAAAAAACAAATATTAAATCAAGTTTATAATATATTCTTAAAGTCATTTAATCAGGATGAGCATTTTTCACACCTTTTATATGATCTAATTATAACAAGAGCTTATTTTATAAACCTCCATCTGTACATTCAACCCTTTTCTACCTCTTATTATCATCCAAATAAAACATATAATACGTATTGTGTAATTAATTACAAAAATTCACTTTACAATAATATAAATTTTAATTATTTATTTCAGCAGTATAAACACTGCTTTCCTGTTCCTAATACTCAAATTTTCAAAACATTTAAATATAATACCCCTTTAGGTAGGCAAATTTTCAATTACAATGATATATCTAAATCTATTATAAATCAAAATTCCTCTCCCAATTTACTATGTGTCTGTAACCAGCCAAACTATTCTAAATATATAGACAGCAATCATAAACACATAATTACTGGTGATCTCAATATTGTTCAAAATGTAGCACTTAAAAATCTTATGCTTTATGGTACCAAATTCCGAATCCAAAATACACTAAATCACTCTCTTTTAATTAAACAACTAAATATTGATCTACAAAAATTCATATACAAAATTGCTTGCAGTAAAAACTATCCTATTGAAGCTTTCGATATGTGGAAGGTTAGCATTCTGACAAACATCAAACATCTTTTAAGTAACTTGCCTATAACTAAACCTACATTTAACTATACAAACTTGAAGCAGGAAATTAATGAATTAAAATCACAATTTGTCATCACATATGTGGATAAAGCTGCCAACAATTACGCCATCATATGTAAAGAATATTATGTACAAATCTTAAACGATTTCTTAAATCACAATGATATTTTTAAAAAAATTGATTCTTCAGCAACATCCATATCTAAGAAAATTATTGCTTTTCATAAATTACTAAAATTACCTTGCAACAATCTAAGATTCCCTTATATTGTCATGATCCCAAAATTTCATAAAAATCCTATCTCTTTTAGATCTGTAACTATAGGACATAAATCATATGCAACTGTCGCTAGTAAATCTCTTTTGGTTATTCTTAATAAAATCATCTCTAATATAAATGATAATTCAACTTCTCATATTATTAATAACAGTTATCAATTAATTCAAAAGTTGGATACGATTAATATTTTGGGTTTTAAAACGTATGACTTTAAGGACCTTTTCAACAATATTGACATAAAAGATCTATATAAAGTAACTTGGGATATTATTAAATCTTTCTATAATAGACAAAATTTGGATATAGATCATTCTTTCGTGCACCACCTTCTCAAGTGTTGAAGGCCCAGACCACACGACCAACCCAGGGGTTTATGGTAACAAGTTGTGTGGCCGGGACCTTCTCAAGTGTGTAATTTTTAATAATTACTTGATGCAAGGCAATAAAATTTATATGCAAATTAAGGGTGTTCCACAGGGTGGCTCTGCCAGTTCAGCTCTCGCAAATCTTTATCTACACTTCTACGAGTCAAATTTTATAAACTCTGCATATACATTCTACAGATATATTGACGATGTTATTCTCATTAAAATAGCTCCCTCATCTAATGATATAGATTTTGATTTTTATCCTCCAAATTTATCCCTTTTACCTAACGAAAGCAACTTCTCGTCTAGCGTTAATTTCTTAGATTTAACTCTATCTCTTGATAATGAATATTCATTTTTGCCAAACATTTATGATAAAAGAAAAAGTTTTCCTTTTAAAATTCACAAGATAATCAATTTTAACTCATGTATGAGTAAACAGGTATATAAAAATATTTTAATAAATCAATTTCATAGGATTTTTAGGTTATGTGAAAATACACAATACAGTAACCATCTTGCAGATTTATTTCGATACTGTAAGACTGAATCATATCCAGTTAATTTTGTTAAATATCACTTACAAATTTTGAATACTATTTATAATATATTATTTATTGTTTTAGTCTAATTTGAAATTGCTATTGTATACTTTGAACATTGAAATATTCTTTGAGATTTTATTGTCTTAGTAATAAGTTTTGGATACATAATATATAATTGTTAATTATTAATTATTACTGAGTTTATTGCGTATTTTTTTTTATTTTTTATTTATTTTTTTTTTTATTTTATTATTTTAATTTTTTTTTTTTTATCTTTATATCTCTAATTTTTGGGTTTGAAACTTATAAATTTGTATAGTCCTTTGGTTAAACATGCAGAAGTATTTCCTATAATTCACATCAGATGGCGCTCTCTTGTACTCTTTCCTAATACTTTGTTTAGTGCAACGAAAATGTGTCTTGTATAATGGTGAAGAAAGGTATGACTTTAATTCTATCCGAATCATTGTGGATTGTTGGTTAGATTGCTTATATGTTTGCTTAATGCACTTTCATTATATTCCTTCCAATTTCCTTTTGCTTATTTTTTGTTATTTTCGTTTATGTTATAGTCTGGAAATGTGTCGGATCTTTTGACGTTATTTCGGCCATATGGCTGTATCGTTGAGGAAAACACATTTGGAACCTCTGTGGATGCAAAGATCCTTGATAAGCTGGATTCACAGAGCTTCTATCCTATTTCATATTTTCGGATTGTATCTTTTCTCTTATTTTGTCATTTTAATATTTTGAGCCTCCAGATTTTGATAATCCTTTGTTGTTTGAACTTGATTAGTATGCTTCGCTCTTGAATGTTGATAAATTCATGTGTATTATTCATATTTAAAATTAAGATCATTTTGTCTATTATGGTAGCCTTGTTTTCCTTTTGTCTGATATTTCCTATCATATCATATTTAATTAATTTTCCTCCGTATTGTTTTTGAACCAGGGTATGACACTGATCATGTTTTAAATTAGTATAACTATTTTAATTTTATTTTTAATTTTATCTTATTTATTATATATATATATATATATATATATATATAGATATATAAGCATACTAACAAAGCAGTTGGCTACAGTAAGTGTCATTCCCCTGTCATATTGTCATTTACTTGTCTTGAAAATAAAAATTTGCATTTTTTATTTGATTTCCCAAAAATGAACGCTGCTAGTGTTTGTGCTTTAGTTTAAACCACCCATGAGCATGTAATGCAGAAAATCACGTTGAAAAATAGGAAACAATTTATTATAACAAGAAAGGTGAAAAAGCTCGTTTAGAGAAAATGACTCATATAAAAAGCATTCAAATATCTTGCTCCAGTCGATAGAAAAATCTATATACTATAATTCCTTATCAAAGCATCAACAACTCAGTCGCTTTATGTTATGAACCCTAATTTCAACAGTTTATAGGCAACAATCACGGCCATATCATTACTGGTAACCTCAACATTATAACATACCCCACCCTAAAAACGATACTAAGCTTTGGCTCTGAATGCATACTACTTCTTTTATTCAACTAGAGTAGATCTTTCTTAAACACTTGCAATAGATCTTTAGAAATTAATTTATAAATTATTTAGTAAATATAACTGTCCAATAGAAGCATTCAATTGCTGTAAAGTACAAACCACCTGGTGTAGTGAAAATCTATCAATGAAATACCTTTACCTTCATTCAATTTTAATTATAGAGAATTTTCTAATGAGATACATTAAATACAAGATAAGTCTGTTATTACATATGTAAATAAAGCAGCTAGTAACTATGCGTTTATTCACAAAAAATATTTAGAAGAAGTATATCAACAACTCATAAACTTGGTAACCTCAGCACCCATAAAGCGTAGTCGAACTGTTATCAGTAGCCTTCTACAAACTTCTCAATTTAAAACACAACCTAAATTATTTATATCTATATCTTATACCAAAATTTCCCAAATATCATAACTTTTAGTCACTATTAGTTACATTTCATATATTAATGCAACTGATAAACAATTACTTCTTGACATCCATGGTTTATACAATCATAATAGAATTATATGAAACAATGCTAATAATCAAGAACTAACTATGAAAAGTTTAAAACTCTATTAAAATTCATCCTCTACAACCAGTATTTATCATAAGGTACTTTCATATACAAATCAAAAGAAGACGTTCTCCAGGGGAAAATCTCCTAAACAATACTGGCTAATATTGTTTAGGAGATTGTTTTGGGAACTGATTTTATTGTCGTCAATATAATATATCTGCCATTTAATCAAAACATCTGCTTTCGTGTTTTTTGCAGTCAAAAATCGTCTGCCCGAAGTAAACCTAATTCTGAATCCAAAATTTCGACTGATTTTCGGCTTTAAATGGTCACAACTTTTACTCTAATTCGAGTTTTTAAAATATCCCATTATTTAGCAGTATACCATTTGAACCAAATTTCGCCACTGTCTGAAGCTTCGATTTTTCGCTACAAGCGACACAGAATCACAGACAAACAGACATAAAATTTTATTATATAAGATAAAATACAATTTTCATCATACGCTGCTTTTATTACTCACTTACTATTTTAAAATATGTAAAAGCTGCCAATTCAAAATTTAAGGTAATAAAATTTAATAACTATGTAAATTTAATACCCCATGGCATTATGCCACAAACTGAGAAGTTTTCTTACGCTGTAATATTGGATAAATGGTAGTATTACTACAAAATATACCATTCTGGTGATTTATATTGCGATTTCATAGTTATTCATCAATCCCCATTAAGATGGAGGAAATGCAAAAGAAGGTTCTTCTGTGATTTGTGGTCATTATTCATACACGGCGCTAGGAGGAATAGTTTGAGTTTTCCTACAAGGTTAGACATATTGAAAGAACTCTATAATGTATGCATTATTGCCGGAATAGTAAAGAAATGAGCTGGATGAGAAAGTTGAGAAATATTTACATGTTCCCTAATCAAATCATATAAAATAATTTTGTTAAATAACAAAATTTTAACAAACAATACATTTACGAAGGAGCCTTTTCATGGTAGAAAATGGTGTCCATACATACTTCATTTTTGACGGAATTTACAATAATTTTTATTCTTCCTTGTACACTTCCTAACGCATTTTTGGAAAAACTATTAGTGGCATTTCTATAACCGGTAATGGAAATTTATACCCCATTTGGAATTTGATGCGGAATCCATATCAGTCATCATATAAGCTTTATCTACAGCCTATACTGATAAATAGATGTTTCAAAGATCTTTTATTAAGGGAATAAAAGGAAGTGGAAATCTTTAGTGAACACATGACATCATTCAAGTTATATTTATACTCAATCTTGAGAAATAGATGTTTCAAGAAAACATTTTGGACCTTAAGTGTAAATCTTTAGTGAACTCTCGCTTTCTCCTTCTGAATTTATGCTAAATCTAATATCTATTTATATCAGATCCTGAAGAATAGATGTTCTAAGGGAAAAAATCGTGAAGCAAAATTTTTAACTGCAATAGATTGTTTTGCCACAATTAATAAAATTTAATAGCGGAACAAAACTATGTAAAAGTGATAAAAACATAGCACGCATAACCCGTAACATCATACCGCAATTTGAGAAGTTTTCTTACGCTGTAACACTGGGCAAATGGGAGTATTACGGCAAAACATGCCATTCTGGTGATTTATATTGGGATTCCCTCGGTATTCATCAATCCCCATTAAGAAGGAGGAAATGCAAAAGCAGGTTCTTCAGTGATTGCTAGTCATTATTCATACACGATGTTAGGAGGAGTGGTCTGAATTCCCCCGATTTATGTTTTTCACAATCTAAGAGGTATTTTGAGAACTCTATAAACACAATATTGCTGAAATAGGGGAGAAATGAGCTGAACCAGAATGTAGATAATATTGATTTGTGCTATAATCTAATAATATAAAATACTTTTGTTAAGTAATAAAAAGAAATATGATGTGGACAGCTTTGATGTGGAGTGACTTTTTCTACATAGTACAATGACTTTACTTCTTTTTAGCAAAATTATGATATAAAATACCCACAGTATAATATTTTTGGAATTGAATTAATTGAATTAACAAGATTATTCATTTAACTGTATTAAAGTTCCTGATTTTTTAATGGAATGACATAATCCAATATCCGAATGACACACAATGTGTGTTATTTGGACATTTTTGTCTTCTTGGGACTCATAAAATCTTACTTGGACTTTTCGTCCCGTCTTGTTGGAATATTTCAACAAGTGTGTTAATGCATTCCAATCTTGTGGGACAGACTTTGTTTCAGATTGGCTGGACGGTTCTTAATCCTCTTTTTAAATTTGCTCTGCCAGGTGTTCTTTCGATCCACGACTTGGATATATAAATCTGTATATATAGATATATTTATTATTTCTCCTAGTTACTTCCACTTTGTTTCTTAACTTAGTGTTTATTGGTTCTCTAGCACTGACGAAGGGGATCCAGCATTTCCTCGATACAGCTGTATGCTGTAATTTCATCTTATTTGTGCCTGAACACCTTGCTTAAGTTTTCCTTACATATGCTCTTAGCTAAGAGTGGTAAGAACAATTATTGAAAAACATGCCATTTTTTTATCTGTTCAGATTTTATTCAACGTTTATCAATTTTTGCGTAGTTGGAAAAATTGGAAAAGAAAACACATTGATATGACATTATTATTCATGCAAAGGAACGTGTCAAGAAGGGTGGGTATGAAGACATCAGTTTTCGTGTTTGAACTTTTATATAAGTGAGTCAAATAATGGTGGTTGATGAAAAAAAAATTATATGTAGAACGTTGTAACTGATAATGTTACGAATTCAGGTGCATAATAGTAAATGATATTCAATAAATAGTGTTTTTCTAGTTTGGAAGGTTTTATAAAAAAATTCGTAAGAAAATGTTTTAACAGAAGCTAAAAGTTGGTATATAAAATAATAAATTGGTATTATATATAAAGTAATAAGTTGGTAATAAAGGTTGGTTAAGACGAATGATTTATGACTTTGAATTTTAAGTATCAATGTTACTGAGTGCAATGTCAGCTACATATATAAAGAGAGATCGTTATCACAATCAAAGTATTCATATTCAGAGCGTTCTACAAAGACAACTAACGGTCGAAATTCAATCAAATTGAGTAAGGTTCCTTTTCAGAATAGCGATTTCCGGGAAAAGTAAAATAATTTAAGAAATCTTCATTAAGAGTAATTTAGCTTAGGTGCAGAAAAATCCGTAAAATATATGTAAACAATTTCTAATGGGAAATTTATGTATAAACGCTACAACCGGCGTCTAAAAGTAAATATAGAATTGTAACGGCTGAAGAGTGTTAGAGAATCCCTCTCCTCTGACCTTGGTATACATACGTAGGCAACCTAAAATCTTTCCAGGAGTCTAATAATGAAAGTTGTAGAGTATTAGAGAACATCTTCTACTAGAAAATTGTTTTCGAATTCTCCACAACTGTCGTCTAAACTCAAAATAATATGGTAATGACTGGAGAGTGTAGGATAGCCCTGCCTCTACTTAGTTTCACAGATGTAGATAACCTAAACAAGCCTTCATAGAGCGTTTATTGAAAGTTTGATTGCAGGATTTTGAAAAAACCTTAAGATTTGGGCTAAATCCAAAGATTTGATTCAATGCAAAGCCTTCAATTAGTCCTCGCTATTGGAGACAGGTGAGGAAGACGCAAAGTAAGTATAGACCTTATACGAGTAGAATTTGTATTCAAGCTCTTTAGCGTGATGCAGTTCACCCCCGTAACTAAGTTTAGAGTGTAGGCTTGACTGTATGAATCTCGAAGAGGGCAGAAGTACGGAACGTGCCTGTATATTGCAGAAAGGGAGACCAGAAGCTTACGCCTTTCCTATTACGCGTGTTTATCATTGAATACTATCTCTACTTGTATAAAGTCTATCAGGCGATGATGTGGTCCAGTATTTAATAATTAAGGTAGGGGGAACAAGAACATAAAGCCTGAAACGTTGAAGATATTTGCTATGCCCATGGCTGGCTCTGTTCTTTACACGCATATCCCTAATTTCGCAAGGGAAGCTCTAAAGTAATTTATTTACCTATATAGTCATACTACACCCTTCTAGTCATGCATTCTGATTTCTTAAAATTGTGTTTAATACCCTACATAAGTCTATTTCTAATTGACTTTTAATAAAGTTATATTGAACTATATTACATCGGTTTTTATAAATTGTATGAACGGGTATAAACACAAAGAGAAAGTTTTTCATAGAAAACAGAATGCAATATAGGTTTAAAACAGTGATTCTCAAAAAAGTGGGCCGGAAACTCTAACCAGGAAGCCATAAAAATAATTGAGTATTTGAAAAAAAAATAAACAAAGTAAATAAATTGAATTTTTCTCTTTCGGGACTAATGAAATATGAGTCTCTCTCTACGTTTCTCCAATGAAATAACCCTTTCGCTTTCATTTAAAAATTTTAAACTTGATCATATAGCCGAATAAAAACGACTTTGGACAAATATTTCCCAAACTTAAAAGGGACCAAAATTACGATTGCGTAAGAAAACAATTTACTAAATCTTCAAAATATGATCATATTACATAAATAGCTCAAGACGAATTTATTGAAATTAGATCAGACAATTCCCTCGAAGATGAATTTAATGAAAAGTAAAAAAGTATTGCAGAATTTTCGTTAAGGAAACAGCAATAATATCCGTTAATCACAAAAGAAGAACTGGTAATCGTAATTCTTTTTGCAACACCATATTTTCTCAAAACAGAATTTTCTTCATTACTGGTACAAGAAAATAAACACAGGTCGTACTTTTCTATGTAAACTCACCCTGTGAATTAGCATGTAAAACATTGCATCCGATATTAATTTGTTATGCATGCAATCACATCCCTCTCGTTCAATTGTTTTTGTAAGCTTCTGCTGTAATTTGAAACTAATTTTTGTTACTTTTAAAATTTTTGTTTTATAAGAAAGTAAATGGAAGTGTTATGCTTTATTTTTAATAAAAATGTATGTAAAATAATAATGGTAAATAAAGTACTGTCGGTCTGTACAATCCAAAGGTTTGGTGGAATCGTGATTTTATTCTTTCAGATTTCAAAGAATGTAATATGATAAAGTTTGAGAAGCACTAGTTTAAAGGATTTCATGATTTAAAGATATTTTTTTATGTAGGAAGCTCTTCAAATTTAATATGGTCTCTCAAAATAACTTTTGAGAATTTTGCCCTTGTTTCCAGTTACTTTTTAAATTTTTGTTTTATAAGCAAGTAAATGGCGGTGTTATGCTTTATTTTTAATAAAAATGTATGTAAAATAATAATGGTAAATAAAGTACTGTCGGTCTGTACAATTCAAAGGTTTGGTTGAATCGTGATTTTATTCTTTCAGATTTCAGAGAATGTAATATGATAAAGTTTGAGAAGCACTAGTTTAAAGGATTTCATGATTTAGTGATATTTGTTATATAGGAAGCTCTTCAAATTTAATATGGTCTCTCAAAATACATTTTCACAATTTTGCCTTTCTTTCCAGTTTTTAAAATTATCGAGTTTTTAAGGCTATCGAGATAGCGATCTGTTTAATTAAGCAATCTGTTTAATTATGCTTAAACGATCTGTTTAGTTGTGACAAAAGTGTTTCAAATTTATATTTCATCTAGTGTGTTTAATCGGTTGCTGAAACATGATAAAAATGATACTGGTCCCTTTCTATCATTTTAGCACCATCATTTTGAAACATGATGACCACATTTTTGTAAATTTGTTTACAAACGGGACCAAGATGTTTTGCATTTGAAACTTGACAGCGTAGATACTTTTGTTATCGTGAGACCAGAAATACTTGTACTTATTTTTAGGGAAATTACATTACATCATTTAGTATAATTAATTAACGAATAATATATTTTAGAATAGTACCACCGTTTTGAATATTACAGAGTTTCTATTACTTCTATTTTTATAGGGGGGCGGTAGCCTTTGATTATCTTTTGAACCCTTATCGTTTTTTCTTATTGCTTGTTACTTTTGTATTTTGTTCATGTGCCACAGCTATTGGAAATAAAAAAAATATAGGAGGAAAAATATATTTCGAATAACGGCGGCTATATGTGTTAGTATTATGATACATTGTTACGAGTCATATCTTTGTTTAATTTCCATGCACGAAACATGCATATGAAAGAACGGAGAATTATACGGGAGTGTACGGAATGAAAAGATTCCTTCGACCTCTGTTCAAAGCTGTCAACATAAATTCGGCGCCATTGCGAAAACAAGGATTGGTTATATTTGAAAGAATAACACCTCGTTTGTCTTTCTTAGAGAAAAGAGAAAACAATTTCGGTACATACTCAAGTCATTGGACTTGAGTATTTAAGGTAAATTAAATGTTTAAATGAGACGGAAGAAGTTGAGATGTTGAGAGATATTTCTTAGTTTATAATATTGTTTACAAGCTGAAAAGGGACACAAGACCCATAAATTGCTTGACATTTTTAATTTTTCGGTTAAAAAAATATTGCAAACTGAAATGATTCTTGAAATACTCAAGTCATTCAATAAGAAATACAAACGAGGGGGAATTATTTCAAATATAACCAATCCATGTTTTCGCAATGGCGCCGAGTTTACGGTGACAGCTTTGAACAGAGGCCGAAGCAGTCTTTTTATAACCAGGTGTTTCGCAAAGAGTGTCTGGAAGGAATAAAAAATCAACGGTTGATTGCAGAAGTAGTATTAAATATCAAAAATATTCAGCAAACAGAGGAGAATTTAGCTATAATTGTTGCACCCCTTCCCTCGAATTGATAATTTCATAAAAATTCAAAGTTTCATTTTTAGAAGGCACTTCCAATCAAAATGTTAATTAGTAAATTTCGCGCCGCTCTTAATTAAAACGATAGAAATTTACGAAGTACCTTATGGTAATACATTCGCTGAAATATGAAAAATTGAAAACGTTGACTTATTCCACTTTAACTGAACTGCAGCTGTGAATATTTTACTCCCTACGAAAGTGAATATAGGGACATCAACAAATATATTTAAAACGTAAAAAATACCAATTGGAATTTTCTATCCTTTAATTTTGAACAATTTATTTGCTGCTGCTCCTTTCCAATCTAACTCAAATACCTAATAACATTAATTAGAATATCTCAGCGAATTTTTCTCCAAATGCACCGTAAAATTTTATTTCGCCCTAATTAACCGTAGCAAGGTTTTTACTAGTTAATATTTATTTCTTTGGAGGGACATATGAAATATAAACTTTATATTTTTATAAAATTGTCAGCTCCGTAGGTTGTATATATCATATCAAAGTTTTCCTCTGTTTGCTGATTATTTTTCATATTTCACTTATCCTCTATGACCAAACCTTTATATTCCTTTTGGATTCTCTTCATAAAACACCAGGCACAATGTATATAAGACTGAATTACATAAAAACCTTAGGTACAGCATTTAAAAATGTAAACATATAATGATGTATATGTGTATGTACATAATTTTATTCATTTACTTTAATTTGTACTTTTTCCACGTAAAGATACATTTTTTAGACACTATTCAAGGAAGAATGTTAAAATTTTACACATTTGTATAAATAATTTAATATGGTCCATTTCAATAAGAAACTGTTGAAATCTCTCCCAACAGCTCAATGGTTAGAGCATCGGTTGATTAGTTCAAAGATCCACAGTTTCATGCAAGGATGAGGTCGGATAAAACCTACTTACGAATTTTCATCAGACCTAGTGAATAAGGACACAAGATTCCATATCGTGATATCACAGGATAAATAAATTAGCATTGAATATGAAAGCGATCTTTTATATCGGTAGTTGTACGCCAATCTGACACGTGGAATAATATTATAAGCTTTACTTTGACGAGAAGAATTTGGGATTTAGTACAAGAAGCAAGAGCATCAGCTGGCTAGTTTGATCCCCGGCTGGGACGGTGTGAGACTTATATTTTAGATTTCAAATTATTGGTGTGCGTTCGAAAATGTTGTTGTTCTTAAATGATTTCTGAGAAAGAGATGTTTAAAATATAACGAACATTTTTAAACAAGACGTGAAAATTCTTAGTGAACCTCTATTCTCCTTTGAAATTTAATACTGAATCCATATATGTCATTACCTGACCTCTGTCTATAGCAGATCCTCAGACATAGATGTTTCAAGGAAACAATTTAAAATAATAATAATAATAATAATAATAATAATGTGGCAAAATTTTTGCTACTAATTATTTGGCTCTGGATTACTTATATATGGTATCCACATAATTTTCAGGACTATTCGAAAATTATCACTTTATTAGTTTCTATTTAAATGGTATTCTTTTATTTGATGAAATATTAAAATAAAACATAAAGCTTCTTTACATAATCGATAGTATTAGTTTTGCATATTCTTCCATAAGAGCATATGAATACATAATCATTATCTGATTACAACAAACCTTAGAGAAAAAATGATCCAATTTCTATTTCACAAAAAGTTCCTGAGTGTTCTTGGAAAAAAATTCTCTCAATTCGATGCAGATTCGAACTAACCTTACAGCATAATAATAATGCACTAGTTTCAAGACAAAAAATCCAATTTTTGAAAGAAGTTTCAGATTAGGAAATACCGCACTTTTTCTCTGAACATGTTTTCTTATGCATCGTGATATTTCTATCGAAAATCCATAAGTTCTAGAAATTTCCTTCTCTTTTCGTTATTTTTTCTGAAATCTCCATTCTTTCATACTCGCGTATTCCTCTTATAGCTGGAATAAGAGAGAACAATAAAGAGGACAAAAACTAAAGAACCACTGCACGAAGCAACCATTACAAATGAAGAATTCAACCTCCAAGCTGTTACTCCCTAAAAGAGTCCGTGCATGTCTCAAGAAGTGAAATAAAAATCCAAGATGCTAATATTAATGCTGAGAAACAAAAGGGGGGTTTTCATTTTAACATAAATGCAGATGAAGTAGTGCTTCACATTTATTCGAAAGTATATTACAAAATACTGGCATATTAGTTATTATATGTACTTGTATGAGAAACTGATGGCATGCGTTTGATAAATTACGTACAGTGTTTGCTACAGTATTTTAAGAATTAATCGTTTACATTCACCCGCATTTACTTATAAAACCAAAACTAAAATTAGTATTTCTCTAGTGGTTACATATTCTAATTATACCCCTTAATTTAATTCGAAATATATTTGTTCATTAAGCAGGATAATTGAAAAAATCAAAAGACAAGTGGCTTAATAGATATAAATTTGCAAGGTTTTAATTAACTGTATGATCGATAAGAAGATTTAATGCAACTATTATGTTAGACGATGTGAATGTATTTTACATATTTATAACAGTAGTATTTCTTTATAATAATGCTGATGAAATGCATTTGGTGCTTTTCCAACAAAGGTTTCATTAATAGGTGCAAGGTCCACTAAATTAAAAAATGTACCAATAACAAGTTTGCCACATTGTTATTGGTAATACGTGAAACGTGAAATTTGTTATTGGATAGATACGCTCCAGTAGTATGGACTACTTAGAGGTCTGTTTTCCTGCCACGAGAAGAAAGCACATATCTGGCAGATTGTTTAATACACATTTATAAATGGTGGCAATAATTATAATATTGTATATTATAGTCGTTGAAATTATATATAAATATAATATATATAACTACAATATATACATACATACATATATATATATATATATATATATATATATATATAATATTATATATATACACTACCCGACACAGAAAATGCAACACCATGAAAGAGTGAATAGGGTGTGATGATAAAGGACACACAGAGATGGAATATATATATAAAAATATGTGATAGTAATTCCAGAAGGATAATGCAATACAGTAATGATATAGACAGAGTGATCAATAGGCAGTAGTACCACCTTTTGGGGCGAGACAAGCACCAACCCTTCGAGAAGCAGATAAAATGAGCATGCAGATAGTTTCAAAAGGGATGGATGACTATATGCCTTCAACCATCCTCCACAGGTTGCCCTCTCCTTGAGAGGAGGGGTAGTGCAGTTAACCTATCAGAGCAGTCAATCACGTCCCATACATGTTGGATGGGTGAGAGATCTAGAGACAGCGGTGGCCAAGTAAGCACATGGATATCTTTCGAGGCTTCTCCGATGGTTGCCGTATGCGGTCGTGTGTTATCTTGTTCGAAAACTGCATTTTTCAGCTGCTGAAGTTAGGGCAGTGCAGCCAGCCGCAGCACCGCATCTACATATCGTCGTGTTATTATTCCTCTGATACGAACCAGAGGTGACTGGTTATCGAAGTCGATGGCACCTCACACCATGATGCCCTTTGTCGAGCAGTATGACGTTCAACAATCGCAGCAGAATTGGATCTGTTTCCAGTCGCCTCCAGACTCTCACACGATGACTGTCATTCGACAAACAGAACCGAAACTCGTCGCTGAACACTACCCTGTCCCATTCAGTCGTCCAAGAAGTTCGGGCCCGACACCATGGCAATCTTTCACGTCGGTGTCTTTTCGCAAATGGCAGTCTTCGTAAAGGACGGTTTGAGTGCAAACGGCTTTTGGGCAATCGTGAAAAACTGTTCTCGTAGATATTGGAACATTCAATGTACCCTACAGATGCTGCAGAATATCGACAGTCGTCGTTTATGGGGCCGCCACAGAATGTCTTTGGATGAGTCGATCAACTCGTGCTGACGTACGTCAGGATGAACATGTACTACTGCGACGATTCACATGCCCTTCTTCAACCCATCTTCTCCTAATCCTTTGTACAGTGGACGCATCTACGCGTGTTTCAGCGACGATAAACCGGTACGGCCACCCAGCCGTACATAGGTTCAAAATGAATCCCTTCGCACACTGTAAAGGACTTTGTCGTTGTCGGCCAGGCATCTTTTCACAAACACGTGTCTTCTGAATCGAAAAACTGCTCGGAAAACGGGTTTCCGTAGGCGACAGATAGTAATAACTGTTGGCTCATCTGCCGTTTCCATCGCTTTTATCCCGCGCTCTAATCATGTGACCTACTTGCATTTCAGATTATTTGCATACATCAGTCAGCTGCATTTGTCTTGCAATTTATATAAATATACAGCCAAAGCTTCATGGTGTTGCATTTTCTATGTCGGGTAGTAATATATATATATATATATATATATATATATATATATATATATATATATATATATATATATATAATTATTAGAAAGATATAATAACGAAATCAAGTAATTACGAAATATTAAAATCAACAAAGTAGTTAAACCACGGCCACAATGCCGAAAAAAGAAAACATGCATTCCTCCCAAATTAGTTTTTAAAATATGTAGGAATGTAACTCACAGCCAAATTATTAACTAGGTGTGCATATTTCAATGCAATCTTGCGAAATAAGGATTAATTAATTAAAATGATGCAAAGTTAATCAACAACCGATTTGTTCTGAACTACAAACATTGCAAAATATTCTTAATGAAATTAATTTAAAATCTATATACTTCACGCTCGCGGCTTATTTTCAAAAGAGATTGAGCTCGTTGCCAGCGGCAATAGCTAAATTATTTGAAAAAGAAGTTCCCTCGAACACTGTTAGAGAAAATTTGATCGCTTTAAAAATAGAAAGCACCAATGGAACAATAGATGCCGGAGTACTAGCGCATGCATTATTTAATTATCTCTGAAAATTCGATTGGAGACAAAAGTAAAACTTCTCGGCCGCGCTGTCAGGGAATAACATATCAATACGTTTTAACTTGTTTACACAGTTGCGAATTTCGTATATTTTCGAAAATGTTTTTGAAAAACAAATGAAAGGATATAACGAGTAAAGATACATTGTTTTGGGAGTGTTAAAATTTCGGAAACAATAAATGGACGTTACGAGTTAACTTGAGTATGAGAGAGTATTTTTTTGAATATTTGTATTTATTTGGTATTAAAATGACACCAAGGCGCAGTTAAGCGTCAAGTTCACACCTTAAATCCAAAAAATTTCTATAGTATTAAATATTAAATAGATATATTTGTCTGCATGTCTATGGATATGCGTCGTCTGCAGCGAAAAATCAAAACTTATATAGAATTGTACAATAGGCAGAGAAATGCGTTTTAAATTTAAATTAATCACTATTGCTAATGATCACAAATTTACTTTACTGAAATCAATTTAGTGCTGATTCTTCATACAATGTTTATATGCATTTTCAAAATTTCGAAATTTTAGAACAAGTGTTCCTAGGTTTATGCCATTTTGTTAAGTATGTTGTGATACTTGTAATTTCATAGAGGCGCATGATAGTTTTTTTAATCTTTTTCTTCGCCTCTAACTGCACTGCCTCCCAATTTGTCTTCAGTTTGGAGTTGTCATAAGGTAAAATTGTCCTTATCAAAAATTACCAGTATAGGACTTACCTATGATGCCGCCACTAAGGGTGGAGCATGTAAGCTCCCGGTTCTCAAGCTCAGAATACGAACACACAAAACATAAAGAAATACACATGCTTAATTGCTCAATTTATTTTAATATTTTACTTAATAGATATCTATTGTATCTGGAGTAACTATGCTATAATTAAATCAATTATTAAAAGACACATAATACTGACAATATTACATTAATATATATATATATTTACACACATAATAACTATGACTTAAATTTCTTAAAAACAGTTTCCTTTAAACAATCGATAAAGAATAGTTCTTATAGTTCAATATTTACGAACTCGTTCATATGGTCTACTCATACGAACTGGTAGTCAATTATTTTAATAATCGTTAAAGGTGTGCCTTCCGTGCTAATAGTGACAATTGAAAGTTGGTTACCTTTTCTCTTTGTGTTACGTGCATATTCGTGCTATTTCAATGATGTAGGAAAACCGTTACACATCTAACTGCATTCGCTACCATTTTGTTGCTCACATTCTATAGACACTTTTCACAAACCCAAGAAAACATGATGCTGACTCGTTCGAAAGTTTTAAGTCGACTAAAAAAAACTTCAGGTGCGTCTAGGACGCTGTCGAAATTGCATCTCGTGGAAAGTTCTAGAACATTCTCGCAAAGCTTTTTCTTTTCACATTCTAGTGTCGTTGTTGATTCGTTGAAGTGAAGAAGGGGATGCGCTGCTTATTTATGTTTGTATTGCCATTGGCTCCCTCTGCAGCATTTAAATAGCTCATTAGCTAGGTTGGCATCCGCAATTGGGGTGTAAACATGTAATACAAATATTGTGTTACAGGAGTTTCATTTCATTTTTCGGCAATAGATAATTCCCTAAAAGAGTTGCTTGTACTCCTTCTTGGCGTTGTATTTCATCATACATATTTGAATGTAAGTGGATATCATTTGGTAGATCTATAATATATTCCAGGGACTATTTAGTATCCTTCAGGAGACAGTCTCCTGTCATTGTTGTCTAATTTTAAGTTTTCAGTGCTTATGTGTTACATAGTATTTACTTTTATTTTTTATATTATACGGCTTTAATTTGCATATTAATGCAACTAATTAAAATTATGTCATAACGCATATACATTTAAAAACGCTAAGATTTCAAAGGCTTTGTGTTTTTAATTTTATTTGGCACATTCTAAATTTCATCAAATTCACCATTAACATTCATCAAATTTTAATTTCATTAAATTTAACGTATCGCATCTGTATAAGATTCTTAATTTTCGGGCACAAAAATACATAATTTCTTTCATTTGAAAAAAAATCATACTTTATCTTTTTAAAAGTGATTTCCGATCGTCATGAACAGACTACGCAAATAATGGAAAACCTTCTTCGAGATGCCACTAAAATTTTGTAATCAATAATCAAATAATAAGAGGAAAAAAGATGGCGCATTTGAATATAAAAAAATCAATAGTTGTTCTTGATAGCATACATTCTTATTCTTAAGCAGCTCTTGATAGAGTATTTAAAAGTATGTTTATGGATTAATATTCTTGAATCTACATATTTTAAAGCGTCTTAAATGAAGAAAAGTCATCATTCAGAGTAAGAATATTTAAGAAATGAAAAAGTCTAAGAGAGAAGTAGATGCCGTATTATTTTCAACTACATATTCACACAAAAAGATAAAATAAGAGAAAACCTTTTAAGGATTACTACATAATGATGATGCTATATTTTTCAATTTTAGAAATTTGTGAATGAAGCTTGTTAAATTATTACAAAGCATTATATCCTTGCTCCATATCGCAAAGAAACGACTCAGATAATGTTTTATTTATGAAGATGATATTTTAAATCTGAGTCAAATAAGTGATTGTTGTGCAAACATTAGGAAGTTTCACTTTAAATCCATAATTCTATATATAAAAATTTGTTCATTTTGAAACTATCGTTATGTGTTAGAAGAAGCAAGAGAATTTTCAGCTCCTATGCAGAATTTCTTATTGAGCCCTACATATTCTAATTCCATACATAATTAATTTAATAGTTAATTAGCATACAATAATTAATTTAACAAATTATGTATCCATTCTAACTAAATAGCACATTTGATGGAAACCAATATATAGTGTACACATAATAAAAAATTGATATTTTTTTACTGAAAAGTTAGGGGGAAATGTCGATTCCTTGTAGAACACACAAAGCTGTGGGAACCAAATGATTTTATAATATATATATTTTACAGTCGTCAAAACACATATTCTACTCATAGATGATTTCTAATATCTAGATAATGGTTTGAGATACGCAAGTGTTAAATACTTTTGTCTATTTTCTCTAAACCTATTGTGATAACTTCCAAAAGTAGTTCTCACTTATTTATGTGACAAAGAATTTACAAAGCACCCAATCATTTAAAAATAATGATCACATTTCAGTTTTCTGATTATTGTATTTAGATCGAAAACATGCAATAACTTAACAACCCACGTTAACAACCTATGAATGCTACAATTCCATTTCTAAAAATATGGCTTTTGTATAAGAGTTTATAACATACGTATACAGGGTGTCCCAGAAAGGTTGAAAAGCGCTTTAATTCATTAACTGTTTTAGATAAGTGGACAAAGTAAATCCCCAATAAATTCAAAGTAAGGTAGGAAATAAGACTACGTTAATGAAATAGTCCTCCTATTAATTTTCAAAAAGTTACATTTTTTAAATTTTTATACAACCCCTTAGACAAATGTGGTCAATCAGAAAATTTTTATTTTTAATACAAGATTCTTAAAAAAACCGCATATCTGTATTTTTAAAATTGAGCGAGTTATATTTAATTGAAAATTGAACATTGTGAATGGGGGCCATATATCAAGTTAGAAATGTAAATGTTTGACACATCACAAAAAATATAAAACTGGATGATAATTCATAGGATACCCAACCGCGTAGTGAGTACCACTGCTTTATATGATCTCTGTATGTGTAATGCTTTATTTAGATGAATTCGTGATAAAAAATTTTGACACATATTAACGTATTCTTGATCCAAACAATTTCCATCGTCAATTTGTTTATGATCCCCATTTTCACTGACGAAACAGCCTTTTACATGGTACAGAAAATTCGCATAAGTCAGATTTTTTTCTTTTACCATAATTCAGTTGATTTTCAAGATACAGATATTCGGTTTTTGTAATGAATTTGTTGCATTAAAAATACAAATTTTCCGATTGACCCAATTTGTCTAAGGGGGTCGTATAAAAATTTAAAAAGTGTAACTTTTTGAAAATTAATGGGAGAACTATTTCATTAACGTAGTCTTATTTCCTACCATACTTTCAACATTCTTGCAATTTACATTGCCCACTTATCTCCAAGAGGTAAAGAATTAAAGCGCGTTTCAATCTTTATGGGATACCCTGTATATCTGCATGCGTTTTATATTTTTGATGTGTTTGAAAATTAAAGGACTTTTCTTTACTCAGCCTTTTTTATTATAAATGAGTCTATAATCAATTTCACTTGACCAAATAAACTTTTAAGGAAACTCGCACTTTTCTCGTAATATTAAATTGATACTCGTAATATTCGGCTGATATAAGCGCGTTACATTTCAAAAGGAAACGACATTCCGGAATTCTCTTAAGCGCTATTCTCAGAAAGCATAATACAGGTTTATCTCATCATCATTAAAGTAATGCATACTTTCCCTCGAGAAAAAATACTTCTGCAATCATGATTTTCTTAGCATCTGGTCAATCTTCGAAATCCCTACATAAAAGCATGCATTTTTCTTCCTGTCTGAAGGGCTACCCAATTATCTACTAACGGCAATTATTTTCCCAAACTCTATCCCTCTATATTTTCCTTCTTTCTATCTATTTGGGAGAAGTTCCTGACATTTCGGTTACTGGTTCATCCATGCCTGCACTCACATTTTCAAGATATCGGCTTCATCAGCTAACAGGTAAACATCTCCATCCTACACTGCTGTTACAGTTCTAATGATTTTCTCAGTTAGCGCTTGTTGAAATAGTGGTCCTGTAGATAAGAGGTGTTATCGGAGACTCAAAAAATCAATCAGCTCCAATTAATTATAGGACAGTGCATGTTATCGTTAAAGGTTGGACAGATCCGATGTTAAATTTAACGTGAGAAAGAGCTGACAGCATATCTAAACATGCGGTATCGCCTTGATGTTACGTTTGCGTTCTGATAACACTTATCTCATATTTCAAAGGAAAAGTACATAAATGTGAAAAAGATTCTCTAGTTTATATTAAACAAGTCAGTTAGTTGTATAATTAAATGCTGCATATAAAACTCACATATTTCGTCCGTTAGAAAACTAGTCTGCCACGTAATAAATGGAATACTGGACATTCACATAAGCAAAAATAGATAAACTTATACAATTATTTTAGAGGAATATCATTACACACTATTTCACATCAATTAAAAGAACCGCATTAAAATCTAATTTTTACTTTAAAAATTATGAACAGGTGAAGATTGTAATCCACCAAATGTTGTATTGATAAGTATACTTTAAACTTGCTTTTCTCAAATAAGAGTTTCGAGATTTTTATAGCTTTAAAATGTTTTATGCTTAATTTTACATACCCAAACTTTACAAATTCAACTATACATTATGCAAATCACAATTGATATTTGCAGTGTTCACTATAAATTTCGCTTGTATATTAATTAGTTTAATTCAATACTATACGTTTGGTTTGATTTTGGCTGTTAGATTGGTCAAGTAGGACAGCGCATGAATATGTAAATTGATAGTTAAAACTAATAACTCGCAAATGATTACCCATATTGTTATTCACGAGACAAGTTTTGAATTCAATGAGGAATGAGTCATAAGTATTAGCTAATATTACAAATAATTACAATTTCTACAATATATAATATATATATATATACATATATATATATATATATATATATAATATATATATATATATATATATTATATATAATATATATATATATTATATATAATATATATATACATACATATATAATATACATATATATATATATTTACTATATATATATATATATATTATATACCGGGTGGCATTAAAATAACGTGAAGTGTTTAGAGCCCTCTAGCGAGTAATGCATTGGACGAAATGTAAAAAAATTCGGTAGGCGTACACAGTGGAACATGCCGTTTTAATTTCTAAAAAAAAAATATTTCCGAAAGTCGCCTCCAGGGGATAATTTTGGCGCTGCAGAAATGTAGTAGTATGAATAATGAATGAGTGAGACAGTACACATCAATTTTGTTAACAATGCATGACAGCGTTTGTTGTTAATTACAAATGAGATTCAATATGGCCACCATTGTGATGTTCCAAGAACTGCATACGTTAACCGACATTTTTCACGGCGACTCTCAACATATCCGAAGTGATTTGTCACACGTGTAACGTTATTCGATCTTTCAAATTTGTGATATCGGGGACATATTCTTGATACACAACGCTATTAAGTAATTCCCACAGTCAAAAGTCACAAGGATTGGATCGGGCGACCTCGTGGCCATGCCGTGGGAAATGTACTACTAATGATTCTGCTATCAGAGAAATGTTCCCGCAACAAATGCTGTACCTTAAGTCCGATGTAGGATGGTGCACCATCCTGCATGAAGGTATTCGAATCAAGTGATCTTAGTTGCTGCAGTTGTGAAACCGCGAAGTTGAATAGCATACATGCTTACCTGTCAGCATTGCCGGAACAGGTCACTTGTCCACTTTGCAGACTTTCCTCGTAAAAGTAAGAACCGATGATAAAAGATACCGTAAAGCTTCACCGCTCTGCGACTTTTGGCGAGTGGAGATGTTTCTGCAGACAAGCGTGCTGATTAGTCGCAGCCCAAATGCGGAAGTTGCGTGTGTTAATATCACCGTCCAAATGAAAGTGCACTTCGCCAAGCCATAAAATGTGTCACAGCCAAGCATCATCCACTTCCATGCGTGCTATGATTTTCAAAGAAAACCTAATTTGGGTGGCCGCTTCGCCAGGGAGCAATTCTTGAACATGACAGATTTTATAGGAGTAAAATTTCAATATCTGATGCAGGATTTTCCACACCATTGAGTATGGAATATCCGTTTGCAGGGACTATATTGCCCGTGCACTGCTGGTACCTTGCACATTCGTCATCCCCTGTTCCACAATAGCAGTTGCAACTTCTTCAACTTGTTGCTGATTGACCGCTTTGCGTCCCCGACCTGGTTGCCATGCTAGAGTTCCGATAGTTTCGAATTGTCGAATCATGTTTCGTAAGTGTGTTAAGCTCATCGGTCTTCGTCGTAACTTCTTCAACAGCCGAAATTCAGGAAGGGCAGCATTGGCATTCTCGTTCCGCTGATAATACAGCTTGACTAACAAAGCGCGGTCAAGTAAGGTAAAAGTCATCGAAAAGTACTAGGTAGTTCGTCTCCGAATGATGAGCATTCTCCTAGTCTTTCCTTTTATCCACATGATTGCTACACGGAACGCGATTATGAAAATTAGTATGTTAGTGCATTTCACTCTGTAAATAGCGCCAAAATTTCGCCTAGAGGCGACTTTTGGAATTTGTTTTTTTAGAAATCAAAAGCACATGTTCTACTGCGTATGCTCATCGAATTTTGTTATGTTTCGTCCAATATATTACTCGCTAGAGGTATCTGAACATCTCACGTTATTTTATGGCCACCCGGTATATATATATATATATATATATATATGTATATATATATATATATAATATAATTAATATATATAATTTGTGTACCTCAATTCTGACACCAACTTTTTAAGAATCATCCTCTCAAACCGTCGGTGTACTACTCTAAGGATACGAAAATGAATCCAAATTTCTAGATATGTAATGCTTTTAATTAAAAACACAAATATGCTTAAAGAGGAACAATATACTAATAACACTATAGCTTATAACACTGTAGTTTACTTACAAGATCACAAAATAACTGTTATGTGCAATAAAACAGCAAATAAATACTAAAATAATTTAGACTGCTATCATCAGATACTGTTCACAAAAGACTGATGTATTTCAAAATTCACTTTGACTCCTATTACATCACGATGATTTCTAAACATTGGTAAATCTCGGAATGGATATAGCGAGAAAATTCGAGTACTTTATAAAAGGCTAGTGATATTTTACTAAATTTTGCGCCAAAGTTAAGAAAATTGTCGCCAAGGTTCGGCAAGCTTTACATAATGGTAATGGTTGTTTGTAAAGGTTGTTTTAACTTGGATACAGGCAGTGTGTATAAAAGCGTTTTATGTATTCGTAACAATATTATACTTTTTTAAGTATTCATTACTAGAATATCAGCTGTTGGCCGGGAAATAATATGCAAACCCCTCATTTAAATTACACTGGAACTGACAGCGAATTCTCGGAAACCAGCGAACACTTTAATAATACACCATTTTAGAACAAAAAGTAAAAAAAAAATAATGATTTGACTTCATGCTATCCCAGAACATATAGACCTTTCTGAATGAAACCCGCAGGTACGGACACGGTTTCAGTTGTGATGGCAGGAAGCTAGAACTTGTTTCTTTATCACCCTCTCCGATAGCAGTCGAACCTGAAAATCTCCTTTTATAATCCGTATTAAATATTCATTGAAAATTCAGATGAAAATTAATTAACTAGTTTATAAGATAGTGTAAATATCACTCCATATCCATGCCAAAAATTGAAATCGTGCGCATCTACAATTTTTCAATGCAACAATATAAAAATGAAACTGTATAAAAACAAATATTTCGAAGTGTTTTATTTATTTATATTTTATTTAAATTAAGGAATTGCCCATTTAGATTTGGTTTAAAGTCTGTTAAAAAAATAATGTCTGAATGCAGGGCCGTATTTTAGTGCTTTTGGGACTTGAATGTACTTTTACTCAGAGTTGTGCAGAACAGGAATAAACGATTTCTGAATTGCCGAGGGATTTTCATGCAATCATTCAACCACATACCATTTTGACTGAAAATCGCTAAATATTTTGCTTCCAAAAATAACTAAACCACTAATTCAAATTAAGAAAAAAAGAAATGTTCCCTCGGTGCTTTGTAACCTGGATTGAACCAGCGAATTTAGTAGTTGTGGGCTATTTAGATTTTACTCTACATGGACAAATAAGCATACAGATATCTCATTTATTATGTTAAATATGAAAACATGTCAGAAATTAAGATATTTCTTTAGGCAAATTCCACAGATACGGATGCGCTAGTAACATTGTTTATACTCATATAGAATTCTTTTATTTAATACTTTTAACGGTTATATGCGGAGAGTCTAACATTTAATTTACAATAAAAATAATGTTGAGGTTCTGTAAATTTGCAACATTTTAAATAAGACACTTCAACACAGACGAATCGAGCTTTTTTTTCCACCGCTAAGATTTCTCCCTTATACATATGGATAGTTTTAAATAATACATAGCGTCGGACGAATCTTAACTGAGCTTAGGCTTCCAGTTAATATACCTATAAATAATGCTCCACACTAAAGGAGACGACAATGTCTGAGACGTTGTTATGCCTTTAAGGTTTATATGTGTTTCTAAAGAATTTTTAAAGTAGCATGTTTCATCGTTTTTAGAAAATAATGGCTGGTACCTTTTTAAAAGTCAGGTGATAAAGAGTACGCCTAACCATGTTTGGCTAATCTTAGTATTTTTCTTCAGGTATCCATTTTAAGTCGTTGGAATGCTAAAAACCTACGGGAAGGCTGAAGATATTTCTGAGAAGAATTTGCTTAAGAATTAAGTAAAAATATTCTAGGCAATGAGTAATAGGTTTGTATGAAATGTACTGTTTTTGTTTAGATAATATTTCGATACATTAATGATACATTAATACAATAATTATCTAAATGTATATATTTTAATTTAAATAAAAACTTTTGATCTGATATATGTAAGGTTTGAAGTAATTTTGCATGCGATTTATAGAAAATGCATTATAGATAACTTTATAGATTATTATGCTTTTCGAAATATTTCATTAAAACATTTTATTTAATCTCCTCAGAAATAAATAGGTATAGTTATATCTCTTCTCACTGCCTCAAAATTTTTTACAAGGAAATCGTAAAAATAATATATCCATGTTCCTTTTCGAATCAATGTACAAAATATTTTTCCTTGATTGACATATTGTAAAATTAAATCGATGCAATATATTCCCGTAACCTAAATCACTTTAAAACATTTAGAAATTGTTCTTCAATTTGAAAAACATTTTCAAAAGCAGTGCTAAAACAGAACAACAGAAATTAAAAATATCAATTTATCCAACAGTATTATTTTAATGTGCAATTATCGATAAAACGGAATCCAAAATGTATTATTAATCATTTATTAAATTTTTTTAACGATTTCGATGTGAGTTAGAACGACTAGATACAATAAAAAAATTCTGCTGTATCAATACATTTGAAAAAAATCTGATGTGGACAGCATATAACTTTCCTTATATACTGCAATGAATTTACTTTTTCCATAGTTAAAACATGATGAAAAGATCTACGGCATAGTGTTCGTAACGTTATATCCGAATGCATTTAAGTGTTGTTTATTTTAGCATCCCTGAATATTACAGAAATTCGCCATTAACCTTATTATGTCAAATATGACTTCTGTAACACTTTTATTGTCGATCTCTAATGATCTACAACATTCCAATTGATATTTTTAGTCTATTTTAGTGTCAAGTTTGTTATGCCAATTGTTTAAATTTTCCGCTAAGGACACTGCAATCGATTTTGTTTGATCGAGTATGGTCACCTTAAAATAGATAAACAACGTACATACTTAAGAACATTTCCTTATAAAGTCATTAGGGAACTTTTTAAGGACTGCCCTAGGAATACTGTATATGAACTATTAAATAGTTTAAAACAGAGCAGCAAAAATGTAAGTATAATGTTTTTTTTTTTCTATTTTATACAATATACAGTACAATCTTTTTAATAAAAAAAGTATATTTATTTCAAGTGAACAAAAACTGCATCGTAATGATTTAATGGAATTTCAGCAGTTTTTTAAAGCTAAATATTGAAATTCATCATAAAGAAGTGCAAACATGTTTAATCTATATCGCAAATACCATATAAAACCAAAAATATTAATGCATCAAAACTTGTCACAAACAGGAACTCCAATTGATTCTTGAATCATCTATTAGACTTAATATCCTTGAGGTCGATCAATATATTAATTATTTTGAGAAATAAGTTTTAAATTAAAAATATATATTAGAATGGATTTAAAGCTATGTTATAAACTTGTATTTTCCATTATTTAGATAATAAGTCATGGTTTTAAAATTTCTATGACTTTATTGAAATTAACACTCGTATTTTTCATTATTTATATAATAAGTCTTGGTTATAAAATATCAATGAGATTATTAATATAAACTTGCATTTTTACATCGTTAGATGAGGAGTAGTCGTTTTAAAATGTCTTTTCATTAAGTCATGGTTTTAAAATTTCTATGAATTTATTAAACTTATATTTTTATCATTTAGATCATAAGTCGTGGTTTTAAATTTTCCTTCAGGTTATTAAAATAAACATGTAGTTTCCATTATTAATATGATAAGTCGTGGTTTTAAAAATTGCATGTAGGATATGCAGATTCTATTTCAACTCCAGATGAAAATATCATCGTTCCCGTAACTCAATAGATGCACTGTATTCTGACCAGCCAAAGATGTGTAGCTCAAATCTCAGTTTTAATGTGTTCTGTACAATAGCAAATATAATAAATTAATCCTGCAGATTAGACGCAGTGAATCAGTAAAGTCTCTAAATCTGGGCTTCAAAATTTTCAAGGACCCTGCGATTTATAAGAATGAGTTTCAATTTACGCCAAATATCCTTTTCAATATAATAGAAATAATAAAATATAATAAATACAATATAATAGATATAATAAAATAAAGACATCTTTCAGATCTGGTTTCCATTTGGCATGAAATTTAAAGGAAGTGGATCTAGGGTCAAATCCAACAAAAGAAAAAATAATATCATTCTAGCCCCTCAATGGATAGGGCATCATTTGTCTGGAAGAAGAGCGGTTGTTTGAATCTCCATTGGGACATGGGTTCTTTACAGATGTTCTAATATATGTACCATTTAGATAAATATAATAAACAATTATTATAAATAATAAATTATAATAAATTATAAAAATCTATGAATTATTTATATCAACGTTCCAGTATTGGCTGCACCGCCTATAAGAGTTGAAATCAAACAATTAGAATTAATTGGACGTATGCAATTTCAAAAGCAATTGGATTAATGATTTTTGCATAATACAAAGTGATATACTTTTCTACTGAGTAGGGGCTAAGCAGATCAAATTATTTATGTTGCTGGCTGCTGTTATTAGGAGATATTGTACAGTTTGTAAAGTTCTCCCTTACCCAGCCGGGGATCAAATACTTATCCTCGAAATGGTCGGTTGATGCGGTTACTTTTGAGCTACTGAAACACGATTAAAGCATCTTGTCGCCGATGTCGACCCTGTAAAATCCTATGGCGGAAAATAGTGTAAACTACATCCTGTCGACCCTGTAATCTTCTCTGAAGTGCAACTCGATTGAAGTGCAACAACGGAGTGCACCTGCCGATCTGAAGGCCCATCCTCTTATACTTTTATGTTTTATCCAGGCTAACATTCTGTGTGGTTGTGGTGTTAAAAGTGGCAACTTATTTCGCAGAGTCCACTAAGCTACTGGGACAATATTCTAACTTCTTCTCTTTGTATAATCCTATTATATCTTACTCAGACTTACCTCATGTTGCCGAATTTTAGTTATAAGAACGTATATATAGCGTTTTGTGTATGAAGAGGAGATGTGAATCAGAGGAAGTAGAAGAGATAGAGAGCTATAAATATATACTTAGAAAAATAGTTATATAGACGAATAGAGAGGGAGAGAGATATGAATAAAATGTGCAAATGTTTAACTCGTGGTCTGAAAGTCACAAACACAAGGCATACAATACAAAACGATCAACTCTAAAAAGTAAAAAACAAACAATATACGAGTATTACAAGCTACATATATAATATAGAATCAAATGACAAATGACTGCCATGTGATAATAAGATAATAAAATCTATCAAATAATAAATGAAAAAAAATAATAAAAAATAGTAATATTTTTAATTTTAATATTTTAACTCATACCTATATACATTTACACAAAATTCACACCACAAAAACAGCCCAAACATTAAAACGTAATGCAAACTAAATCGATTAATGAAGTGAAACTCATAACAGCATAAGTGAGATAAAAATTGAACTAGTCCAGAATAAAATTCAGTTTTAACTTTTATTTTTACAGCGAAAGCATCATGTCTTAAGTACGTAGAATCTGGGTTAAATTTGGAAGTAATTTCATAAACTATCGACAAAAATATTTAATCCAATTTTCGCAAAGTCATCAAAATGCATATCATTAAAAAGCACTTTATGAAGTAAACTAGAACGAGACTCGAAGATGTAAATTAAGATATCGCAAGACGGAGCAAAAGGCCTCCTGTAAAATATCTTATGCTGGAAATTCAGCTTAATGATAGAAATGTACTGCGGGACGTTAGTGGATATAATTAATGCGTAAAAATATTCAGATAAAATATTCCAAAGAATATTTGTGTAAAATTAATAAGATAATCTGAGAAAATGGTTGATAAAAGTTTAGTGAATGAAATTATCTTTGCCTGAGAGATTTATATGTTTAAATAGGAGTCATTGATTTAAAATAAACTATTTGAATGAACTTTTCCCGCAAAATATGAAAACAGGTATTATAAAAAGAAAGGATTTATTCATAAAATATCGTTAATATCCTTACAAAATGTAATATATGTAAAATTATGGGGTTGAAAGTCCAACACTTGAATATTGTATTACAGCTTATGAGCGCGAGAATCGCTCAGCTATATAAGCGATCATCAAACTTTATTCACCTTAGTATTGACCTGACTGTCAATTTCTTTCAATTGTACCCCTGATTGTCATTTTTGCACTTATATTTCTAATTTTTTCAATTGCATGCCTTCATTGACTTGTCAATATATTGCAACTGTACCCACAATTTCAATATCTTTCAATTGAAACGCCTCCCAAATTTTTATTTTAATAAATACAGTAATTTTTTTAAACAAACCACCCTTTATACTTCTTAAAAATAATGCATGAATTTTATAAATTTTATATAATAAAACTGTACTTGGCTTTAAATATTTACTTTGAAATTTCATAAAGCACATACAAAAAGTTCAAAACATTCTAAAACATTAAATACATATATGTATACACAAAACTCACGGAAATATTTAAAAAGGAAAATACATTTTTGCAAAAGGCTTGAGAAAATATTGAAAATAATACAGCTTCTAGAGCGTAACATTGACTCTTAATTGAGTATCATAAGTAACCAACTATTGCAGTCAGTGACATCACGACTGCGGGTATTATAACCCCCATGAATCCATTAGAACCAACTGAATATTGAGAAATGTAATTTGGGAAAGTGGAAAACAAAATATTTGGTTACTGAATAAATACTTCCCTCCTCCTCCAAAATATATCTGGCGGTGCTACAGATTGCTGTAGCAGCAAGTCTGCTAAACACATATTTTTCAAGCACATATCTTGGGACACATTTTTAAAAATTCTTCAAAATTTTGCAAATTGACACACTTGAAATCAAAACAGGTGACAAAAGACGGAATTATTTGTATTTGGTTTCAGATTTAGAATATAATTTTGGTATCGTATAAGTAGAATTTTAAATTTAGAATATGAATTTGGTACCATATAAGTAGAATTTTAAATTTAGAATATGAATTTGGTATCATATAAGTAGAATTTTAAATTTAGAATATGAATTTGGTATCATATAAGTAGAATTATAAATTTATACTTGGTTCTCAGTATCAAATAAAATATGTTGGTTTAAGAAACAATCTTCTGCATTATTCATGAACTGTTTCTGCGTATTCCTCAACTATCTTTTCATATCATATCCCCAGGAGTACGCGTACTCCAGATTGGGAAACAATGATCTATATAAAAATTTCTAACATGTTTTCACCATCCATAACCCTCTAGAAGTTTACCGGTGACCTAAAATGCTGAGTATATAGCATGAGATTATAACTTGAACTTATAGAATGAATTACGGAACATAACTTAATGGTGCTGGAATATTTAATCCCTTCCGTAGATCTTCCAAGATTCTTCAGAACCCCCTAAGTGACCTAGACGCATGAATCTTGCACACTTATAGTATCGACGACAAGACAGAAACTAACAGAGAAACTATAGAAACTAATCCAAAGAGCATAGAAAATGGTTTCTTTTTAAATCTTTCCAGACCCTTCAAAAATCCCTTGGTGATCTAGAAGCAAAAAACTTTGTATACTTAGAATATCGATCAAATTCCCAAGGATGTAAGCGGTTCACTAAGGATTTTTACTTACTGCTTCTTTTCCATTTTGGGTTTAAAAATTTCATTTTATTTTAAACGTCTATATCTAAAAATTGGCAATGGATAGAATTTTGATGATAATTGATAAGGTTTCAGCATAAATTTCTTGAGTTGGTAGGGTGATTTACTAAGAATCGTCCCCCCCCCCTTTTATTTCTATTTTTTAATTTTATATGCAATTTTATATGCAAACTTTATATCCACTGTACCAAACATAACATTGCCAGATATTTTTTCGGAGTGGGTCGGGATTGGTAATGTCACTCAAAAACCTCCGAAAGCCCTCCGAACACAAAAGTTTAAATCTCGATCACAGGGCAGAACATCACAGGGCAGAACATCACCGATTTTCAATTGAGAAATTTATTTTCGTCACTAATCGGCATATATTGTTAAACAAAATAAAAAATTATAAATGTCACAGCTTAATTTTTTAAGAGTGTTAGTTTTCCTATCCTTGAGAGACTTAAGTGATAGTACTCTGTATAAAGAGAGAGTAAATTAGTAATTTTCTGTTGTCTTAAATCATTTCTTTTATTTTAAAAGATTTGCAAAATATAATTATTTCTCCCCATTCCTTAAACAGGAGAAATCGATCTATATTTCAAAATAATGTCGTATTCATTATATTTAAAGAAACAATCAGAAATAAATTATTAGATTTCAGGTTTACAATATGCTCCATTACAAGACTTGAGACCTCTCAAAAAGTTCGAAACAATTTTTCCTTTCCTTTGTATTCGTCTGGAAACCTAGTTTTCTTCAAATGCTATGACTATTCAAAATGACTTTTTTGGAAGACAGCCAAATTCCCGTTGATTCCAGTAGAAGCAAATAATTTAGACCCTCCATTATACCTGACGTCGGAGTTTAATAAAGCTCTTATGTTTGATCCTTCCGACAGTTCAATCGTGTTATACCTCAGAAAAATCGTTAAAATATCGTTTTGTACATCCTTAAAATCTGACGTTATTTCAGACGAAATTAATAGTCCAGAGAAATAATTTTCGATCGACATCAACTGTGCCTTGCGTGATAAATTTTCCGTTTCTTTACTTAATTTCAGATTTAAATTTTCTGGCCGAGCTTCCTATTCCCGATACCAGATTCTAGCATCGAATTAATATATATTTTCGAATGAAAACTAGAATAGAAGAGATAGAATTGCTACCGTAAACTTGAATAATCTTTAGCAATTTATCTCCGCGTTATAAATGTATAGAAGAGTATTAACTTGTCGTCTTCTAATGATTTATGCTAAGGCGAAAGTCTTCATTCCGCGAATTAAATACTGAAAAAAGTGATGCAAAACATATTTGGGATGAAAAAAATGATAGTAATGAACAATTTTTCTACTTTTGAGATTTATGGTATTTTGTTAGATTTCTCGAGTTTAATATTCGATAGCGATGGCAATTTTTTTTCTCTTTTATCGAAACAGCATAAAACTTATAAATTGAAAGAAAGAAAAATATAAATTTGTATGATATTAGCTATATTAAAAGTAGATAAGTTACAGTGTAATGATTCTGCGTTGTAGTTTTATTATCCTGAGCTGTGCAAGGTAAGATTATGCATCCCATAATTAGAATATAGTTTTAAATAATAAATTATTTATATGTCAATATAATTGAAATATGTTATTGGAATACAGAAAATCCGGAGCAAATTTCAGAACAAAACATAAGATGATTGTAACGTCATGATTGTTGATTAAGTGGTAAATTAATATCATATACATCGTCTCAATCTCTGCTTAACACAAAGCGATTTTGACAAATAAGAGATATATGGGAAAGTGAAAGGCGCCTCAAAGAAAAATGCTACATGTATATGACACTATTAATCATGAAATACTCAAATTTTGCTGCATAAAACCGACGTTTGGAGTTTCATTGATTTCTAAAATAATTCACATTCAAAATTCCGCTCTTATTTCAATAAAAAGTATTCTCATTGATGTTCATAGACAAATAAGTTATTATCGAAATAATGAAGTTATATCACTTACAATATTTGTATATGACAACGAAAGCAGTTTATTAATCACAGTTTCTACAGCGTACATAACCTTTCGTACATACAATGCGCATTTATCTTATGTACAGTAATATTATTTATGTTTTGTTTACATATAGTATTATTACACCCATACTTGGTTCTCAATGTTTTATTGCTCATTTTAACTTTCTAAGATAATTTATCTTCCGACGTTGTTACTTCTAAGTTACGTATTTCCTTTGTTACTTTCTGAGTTACGGATTTACTTTGCTACTTTCCAATCATCTGTACATACGTCATTTACGTACAGTAATCTTATGTACAGTAATCTTATGTACAGTAATCTTACGTGCAGTCAGATTACATAATCAACCGTAAGGTTTTGCTTATGTACAATACATTTATGCACGCTTTGTTTATGTATAGTGATTTTAGATACATAATTTTAAATTCATAACAAAGCATACGTAATTAGTATACATAAGTTTTGCTTGGAGTATGCATAAATGTATATTACAAATCATGTATATATTTTTCTTACAACAAATCATATTACATATATACAAATGCTAGAACACAAATATCAAGATTTGCGAGTGTAATAAATTTTAATCTGCATAATCCAAGGCATGGAGGTGCTAGATTTGTGGCCTATAAATATTGCCATACATATGCATACAGACATACAGTAAGTATTTTATGCATATGCAGAATGTAATTAAATGTAACCTTAACATTGACCTTATTCATAGACCTCTGAAATTGATTCTAGTAAAGATATTTCATTAAATCTTAGTATGTACTTTAATTGAGAGTTGGGGAAAGATTTATCAAAAGGAGCAAATAGTTCAAATATTTTCATCACCAATTTAGCGCTGTAATTATGAACATATCTCTATGAAGCTCATCACTCCAATTTAATTGAATGCGACTTACGGAAAAAGCTATCCGTTCGAATATTTGGAAGATTGCGTCTGATGTGGAAGGTATATAGGTTTTGACTAAAGTGAAGCTAAGGATAACGAGTTGATGACATATTAAATACAATCTCTATAACAGCTTATAATGTGACATTATTTTCAAAATTTATTTATTTATATGATTACCACATCAAACAATTTTAGGATTAGTATTAAATTACATTGTAGTGTTAAATTGGACAGCTCTAACATAACTTTTGCAAATACAAACATCCTTTCAAAAGGCAACAGGTCAGGATGAGGGTGCTGTACCCGTAATTGCCAAAATATTGGGTTCCGGTCTAAATTGGCTGGCTAAATAGCGTAATGGAATCCGTTCCGTGTGGTGTGACAAAACAACGTGTTGTGACGGCGAACTGGTTTGCGTTTCAGCCGAATAATTAACAAATTATAGGATTATCTAGTGCCTGGTTATAGGAAATATATTCCTTGATACCATACATTCGACCAGTTACCATAATCGAATCGTGTAAAAAATTTGGTTAGATTAATTTACACTAGAAACAGAAGAGTGTAATTTCATTTATGTTCACAAGTTTTTCAGTAAATGTGTCTGTGCATTAAAAATCACTCACCTTTAAACGATTAAGAAAAGTATCATTACACATCCATCGAAAAGAAGCCTATTCCAAAATACAGTACTCAATATGCCTTCAAGACAGTGGAGTAGAAAAATCAAAGCATTTCCAACAAATCTTATTTTCACCAGTTTTGCCCACTTTTGTTTATTTTCCCCAGCTTTCTCTCCCAGAAGAAAAGTGAGATACAGACAAGAGCCAAGAAAAGGAATTTGTCGCACAACCAGCGATAAGAAAGGCTCCAAAACCTTAAGAAAACTCAGTATGGGAGGAGTGGGGAAGGTCAAGATTCTATATTTTTTTTCCACTATTGTAAAAGCACAACTGACATTAAGCGCTGCAGGGCATGGCGAGATCTCAAAGCACAACGCCTATCGGAATTTACTAACTCCCTCTCTCTTACTTGAACAAAGACCAAAACATTTTCATGTTAGGGTTTCTCTAAATCGAAATATTTGATTCGAATTTTGTTGAACGGAATAAAGACGCAATAAACTCTATTTGTTATAGGGGAGGCAAAGAACCAAGTCGAGTTCTATGATGGTAAATGAAATTCTGAGATTTCATTCCAGGGCAAAATGCATGCAAATAAAAATTTGGAAATGCAAGTAAATTACATTTGCGGGGAGAAGGGGAGAAAAAATATTTGTTCGTGAGAAATATGAGAATATTAAGATGTTGTTAAGTGCGTTGTAAAACATAGATTTTTAGAATTTTGAATATTTTGTTCTAAGGAAATGATTTTATAAGAAATATTTAGTAACTGACAGACACATTACTCGGAAGTGGTAATGTTTTTATATAAGTTTCAGGAGACAGGCACTAATGGCCAATAAATATCACCTTCAGTGAGAAATCGGAGCATATTATGATGTTGTTAAATGCGTGATAAAATATAGCATTTTAGAAATGTGAATATTTTGTTCCAAGAAAATGATTTTATAAGAAATATCAGGTAAAGGACAGGTAACATTCTTCTGAAGTAAAGAAGTTTTAATATTTATAATCTTCATGCACAACCACTTATTGCTAAAGAATATCATCTTTCACGAGGAATCGGATAATATTATGATGTTGATAAGTACGTTGTTAAACAAATATTTATAGCATTTCGAATATTTTGTTTCAAGGATTATTTTGTAGACAATATCGGGTAACACACAGAAACACACCAAAAACACACTTTACCGAAGTAAAGAAGTTTTTATATTTATAGATTTCAGACGAATCCACTAAGTGTTGACAAATATTATTATTTTGAAATATATTAAAATGTTTAGAAAATCTAAATTATTTGAAACATATTTACTGTTCTTACAGTGCATAGTGTGGTGATAATTTTAATATAGGAATACTTTAAACTTGAGACGCATAAGTACCAGCTTTTTTTAAAGTAAGTATATGCTAAAGATTAAAAAGGAGAATATAGGTGAATGCTACATGCAAAACTTGAGATGCCAATGAATATTAAAAAAATCAAATTAAATAATATATATAAATGAGTTAAAATTAATTATTTGTCAAACAAAATCGCTGTGTCTGTCGACGCATGGCCAAAGATTCAGACAACTTCGGCATGAAATCCTGGATTGCTTCCTGGTGTGGACTCCAAATATCTTCTAACTCAGTTTCCTTACTTAGGCAAAGTTGAAACACGACCAGTTGAAAATACTCTAGGGGAACAAGCCGTGTCATGCTTGATGGAATCGTTTCATAAGATAGGAAATAATTTTACAACGGATAATCTATTTAAAACTGTGAAACTTATAAGAGAACTGAAGAACAACTTTTGTAGGAACTGTAAATCCTAAAAAAAGAGGTCCCTTTGATTCTGAAGAAACCGAGGAAGAAACTGTATTCAATAACTGCGATGAAACCTGAAAAATATTTCTCTGATATCATATCGAGTTAAACGAAATAAGAATGTGTTACTATGCAGCACCTTATTTTTACTACGAATCTTATTTTTGAATATTTCACAGTGAATTTTCACAATTCCACACAGTTTAACATAGACGTGCTGGATCAAATGGGGTAAATAAATTCGATAAAATCTTCATAAAGACGTTGACCTGTGCAAGTGTTTTTTAATGTTTTTGATATCTCTTTTGATATCTCTTGGATTATATAAAGCAGTTACATCAAGTAAAATAAGTCGCTGAAGTTCTAGTTTGAATATTGTTCAGAAGAAAATATTATGACACTAATAGAAATGATCTGCCAATGGAAGTACCACAGTGAACCATATCAGAAAACAATAAAATGTGTAAGCTGAAACAATGGAAAGTTAATAATTGAAGCGAGAACAACATCGTTAACTTCTGTGATACTTGCAAGTGTGGTTCTTGTATAAGAAAAATAAAAAGAGCATGAAGTTATTTTTATCCTTAACTTTATTCTGATAAATTTAAGGATAAAAATGATTTTATTCTGATAAATTTAAGGATAAAAATAACTTCATGTGTCAGACGGAATGTACGTTGTCCTCCTTTTGTCTCTGGAAAATAATTAGGACGTTCTAGATTAGTAGTACAAAACGTAATGTAGGCATTCGTGTAGCTGAGCATGTTAGCGATGTTAAAAATAGAAAACTGTCCACGGCTCTTACACAGTTAGTTATCAACGATAATTTTCATCCTATGTTCGATAAATATTTTCTTTTAATTAGCTGCAATAACCCCGTTATATTTCACTTTATGAATTCCTTTTCATTTATCTTTTCCGTGATTCTATTTGCAATTTTGCTACCGTCCAGACCCTCAGTTATGCTTGGCGTCTCGTTCTCCGCTCACTGCGTGTTAAACCATTATATAGTTTTTTGGATATTTAGAAGCTGCTTTCTTTACCTTTTGACAATATATCTATTGGTTACCATGTAATTTATGAACATTTTTCTTTTTATATTTTACAATTAAATTGTGTTTTTTAAATGTATCGTACTTAAAATGTAAAACCATTAACATGTAAATTGTATCTCGCGGTTTTGGTCCGTGTTTTTAATCTCATGTTCGCCACCTATTTTCACTTACCACTGATGAAGAGCACAATAATGCCCGAAAGCGTTATAGTTGTGAATGTTGTACGTTGTGGATGGTGTTTTTAATTAAAGAGTTTTAATAATAGCCAATTTTTGGTTGTCTGTATTTTTTAAAGTGTTGATGATTTGGTGTGTTTTCAATAACATTTTATATTTGAATCAAGCCTAGGACTTAAACTCTTCATCTCTGTAACTCGACTATTGTACACAGGGGTTCTCAAAAGAAAAATGATCAGAAACTCTATTAAGCTCGATCACTGCACAGCCGGAACTTTCCGGATTTGAGAAAGATATCACAAACTCTACAATAGCCTTCCTCTTTCTTCTCTATCGTTTTCCTCCTCACTCTGTCTTAAGGTATCTCTATTCCCTCTATTATCCCTCACTGTTCCTTCTTTCAAAGTGCTTGCTCATTTTTTAATATCTTTTCTCACTCTCTTTCACTTCAATCTTCTCCCCCTTTCTTTATTTTCTCTCATTGCTCTCTTCTTCTCCTCTCTTCCTTTCCTGTTATTCTTTGTGAACAAATTGAGTTCCGCAATGAAGTTTTAGTTATTAAAATTATCAAAAACCGAAAGTTTATGTTTCATTATTAGAAAAGTATTTAATACTCTATTTTACAAAAACCATATCTACTTTTATGTTTTCAGGATGGTAAGAATAATTACGGAATATTTATTTTGCATTGTAAAATATGTTATTTAAATATATAAGCTGTGTTTACCTATATTTTGTGACTTAAACTGAATCTTATTAATATAAAAACATGGATAATAAATTCCAAAAAGTCTATTTATTCCACTTAGCAGTGAATAAAATTTAACATGACATTATTCGAAACATACAATCAAATTTTCCTATTTTAAAATATTTAATGTCCACTCAAATCTAAAGGAAATCAACAATACACATATAATCTCTGAAAATAATGGTATAACAGATCTAATTCGTCAGGTTCAACTAAGTGCTATTTTAACCATGGCAAGTTACCCAGCAAAGCAAGTGCAGCACTCGCACTCAGTAAGTCTGATGATGGCCTAATAAATGTTCATTTCCAATCACTCAGCTTACAATTCAAGAGCAGTACAAGCAATCTCCACCTAGCTTCGAGTAATGAGTTTTCGCTATTAGACTTCAAAACAGCTCTGATTCAACCTGATTGGTCGAGAGTGAATATTATGTTACTAGGTTATAGAGGGGACATGTTGCTTCCTTACTGGATGCTTGTTTGTGGTTTGTCGAAAAGAAGGCATTTGAAACTATATATTTAGCACTACTGATACTTAGTGAAATTGCGTTGCAATTGCATATACATGTATTTTTTAGGTTATAAATGAATTTAAAATAATTGAATGCTACAAAATATATATTTGTGAGCATTATGACCCTGGTATACATATTCACATGCACACCAAATAGGATTTAAAATTTACTTTTTTCTAGAATATTGGTAACTTTATGTAAAAGCCACAGGGGAATCTATTTGGAGGTTAGTCCAAATATGGCCATGCCGCCACAGGAATGATATCTGAATTGAGAAATGTTATATCACTGGGTAAGAAAATCATTAAAAGAAATATAATTCGAAGAACATTAACTCTGGCCTCATATATATATGTCAGTGGAGTGTCTTCCCTGGCAAAAGTTTCATGAGCTCTCCATGCAGGAGAATGCATTTATTGTTGTTTTAGCTTGATGTCTTGCTTTTATTTTCAACTTTCTTTCCTTGGCTGGATATTCATACCATATAAAGTGCATAAAGGGTATGTTATATATTCCTTGTCCTTGGATAAAGTTTTACATTAGTTATACAAACAAATGTATCTGTTCCCTAGAAATTGCGAATAAGTGTACAACTCGTTAAAATATTTTGTAAGCCACAGGATTATAAATCGAATCTTACGTAATTTTAGAAATTCATCCCATTATATTACATGCGTAGAAACAATGATTTATTCCCTGCGAAAAGTTGATAATAGTGTTTTCGTGGGAAAATTATGTTTGAATAACGACAGATATGTTAAGGAATTAAAATACAGATCGATCGAGCGATAATGGAAAAATGGATCATATCAAATTTCTTAATCCCAAAAAGTAGTTTGAAATTGAAATAGCAGAATTATTTTTTAATTTAGGTGATACTACTATGCTGTCTCTCTCTCTATATATTTATTAATATTGGAAATATCGACTGTTGTTGTTCACACGTCAGGCGATTTATATATAGCTCTTCTAAATCAATGAAATTCTTCTTCAATGTGAGAACCCAGAGTGAAAAGAAAATTAAAGCAATATTTCTCTACCCATTCTTATAAGAGAGTCTTTGAAGATTTTTAGACGAGTTCTAAGAATTTGAGTTCTAAGAATTTTAACAGTATTTTAACATTTATTTATTTAAATGAAGGTTTTCTTGTTCTGGCTTTGTCTTCATCAGATTCAAATTCTCAAATATGCTCTGCTAACCTTGTAATTGTTGATTTGTATGGCCATTGCTTCTGAAACTTTTTATTGCCTGTCTCATATTGCTCGAAAAAAAAACTTCTTTTACTCTGGAAAAACGCTATCGTCTTGGATTGATAAAAATAATAGTCTGTACGTATGATCTGACGTTTTAAAATGACAGACGATATTTCTGATATGTTTTGAGTTACGATATGTTTTATATTAGTGTCATTTTACCGAAAAATTCTGTTATATCAATTCCTCGGCATGTTTTTATAATTTGATATGCGTGATTCTCTGACCATCCTGAAATCAGTCGAATGCATTTCACTCATCGTTATGAATGACGTATTTCCAATTTTACGTAAAGCAAATTTTAAGAAATATTGGGGGGGGAAGTTTACAAATATTTTCCAAACCAAGTTTAAAATGATAAAAATCAATTTATGTTTTCAATCTATCAAGGTATAAGTGGGTTTCGACAATATGGAAGGTAATCTACTAAAAAGTCGATTGAGGCATCACACTCCATATGTTTTCATTTTTTTAACACATAATAAAATAGTCCCCAACATTGCTAAAAATGGAGAAAGAAATTTATCAAATATGTAATATATTCTAGAATCTATGTAGATTCACTCAAATCAAGAGGCATCCAACCATAAGCAGTCACTAAGACGAAGGTCAAATCAGATTCAATTCAACAGGTTTAAATACGTGCTACCTCAACCATAACAAGTTACAGACGAAAGCATGCGCCGGCCCACTTTTCCGCACTCAGTAAGCCCGATGATGGCCTAATAACTGCTCATTTCAAATCACTCAGATTACAGTTCAGGAGAAGTTCAAGCAATCCCCACCGAACCCCAAGTAATGAGTTTTCGTTGTAAGACTTCAAAACAGTCCTGATGCCACCTGATCGGTCGATAGTGGGGTGGCATGTTAATGGGTTAGCTGGAACATGTTGCTTCATTTCACGATGCTTGTTTGAGGTTAGTCGAAAAGAGGTAGTTTTGTGAGATTAATATTTTGTTTACAGTAATGATAGAATTTCTGTAAAAAATATATTTCGTAGATCACAGGAGAAATGTATACAGATTGCATATAAAATAATATCACAAGATATTAAAAAACATGTAGATAGTGTCATGTTTTTTTGGTAATAATAAAGCTATAATGATAGCTTTCTAATAAAGCTATAGTTGGAGTTTATCATGCGCAACATCTTAGGGGGCGGGATACGGAGTAATTAATAAAATAGGCGGGATGGGTATGAACCGGAAGTATGTACCGGACGTGGAATCATATTGTTACTATTATCTAACACAAAATCATTGTTATAATTTAGGTCTGAATACTTTGATTTTGCCAAAATATTCGGTAACCTTGGTGATGAATTGGCGAGATATCGCCGATTTTGCAACTTTTCGAATTTTTTGTATTTGCTAAAATCTTCAAAAGTTGCGTGCTTTTCCCCGAAATTTATACAGTATATACAAATTAGTTATCGTCCAGTTGGGTTGTGGCGTGATACGAGAGTTTTGCAAAACTCAATACAAAAACGAATATGTAATTTTGTTCTAATTATATATACACTCTTTAAGCTGTATTATAAAGCAATTCTGGTAGAAAAGAGCAAAAAGAAAATTTTAGCCATGCGACATCTGTGCTTAGACATCAGCGTTATATACCTAACAGTGAGGAATATTTTAAATTTAATAATATTAAAACAGTTATTATACATTTTACTATACAGTGTTCGTAGGAAAGTCCTTCATCCCCCCAATATCTTTAAAATGAAAGGTCCGTGTGTGCACACATTAGTAGTGTATGGGTATGACTCTGGGACAAAATGACTATGTCATTTTGCACCCAGAGTCATACCATACACTACTCTTTCCCCCCTTTTTTTGAAAATCAGGACAACCTCTTAAGACTAAAAAATGTTTAAAATCATACAAAAATGTATAAAATCTTACAAATATGCGTATTTTTAAAAAAATCAAAAAATCAAGAGAATTTTAAGACTCTAAAATTTCATACATTTTAACTTAAAAAATGAGTTATATGAACATTATAGAGACCAAATTTATCAAAAATTGACACTTTCCTCCATTTTTTTAAAACCAGGACAACCTCTTAAGACTAAAAATGTATAAAATCATACAAAAATTCGTATATTTTAAAAAATCAAGAGAGTTTTAAGACTCTCGTATATTTTAACTTAAAAAATGAGACATTATAGAGACCAAATCCATCAAAAATTGGATATTTTAAAGGAGCCTGGACAACCTCTTAAGACTAAAAAATGTATAAAATCATACAAAAATGCGTATTTATTTAAAAAATCAAGAGAGTTTTAAGACTCTCATACATTTTAACTTAAAAATGAGTACATTATAGAGACCAAATCTATCAAAAATTGGATATTTTTTTCAAAATACCCTGTTTTTAAAGGGTGGGGTTGAGACCCATCCCCCAATTTATTTAATAGATAAAACTCAAAATTTTTAACTAAATCTAAACATTTTTTATAAAATTAAAAAAATGACAAAATGAGGACCTAAGCCTCTAATATATTAAATTTTATATATAATAATTTTTCAGGTAGGGAAATGTTTCCCCACCTGACAATTAAAGAAAGATCTTAAGAAAATCTTCATAATTTTAAACATGATTAAGCTTTCTCTAATTCATATTCGTATTTATCATCTATCATACCCGAATACTTAAATATATATCTACCTTTATTGATTTTATATATTGATTCATCAGAAAGTTTTCCATGTTTATTCGCAAGGTAATACTCTTTTTCTTCAACTTCCACATCTAACTTTATGATTACTGAATCTCCATATTTAGTATTAATTTTTCTCAGTGATATCAGATCATATTTCCCAGGATTTAAATCATATAATTTAAATGTTTTGGGATAACCTCTCAGTCTATTGAACTCTTCCATTTATTAGTAAACATTTTTATAAATATAAATCCACCCTGCTAATCATAATAAAATAAGTTCTTTGAAATAACACATAAAACTCTTAATCCATGCAAATTAATATCTTCATTTTCTTCCTTTTCAATTAAGACAGTCATCCTTTGAAAACTTTCTGATGATAGTTTTTTAGTATGATCATATTTTATATACATATCATACAATCCTTTACAATGATAAGACAAATAGTAAATTTTTTCAGAATTTGTGAAATTTAAAGCTCTCGAATATCACCTAAACACTCATCCATTTATTAGTAAACATTTTTATAAATATAAATCCACCCATTCTTCATAATCTGTAAAACCTCTTTCTTCGATCTTTTTTATGAGTTTTTCACTGTATTCTTCATCAGACTTTGACTCTCTAAATATTTTCTCAGCTATAATATTTTTTGTTTATTATCAGAAATAGAAACATTAATTCTAAATAAAATACATTTGTATAAAATATTTATTTTTCATCTTTTCTCAAAAGATAAACACATTCGTTCAAGATTTTTTTAACTTCACAAATATCTTCAATAATTTTTTCTCTATAAGATTCTTCTTCATAATGACCAAATTTTTTATTTAATTCACTCATTTGTATAGCTTGTATTTTTTTTCCAATAAGCATTAAAAAAGAGATCAGGTAATAGATCAAATTTGTATTTAATCAAATAACAAAAATCTAATTTATCCATAAATTCTTCTATAAAATTTTCACTAAATGTTTGATATCTAGCTATATACATCCAGTTTAAATCATCTTTTAATTCTCTCATGATATCTTCTGTAAGATTTTGAAACATTGATAATTTATATAAATTTAAATAATCAGAAAATTTTATGATAAATTCGTTACTTAAAGTTTGATAATGAGAAATGTTTTCCCAATCTACTTTATCTTTACATTTTTCTATAAAATCTTCTGATAATTTTTGATATCTAGAAATTTTAAGCCAATCATCAGGTTCAGCAAATTCTTCAATAAAAGAATCAGACAGTGATGAATATTGAAAAATTAAATCCATATTTACATGATCTTTAAGATTTCAAATTACATCTTCAGATAAATTATTTCTGGAAAATGCATTCCAATCAATATCCATTTAATGATGAACATATTTTAGAAAGGGATTTTTTCAATATGCATATAAGGTTTTAAAGTGCTTGATTTACCATGGGTTTTTATCCATAATGTGATGATATCATCACGTTATACATAAGCAAAACAGGTTACTGTATCTGTATGAGCTTCTAAAATTTCCTTACCATTGATTTCTAGTGATATATGTAGATCTTGACTTTTATCATATATATATTTACTTTCTACATATATAACTAAATATATGGGAATTTTCATTTACACATCTGTAGTTAATCGCATCTCTTGATCCAGTAATTTAGAACTCATCATGTTGAAATTTGCTTTTTGAAATCCAAAATGGTTAAAAGTTTGAAAATCTTCTTCTATGGTAACCCAGATATCTCTATTGTCTAAATATATTTTATTGACAGAATCTTTATCATTTTCAGGTTCTGAAGCATTCGTAATTATTTTAGTTTTTGCATCAAATTTATCATTCTTTAATATTAATGAATTTTTTTCTAAATATCTTTTATTCAGAGCATTTTTAGGTTCCATAGGATCTGCAACATTTCCTATTCTTTTTGCTTTTGCATCAAAAGCTTTTGCTTCTAAAGAATGTAAAGTTGTTTCATCTAATTCTTTTATTCTCTTACCTGTTTCTTCAGTAAAGGATAAAAAATCCTTATCATATTAAGTTTCTATAAGATCTCTCAATTCAAAATGATTATTCTCTATTTTATTCAAAACGAAACTTTTAGTGGTTAAATCTAAATCATCTATAGGATTTTCACAATTTTTTAAAATTTTATTTTCCATATCATAATTTCCATCATCCATTAATTTTAAACCTATACCAGGAGGTCCAATAGGCCCTTCTTTCATTTGATCATCATAAGGTGGATAATAAGCACTCATTTATTATAGCATTAATTTTATGATTTTAAACTCTTAATCATAGTTATAGTTTTGTTTTTCAAATTTATAAAACATCTCTTTCTTTCTTCAAAAATAATATAAAACTTATATTCCTTTTGAGTATTCATTAATCTTTCCCAATTAAATTCAATATCTAAATTATTTAAATCGGTATAATTTTCATGATTTGATAAGTCAAAATAAAAAATAGTATACATATCTCCAAAATTCTTCTTATTTATGAAACATCCTGTTTCTGTATTAATATCATTTAATCCTGCATGTAAAAGAGCTTCATACACTCTATTATAATCTTTATTGGTAAAATTCGTTTTGTAACGCATACATGTAAGAGGAATTTGTTTATTATTAATCATCAACCAGTATTCAGTCATATGTATATAATCAAATATCATATTTTTTTCATAATTACCATCTCTTTCAACATACTGAGGTATAACATAGACACCTAAAACTTCATCGGAGGCTGTATAGTTGCTGTGACAGATCCACTATCACTTTTATAGGGACCTACCATCTTAAATCTATATCGATCCCAATTTACCTCTATATCTTTATCAGATAAAAATGTTTCCATAAACACGCTCTCTGCAGAATTTTTAAATTCTATATAAGGTAAATGCAAAGTTAAACCTTCAACTACTACCTTATAATTAACATTTTCGACATCAGTATATATCATATTCTTATTTTCATTTCTTTGAATTTCTATTTTCACTTCAAAACCAGCAATTACCTTTTCATATTCTCCAAAGAAATCGATTATATCTTTTAAAGGTGTCCATATTTTAATGACATTGCTATCTTTCGTTAGTTCCCATCTCTTTGTGAATCCTTCGTTATAATCTTTATTCACTTTTAAATTATTAAAAAATTCAGTTATTTTAGTAGTATCTTCTAAAGTACCTTCATATTTTAACTCTTTTCGGTCAGTTGAATCAGCTGTATCTAGATAAAAAAATTCATCTTGAGCTTGTGATGTTGTATAATCAGGAGTATAATAAGTTAATATTAAAGCATGATTCATGATTGAAAAATTGGACTGTGTATTTGATTCAATTTCGGTATCTCCTATATGTACTTTCAAAGTTTTGACAAAACCTCCGCCATTTACCAGACTCACATTTTCGTTTCCAATGGATGATTTATCATTTTTTGTAATTTTTAATTTTTGTTCAACATATCCTCTAGAATATAAAAATTTTGCTTTTGTATCATTAATATGAAAAACATAGGTGGCATTCTCATCTGAACTATTTTCTTTTGGGTGAATTTCTCTTAATTCATAACTTTTAATTTGATCATTATAATAATAATGAGTATCACTCAAATCATAAATCATTTATTTAGGAAAAGATTTTTAACCGCCTCCTTTCTTTTTCATTGAAAATATTTCATTTAATTTATTTCGTACAAATGTTTGGTCTTCAATAATAGGTTCAGTTTTCACCTTTAAAAATCCTTGTATTTTTTTACTTTTTCTATATAATCTATGTTTATTCATTTATTTAAGAAGAAAAAATAGGTATAAAATTGAATTCTACAGCTCCTTTATTTAAATCAATTAATTCACCTTTTTGATTAGTAATCCTCATTTTTATTCTTTCAACAGGATCCGTTTTAACAGGAAAATATATCCAATTATTAAATTCTTTGAAATTATACAACCTGGAGGATTTTTATTAGTGAATGAATAAATTACGTCTGAATTATATTGATTTATTAAAGATCCCTTTACAACATCACAGTGAATATATATATTATCATTTCCATTGGATATATTAGCTATATGTTCACCTTCTACCTCTGTTTCTTCATCATAACTTCCATATGTCGGTTTTAAAAAGTCTACAATTTTATGAAAGTTACTTTTTGTAAAATCAATGACCCAATCTTTTTTCAGTTTAATAGATATTCTTTGTCTTGCTTCAATAATACCAAATTTCATAGGTGGATCCTTACCAAATATTTTCATCATATACTCATTTAAATCTCTTATAGTATAATTACCATTTGAGATAGTAATTGTTCTATCTGTGCCTAATGTATATATTCTAAATATGTTATTTCTGTAATTCTCACTTATATTAAACCATGAAACTTCCATAGAAAACGACTGTAAAGATAATTTTTTTAATTTAAGAGGTGTAATAAAATTTACAGTAAATTCCTCTGATTTCTCATGACCTTCAGATTTTAATATTATCATTTATGCAGAACAAAATTTTCATTATAGTCACTGGGTTTTTGTGTAGGAAATGATTTGAGAACATTTTTAGGTGATTTACCTTTATTCCTTTCTCTTATACATCTCATACAAAATAAACCACATTTCACAGATGTAGGTTTCTGTAAAAAACTATCATTATGACCTATTTTTGGTTTTTTATTAGATGTAACAAGAAATGATTTAATATTTTTAGGTATATCGTTATATTCACCAAACGGATCAAAATATTCCACATATTTATATTTAGGATCATTATAATAACAAACCCAATGAATTCCAGGGCCTGTTGATACATCTAAATTAATGATTCCATTTTCAAATTTTCCTATTGTTTTAGGTATTAAATCAGAGGTAAATACACCTCTAAATCCTTTTTCATTTTTCATATTTTCTTCAATCATTTTGTTACTAATTCCCAAGGTTGATATATTCCCTTTCCACGTTTTTTCCCCTGATCCCTTTTTTTGTACAGCTGAACTAGCTAATCCAGATAAAGCACCTGCTGCTAATGCTGGAACTGCAAATATAGCAGCGGTTATTAAAGAGGGTATAAGTGCTGCTAGAAATGGTAAAAATCCTCCATTTTTATCTAATTGCGTTTTGCTGATAGTAATTCTTTTTCCATCATTAATATGATTAATTTGTGTTTTAGTTAAATGCATCTCATGATTAGGAGTTTTAGATTTATCTATTTGTAATGTTAGTTCTTCTTTATTTCTAAAAGCTGATTTAAGTTTATTTTTCTGACCTTCACTTAAATAAACATTATTTTTTATCATTTATTATAGGAGAAATTGTTTATAATATCGTTGTACATCATTGTAAGTCATTTCTCCATTTTTTAATAACATATCTAACAATAAAACTACTGGATTATACAATTTCTTTGATTTACTTCCATTACATATTTTTTCTGTTAAATTTGATAATACATCCTTTTTATCTATACCTTCACCAAACCAAGGTTTAGCCTCATTCATGAGATGTAAGACGTGGATATATTTTTTCATCATTTCCATTTTATAATCTGATTCCTTAATTTTTTCTAGATCACTTTCAGCTTTAGAATAGCTATAATTTTTAGTATTAGTTCCTTTCATTCTTTTATATGTATCTCGCTTTTCTTTAGCTATTGTTATTATTTCATCAAGATTTTTTTAGATTTATTTATAAGATCAGAAGGTAATTCTAAATTTCCTTTTTTGATAAACGGTATATCCATAAATGTATCACTGTAAAATGTAATTTTTCCTTCTGCTCTATCCATCAATTGTTTAACATCTGATGTGTAATCAAGAGGTGGAAATGAAATATTTTCTACAGCATTTTGAATACTTTTTATAACCTCTTTATTTGGTTTTTCATATTTTTCAATTTTTTGAGTGACTGGTTTATGAAATTCCTCTAAGGTGTTTTGAATACCTAATTTTTCTTTTAGTTGATCTTCACTATTCTTTCTTATTTCTTTTTCTAATTTTACTAATTTAATTGAATCTTTTATTTGCTTTATAAACTTGTGTTTTCGTTCTTTTTCTAATTCGTTCATTTATATAATAATAATTTTTTACTGCGAGTAAATTATTTTTTACTTTTATATAAATGATAAAAATTAAAGATTACACGGAACCAGATGAGTTATCTGATCCTAATCAACACCATTTGTTACCTAAACATCCATTTAGATTGCTTATAACAGGGCCTTCTGGTTCAGGTAAAACAAATTTACTGTTGAATATGATTTATGATTTTTTAAATTTTGATGCACTATATATATGTGCAAAAGATTTATACGAATCTAAATATTCTAAATTACAAGAAATATATACATTGTTTGAAGATATAGAAAGAGAAGATATTTTGAAATGTAAGAAGAATAAGAAAATATTATTAGAATTATATGACAAATACAAAAAAGAAGTATTCTTTTCTTCAGATGATTTTATTACTGTAGATGATTTAAATCCTACATTAAAGAATTTAGTTATTTTCGATGATTGTGTGACTGAGAAAGATAAAAAAAACATTCAAGAATTATTTATCAGGGTAGAAAGAAAAACGCATCTATTATTTATTTATCACAGTCATATTATACAACACCTATCAATATAAGAAAGAACTGTAATTACTTTATATTTTTCAATCTACAACCAAAAGAAATTCAACAGATTATAAGAGAGATATATGGTAAATTAAGTACTGAAGAATTCAAACAAATATATAATAAAAGTGTTCAAAAAGAATACGATTTTTTAATGTTAGATTTAGTGAATCCAAAAATAAGATACTAAAAAAAATTTGATCCTATATAAATGAAATGGAAGAATATTTAGAAAAAAGATTGTATGCTTACATAAAGAGTAGAAATTTATATCAAAAGATAAGTATTTCATTATCAGTAAGTAAGGTCATTCAAAGCGGAACGGGTTTATCAGCTATTGCCTTTCTTCCGCTTGCTTTTTTAAGTTTATTGGTTGGTATAGTAGAAGCTATTGATCTTGCATTAAAAATAGCAGAAAGGAAAGAAGAATATAGACATTGTTATAATTTTTAATAAAGAACTCATTAATTTGTTTAAAGCTAAGGATATGACAGAAGAAGAAATTTATATGCGAGAAAAGGACTTCATAAAAAGTTTAAAATTTAATCCAGTTGAAAAATATGTAAAACAAATGGAATTGAATGGATATGAATTTATTCATCCTAAATAAATGAAAGGTGGTGATATTGTTGGATGGTTACAAGGTAAAATAAATCCTCCAGAAATGCATTTACCAGGATATCAATATTGTGGTCCATTTACAAAATTAGAAAAAAGATTACAGCGTGGTGATCCAGGAATAAAAAAAGTTGATAAAGTCTGTAAAAAACATGATATATCTTATAGTAAAACAAAAGATACAAAACAGAGACATGTTGCTGATCAAGAATTAATATATGATTTAAATGCAATACAAGATCCAACATTTCGAGAAAGATTAGATAGAGTAATTATTAAACCTATTATTAAAGCTAAAAAAACTTTTGGATTAGGAATTTCTCCTTCTATATATTGTGCCAAGTGTAAAAAGAAAACCGAAACTAAAAATTATCATGAAACTAAAAATAATAAACCAGTTGGTAAAGGTATTTGTACAATTTGTGGAAGTAAAAAGTATACTTTTTTAGGAATTTAAAAGAGACATATTATAATCCAGAAACAGGTTATTGTGGTATTCAAGAATTGAATAGAAAATGTATATACTAGATATAAACCTGTCATTCGTAAATTTAAAAGAAGGAGAGTTTATGTTCCAAACAGTAATAATCAATTTGACGCTGATTTGTTATTTTTAAAAAATTACAGCAAATATAACGATGGAACTAATTATTTGTTAACAGTTATAGATGCTTTTAATAAATATGCTTGGGCTTTCCCTATAAAAAGAAAAACATCTGAAGAAGTCGTACAAGGCTTTAAACAAGTTTTTAAAGAAAGAAAGCCAAAATTAATTTTGACAGATGAAGGTACTGAATTTACAGGAAAAGTTACACAAAAAATATTCAAAGATAATAATATACATTGGTTTACGACTTATAATAAAGAAATAAAATCTGCAATAGCTGAGAGATTTAATAGAAGTATAAGAGAAAAAATTATAAAATATATGCATGCTAACAATACTAAAAGATATATTGATGTATTACCTAATTTACTTAAAAATTATAACAATTCATATCATAGATCAATTAAAATGACACCCATTGAAGCTAGTCGAGACGAAAATGAATCTCAAGTTTATAAAAATTTATATACGAAAAAGATCATAAAAAAACCTAAATTTAAGATAGGGGATAGTGTTAGAATACCAACAATTAAAAAAACGTTCAGGAAAGTAGATGATTCTACATTTACTGAAGAGATTTTTATAGTATCTGAAGTATTAAAAACAGATCCTATTACTTAACGATTAAAAGATTTAAACAGTAAAGAATTTGAAGGAACGTTTTATGAAAATGAAATGGTAAAATATAATTAAAAAGATGATGTATATAAAATTGAAAAAATCATAAAAAAGGGAATAAATATTTTGTAAAATGGTTTGGATATCCAGATGAATTTAATAGTTGGACATCTGATTTATGTGATGTAGTTTAATGATTTTTACGGGGGGTGATTTATCACCCCCCGATATTTTCTTTAATTCTATTAAAAAAGATTAATAGTATTTCATGTGTTATAACTTTATCCTCATTAGAAATCCTTAATGAATTCTTTTTCTTATATACCAGAAATTGTGTTATTATACATTTCATCCCTTACTTGTATATAAATGAATGTTAACTTTTTTGATGGTGTTGAAATGGTTGAATCGATTGATATTTCAGATAATGAAGTTTCAGATAATGAAGTAGCGCATAATTTAAAGACGAAATTAATGTATTCAGATGATGAATATTTTTATATTATAGATTATGAGAGTTTAAAACAAAGAAATAAAAGTAGAATTAGTTATTTTAATCGTATAAAAAGGAGGTATACTATTTCTCAAGAAGTTGAGGATATGTTTTTAAAAATTTTTAGATTTTATGTATTATGAGAAATTAGTTAATTATTATTATTTTATGAAAAAGATTTGTGATATTTGTAAAATTGAAAATAATATAAAGGTTCAAAGACTTTGTTATAAAGTCAAAAAGAAATATGAAAAAATCTGGAATGAATTTCAAAAAATGTTTCCTAATAAATGAAGCTAACAAAAAAGTGTATACACTGTTTGACTATGAAATCAGTAAATGAGTTTTATATATATCATAGAAATGGAAAAATTTATTTTCAAAGCCATTGTAAATGTTGTGATTCCATAATCAAATATAAAAAAATTAAATGTGAATGTGGTATGCAATACACCTATACACACAAAAAGAGACATTTAAAAAGTATTTATCACAATAAGCATCTTCCAGGAAAAAGTATTGTAAAAAATGTTTCGTAATAAATGGAGCTCACCTTAAAGTCAAAGACTATAGGTGAGCTTAGAAAAGTAGTAAAACAATTGAATATTAAACAATCTAAAGACAGTAAGAAGGATGATTTAATTAGATTATTAATTAAATATATAAAAGAAACTGGAGAATATAAATATGTTTTAGTAGATTTATTAAATATAGATATATCAAAATACTTGGAAAAAAAGAAGAAAATATTTATTGAAAAACCTGAAAAACGTAATAAAATTAAAAAGTTTTTTGATTCTTTTAATTTGAAATTTGATAATAAGGAATTTAAGCCAAAAGAAGAAAAAAAGATTAAAACAGAAGTGAATCTTAAAAAATTATTTACTCCTGATCTTACAGAATAATTGAAACAATAAAGATGAAGAATTGGTAAAAAATAAAGAAAAGAAAGTAGATATAAAAGTTAATCTTGAAGATTTATTTAAACCTGATTATGAAATTGTTCAAATTAGTCAAAAATATATTAAAAAATATAACACATATAGGTATATTTATAAAATTGTAGAAATCAATGAACTTAGACCTGTACAATATCATAATATTTTAAAGGATTTATTTAGAAAAGCTATTGGTATAGTAGAAGGAAAAGTAGATATTATAGTACACAATCCTGCATTAAGTCAACCTTTTCATTCTAAAATGATGTCAACTAGAGAGGCTTATGATACCTATTTAGATGTTTTAACACATAAAATTGAATATAAAGAATTAGATATTAAAGAATGTACATTCGATTTTCATGTCATAGAATTACCACACGGAGGAAAACATCTAAAAATTCTCAAAGATGATGATATTGCAAACAAAAAGAGTATTTGTCAAATTAAAAATAACGATAACATATGTTTATCTAGATCTATTGTAGTTGCTCTATCTATACAAAATCCTGAACTTTTATGTGAAAAATTAAACTATAAGAAACTAACTAAAAATGACATTCTATATATTAAAAAAGGAAGAATATTACAAAAAACGTTAACTGAAAAATTACATGAAATGTGTGCAATTCCTTTAGATATTTGTAATTTAGAGCATGTTAAAATATTTGAAGAATTCTTAAATATACAAATTACTATATTTTGTAGAGAAAATTTTAATGAAAGAATATACAGTGGTACTTATAAAACTACTTGTATTTACATTTTAAAAAATAGAAATCATTTTTATACCATTACATCTGTTACAGGATTTTTAGGAAAAAACAATTATTGTGATTACTGTAAGGTGAGTTGTAAAAGAAGCGATCAGCATAAATGTTTATTAAAATGTGATAGATGTTTTATAAAAGAAAGTAATTGTGAAGGAGATGATATCCAGTGTAATGAATGTTTTCGGAGTTTTAAAGGCGAAAACTGTTTATGGCTCCGGTTCAATAAACCATCAACCCCGTATTGATTAACAACCTGGGAGAGATCGGGATTTGAACCAGGGGCCTAGATGTTTATAGCCCCGTTCGCTACCTTTGAGTCATGGGTACCCGAAATATGTTGAACAATTCATTAATATAACCTTTACATTGAAAACTAAAAACGATTTTAAACGAGTCCTTTTTGCGAGAATACTTTAAAAGATCAATAGTTTTAATTTATCTGATCGAAAAATAGCGAAAATAATGTTTATAAAACGTTATAAATACTTTTAAAATGAGAAATATGTACTATCCGTTTGATGCTGCCATCTAGCAAAAGAAATCTGCAACAAGTTAAATAAATATTATTTTCTCTTCACGTTACGTAATGAAGGACGTCAAGACTACTTCTACTCAAGGTTCACTTCCTTTCGACTTTAATGATAAACAAATCAAAGTCGCTTTATTTTCGCTTCTTAAATGGAAGAGTTCTGAACGAATATGTATTAGAGAAAGCTTAATCATCCTCTTTTTTCATGCATTTTTAATTAAAATCTCTATAATTCAGTGGGGGTGCGTCACCCCCATTATAATGAATAAAATTTTCATCTCTTTTTTATTAAACATATGTTTTGTAATTTTAAATTCATTTCATTCAGGTCGTCTTTTTTTTGCATATTTTTATAATTATTTTTTAATTTAATGAGAAATGTTTAGGTTTAGTTAAAAATTTTGAGTTTTATCTATTAAATAAATGGGGGAGGGGGTTAAAAACAGGGTATTTTGAAAAATATATCCAATTTTTGAAAGATTTGGTCTCTATAAAGTACTCATTTTTAAGTTAAAATGTATGCGAGTCTTAAAACTTTCTTGATTTTTTTTTTAAATACGCATTTTTGTATGATTTTATGCATTTTTAGTTTTAAGAGGTTGTCCAGGCTCCTTTAAAATATCCAATTTTTGATAGATTTGGTCTCTATAATGTCTCACTTTTTAAGTTAAAATGTATGAGAGTCTTAAAACTCTCTTGATTTTTTAAAATATACGCATTTTTGTGTGATTTTATGCATTTTTAGTCTTAAGAAGTGCTCCTGGTTTTAAAAAAATGGAGGAAAGTGTCAATTTTTGATAGATTTGGTCTCTATAATGTTCAGATAACTCATTTTTTAAGTTAAAATGTATGAAATTTTAGAGTCGTAAAATTCTCTTGATTTTTTTATTTTTTAAAAAATACGCATATTTGTAAGATTTTATACATTTTTGTATGATTTTATACATTTTTTAGTCTTAAGAGGTTGTCCTGATTTTCAAAAAAAGGGGGGAAAGAGTAGTGTATGGGCATGACTCTGGGTGCAAAATGACATAGTCATTTTGTCCCAGAGTCATACCCATACACTACTCACATTAGATTGATATACATTAAAGTGTCCATGCCCGATTGAATAAAAGTAGTAATTGCATCGCCTTTAGTGGAGCATTTAAGAAATTAAGATAACGGTCTTTGCAACAAAGCGAGACAGAGTCAAAAAGCTAATTACAAAGTTCTATAGCATTATCTAATGGGTAAGAATCGACAATAAAACTGTTACAGAAGGCATTCATTTCACTATTCGGTTATTGGCAAATTGTTGTCATATTAATAACGCTAAAATAAGCAACACTTTCATGCCCAGGAATCTAACTTACAGCCTGCTCTAAATCGTCTCCATCAGAAACAATGCACATTTGAATTCGAGAAAGAATATTAACTCGTACATTGAGCATTGCAGGTGCCACCACGTTACAGTCCCTGATGATAAGATTTTTTACGGGTATCAAAATTGGATAAATTCATAATTGGATAAATCTTGGTAATTGGTTAAATCTCTACATTTTTATATATTTTTCTTATTTCTTGCTTTGTTGCCAGGGTTGTTATCTTAACGTTTGAAATTCTCCATGAGGATCGCTGCAATTACTTTTATTCGATCGGACATGGTAATTTTACTATAGATATCCCTAATTAAGGACCGTTCCTTACAAAATTATTGGGGAACTTATGGGTTGTTCTTTAATAACCCGAATACTAGCGTTATACTAGAGTTCTCAAGTTTATAAAGTTTATGTCATGCGTTTTAATTAAAAATTGTGTATGCAATAAAAATTAATTTAACAGTGTTAAAGGTCTTGAATTTTAAATGCTTTTTTAAAGATGCATTTTAAAACTGCGCTATATCTTAAGAACGGCCCATGGTAGTATTCTAAAATTTGAGTCATTCGTTTTAAATGAAAATTGACGTCTGAAATGATTATTTATTTATCATTATCGATAATCTTGATTTTATAATGATTTTTTTTTTCAAAAAATCTTTCAAAAATAGATGTGTGTTTTTGCGTGTGTGTGAAGTCTTCGAACAATCGATTGCGTTTAAAATCGACAGAGATCTAGTATGCACCAGTTGTAATAATGGTACCAAATTTGTTTGAAACGTTGTATTTATTCGCGAGATATCGCATCCACACACATACACACACACACACTAACATACATACACACAATAATATACATACACATACTAATATACATACACACACTAATATACATACACACACTAACATGCACACACAGGCCATCACTTCAAAAATGTTTTATTCGAGTTTAGGTATGCTCAAAACGTGCTCGTCTGTCAAAAACTCGAAATCGCATTTTCGACTCCGTCACAATATTTTCCTTATATATTATACTATTGTGTAAAAATGGTTGATTTATATTATTCAGGGATTCTCATAACGTGTTGATGTAACAAAATCCGATAGTTCAATTTTGACTTCATTACAATATACTATTTATTACAGACAAAGTAAAAATTTGAAAACGTATACCTACTAGTCAACGTGCTTTTAAATTAATCGAATTTAACTTAAAAACTTTTAATATTTCCGCAAATAAACTTTTTGGAATGCCATGGTTAAAGTAGATTGCTATAAGAGTGGAGCCTACTTTCTCAAAATTATTGTAGAACAATATGTGTTAAGTGTGAAGCACTGCATTATCTTCCTATATTTCGACTTCACCTTTAACTGTTTTGTCTAAAACATAATGGATTTGGGGTTGCAATTCTACAAATTGTGACTGATATAATTTTATATATTTCATCTACGCTGATGTTGAAATAATAATTATTGTCATCGAGTTGGAATGGATGGTTGAAAAAATTGTACTGTGTCATTTTACAAATTAAATTATCTCAAAATATCGTTATCTTTCGATATCATATTTCTAAACTGTTTAGAAAAAGGATAAGGTCCTGTTGGACTTTTTTAATACTACTAATTTCAAGGAAATGTTTGATATAACAAATGTATAAAATATATAGATGTTTTTCAATGATAAAAATATCGAACCAGATTTTAAAACATCTTGGGTAGATTTTTATGGCTCTGAAATGTCTTTAAAAGGATTGTATGTGAACTTGAAGATATTCACCCATTTAGGCCAAATTCATTTTTCCCTAGATGTCCACCCGGGTATTGCTTAATTTTGAGGGAAAATATGTAAAAACGTATATCAACAAAAATGCTGATTAATGTATTTTTATTATTATTGCACTTTTTATGATATTTCAAATTGTCAAGTCCATTAACACTTATGCGGTTATTACTTACAGAATCAACTAAAATATAGGTCATTTCGTTTGGTCAGAACCTTTCCTCGTTGTAGACGCCAGTTTGAAGGCCAGATATCAGTCGATAGGCGGTGCTTACAATACAATAATGAAGCAATAAGTGTGAAAAAATTAGTGGAAAAATTATGTTGATGCTCTTGGCCAACTTGGACTGGAACTAATATAATTTTCAATGTCGGGGCTCATCTAACATTTGAGTGAAGCTGATAATGGAAATTTAAATGAAACTGACAATTTTCATTGTTCTTTAATATGAATTAAATTTGCTTACTTCCATCATTATTTTAATTAAATTAACGACAAAGTATGACTCACATAATTTTATATATGTTTCTACGCTTATGTTGAAATAATAATTATTGTCATCAAGTTAGAATGGCTGGTTGAAAAAATTGTACTGTATCATTTTTACAGAAAAGATTATCTCGAGATATCGTTATTTTTCGGTAATCTATTTCTAAACTGTGTAGAAAAAGGATACGGTTCTTTTGTATTCATAATTACTATGGTTAATTATGAATTTTGTGTATGGTATACAAAATGTACTCTGCGAGTAATCATGTAATATCATACTACGCGATTAGTATGTTTTTAAGCAAGATATTTTCTAAAGCATCTGTAGTTTCTTTGTGAGATGGTAATGACAATTCCAAAACTTGATTGACTGTACACGTACGGCGCATGCAATTACTTATTTACTTAATCAAAGTCCTTATTTAATCATTACTCATAAAATACGCATTTACGATATTGTACTTATATATTCCGGAATAATTACTCCTCTGCTATTCAACTAGTTCCAGAACATGGGCAGTGCAGTCCCATTATAAAGCGCTTAATATCTTTCAGTTAACATTGTACTAGGGACATAAAATCAGTAGCGTTTAATTTTCGCTACTATCACGCATAAAATATTCCCGCTTTTATGCATGACAATTAAAGCTCCTCTCGAAGTGCTGGGGGAATAATAAAGCTGACCAGAACAAATAGCTGCCCTCATATGAAAGTTTCGTCTGCAAGCACAGGACATTCCGGACGTTGTCTTGGGGACGGCAATTCAGTAACGATGGATTATTTATAGGTCACAACCGTAATAGAAAACTATTAAATCTCTATTTCTTCCTGGGGAAGCTCTCATAGACATACATAATGGACTTAATGCGTTAAGAAGCCACCTGATCGAATAAGGTTTCTAACGTTTGAAATAACCTTCAATAATATCAACTTACGAGACATTTTACACCCATCGTGGTGTTACCTGACACCTTTCTGGTAGGCCGGACGGTCTGGGTCTCAACAATAACACCCATCGTGATTATAATAGTTTAAGGTGCAATGTTATTAAAAATTAACATTTAAAATTCTATTTAAAACTGAAAAATGATGGTCAAAAGACACATAGGGTATTAATTAATGATTTTATTTTATGTCCGTTTTATAGATTTATGTTATAGTTATGCTTTAAACGGAGCGTTGTACAAAGTTCCGAAGAAAGTTCTTACGTATCTAATAGAAAAGATCAATGAGTGTTCACCCTAGATCTATCTATTAAAAGGTAAAAAGTAACCATGTTCGATTGAATAAAAGTGATTCAAACTCCCTTACCAGACATGTGAAACGTTTAACATAACGAAAAGAGCAAAAAAGCGAGATAGACGAGAAAAGTTAATACAAAGTTATAGAGCATTATTTAATGAGTTGAAATCTATAATGATTTAAGAAAATGTCGGTAACGAAAAATATAAACATCGTGCGGGAATGAACGTTGGTACACGTATACTTCAGGATCCGCGAATATGCGTAAGTTAACTTTTTAGTTATTTTATGTTTGAGCATGATATTAAACGATTATCACACAAATCGGCATTTTAGAGACCGGAAATTCCAATTTCAAGTTAAGTGATGTTAATTAAATGACAAAATTATTGTGTGCTGGGTTCTGTACACTAGTATTTTGTTGTGAAAAAATAAAGTCATTGCATTATGTAGAGAAAGTCGTGTGCTACCCACATCAGATTTTAAAAAAATCAAATAAGGAATGTTTGCTGTATTGACTCTATTGGGGAAAATTTTAACTCTTTTCAATATAACGTTGTCTATTGAAAATGTTCTTGACTTGAATATTTTCTATTAACGATAATGTATATAACAAAAGTATATGCTAAACCCATAAAATGATAACGTGTATAAAGGTAATAAATATAGTCTTTATTTTTTTACACTGTGTGAGCCCTTATCACTAAGCGTCTGGCTTCGATTGCCACGAATTAGCTAGTTAAATGTACAAAGGTACGTATGTAAATTATGCCAATTTATTCAGAGAAATGATAATTTTACTATATATATGATTCATATACTATGTATTTTACTTGAAAATGACAAAAAAGTTTAAAGTATACTGAAGATAAACCTAGATAAACGTCTTCCGCTTCTAAAAAACGGGTGGAATGGATCGAAACTTTGCGAATGGAAACAGATCATGAAATGGTATTGGTAACTCTGATGCGTCACAAAGGTGTCATAAAGATTCATTAACAGCCCATTCCTTTCACCCATACTGCCCCCTTTTCAACCATTCGTCTCCTCTATAGAATATGACATTTCAATGATAGTCGTGCCCTTTCTCAGGATGTGTAGAATCAATATGAGCTTTTTAAATGCTCCCACGTGTTTGAAGTCATCGCTAGGAAAAGGCATGAAATTCATTTCCGCATATCTGCATACTTTGCAGCTTTAATCCTCTTAAATATTCTCGAACGTCTTAAAGACATTAGCAGTTACCTTCCTCTATTGCATGCTCAAAATTTACTCACAATTAAAAAACTATGCAGTATTTTGACTAATCTTAGCTTCGTGAAAATGGTCTAAAGCCGTTGTTTTTTTAGGAAAACATTTACAGCATGACTATTTACTTGACATATTGAAATATATTCAATTCTTTTTTTTTATTTTGAGACAGGACAGTCAAGAGGACCACCATTTATTTTATTGATTAATATTAATTAGTATTTAGTCTTAAATCATACTAAAATATTATCAACATTTTCTAAGGTATGTAGAAAATGTATTTTCAAGGAAATATATTTTCAAAATAAAGGACGCGCGTGTAGGGGCTCTGCTTTTCAGACTTATATTGCAACGATATTCGGGAGGATTTTTTATGATACATTATTCAAACTATCTTGCAAGAAAGTATAACATTTCATAAATCCAAAATTTCTTGATAACAGGTAGTACTAGCATCCTAAAAGTTGGTTAATATGTTTAATTCTACAAAAATAAATATAATGAATACTCACTTGACATAATTACGCATATTCAGTTTTCTTTTATTTGAAGGTGGATCAGTGAAAACAGCCTCAATTTTCGCAGCACAGCCAATTTATCTCTTCATTGAACATTTAAAAAAGTCAACACTTTCACATATGCAATAAAATGTGTCCTTAAACATCTTAGAGACGGACAGAATGTGTAGATCCCCCATCTTCCCGGTTTATATTACAACAATATTCGAAGGGCAGCATTTCATCTCAAAAACTCTTTCAGAAAGTCTATAAATGTGGAATTCTTTGAAAAAAGTTAATTCTAGCATTCCACAACTTGGTTAATATTTTTTTTCGACGGCCGCCATTTTTGTAGTATAGCCAATTTCTTTATTATAACATATATGATCAACTCTTTATGACATACCATAGAATCTGTTTTCAAGAATCTGAGAAAAGGACTCGTGTGGATATATCTCGATTACTGATATTTAAGACGGCTGTGTTTAGAGCGCTTTTGAATGATGCTACATTTGCTTATTGCAAAATTAATTAAGTTTG